>CM060464.1:38092779-38583185 GCA_030544235.1 Lepturacanthus savala
GTTGTTGTTGCTGTTATTGTTGTGTTGTTGCTGTGTTGTTGTTGTTCTTGCTGTGTTATTGTTATTCTTGTTGTTGTTGGATGCTTCTCTCTCATCCTCCTACCCAGGTAGCTGGTTCATCCTGGACCACATCCAGGCCTCAGCAGCAGCTGATCCACATCAATCCAAACTCACCTCCTTTATTTCCTCCACAAACCTTTTTTTTGTTCTTTTTCAAGCACCACTTCTTCTTCTTCTCTCAGTTTGGCACTAAACACCACGATCGGCTCAGCGTGTGTGTGTGTGTGTGTGTGTGTGTGTGTGTGTGTGTGTGTGTGGTTTAAGCCCCTGCTACCCAAAGACCTTTTTGTGTGTGTATGTGTGAGTGTGTGAGTGTGTGAAAGTGGATTTCTTTTCTCTTCCTGTGATGTTTCCGCCCACCAACGTGTAGAATTCGCTCCAATTTTTGTTTACCATGCTGACTTTTTGCTCTCTTCCAATTTTTCAATTATGTGTCCTGGCGGATAGCAATTACCATTCACTTGACGGAATATGAGCATCATATTCGCCCCGTGTGGCGCGTCGCCGTGGTGACGTGGATAAAACACTTGTTATCTTTAATATGACCAGGACGCTGGCTCCTCCCGGCGGGGCCAACTAACCAGAGGCTTATCTGCAGCGGTGACACCGCGATCCATCTCTGACACCAACACACCAGCATCAGCCTCCCCACACGCTCAAATAAGCGTCTGTTTCAATTATTTTACATTGGAAGTCCGATTTGTCTTACTGTCACATTGGATTGCAGCGGATGGTAAATTGATTGGAGAATATTGGACGGTGGGGCGAGTGACAGGCTGGGCCTCTACTTAAAGATGGAGCCTGGATTTATTCTGCCCTGTGAAATAATCTCTATTTTAAAGTTACTACAAGCAACTTTTAACTAGTTATGAAATAGAAACACTTGGTTTAATACAGACGCCTCTGTGTGACCTTTTCTTGATTTCCCTTGTTGGTTTTGTCTCTTTTTCGCAGTTTCACAAACTTAAAGTTACTAACAGTCTCTTATATGAGCTCAGGCATCATCCTCATTAAACTGCTGCAGGTAGTTTCCACTGTTATTTCACATTTTTACATCAACTCTCTGGATTCTGGATCTTTTACAACTGCACTAGTTTGGTTTAATTCTTGTTAATTACTGTTATTGCTTGTAGCATCAATGTTGATGAGTTGTTTCCATCCATAGAACCAGAAGTCTACATCAAGAATTAACATGGAGTCTAGGGCTGCAACTAACAACTATTTGGATTGAAATACTTAATTGATCATTCTATTGTTTTATTAAAATAATTAATCAATTGGGTGTTTGGTTCAAATGGTGTAAAATGACGATCACTGTTTCCCAAAGCTGAAGCTTCAAAGATTCAACCTAAAATGTCTTTTTTTTTGTCCACAACTCAAAGATCATCAGTTTATTATTATAGAGACTAAAGAAACCAGGAAATAATCAGAGAAGAGAAGCTGGAACCAGAGAATTTACACATTTACTAATTAAAAAATAACTCAAAAGATTAATCCATCAGAATTGATGTGGCTTAATGTAATAGATGGCTGTAGCTTTGCCTTCAACCTTCTCTAGAGTAAATCAACATGCGATAAGAATCCAACCAACAAAACAAGCAACTTCAGGAAATCATCATCATGAACTCTAGAAACAAGAAGAAGAAATATTTAATAAGGAGTCTGTTGTAGACTTTGCAAATCCACCAAGTAGATGAATTTAGTCTTTAGTTTATCATTTGATGATCATTTGTGATCTATGGACTCACTGTTGTCCCATTCTGAGACTACGGAATAGGCTGAGTCATGTGTCAGTAAAGCAGCAATGATTCCAATCATATTTCATTATATTTTATTCTGTTTGGTGTGTTTTTCATTCACATACAAATAATTTGATACTAGTGAGATTATTTAGTTTAGGTTTTGAGTTACATTTTTATGAGTCATTTCTGTGATATTATTTAGATAAACACAAAAATATAGTATTGTGTCCACATAATTTCATGCAGTTGCCATTTGAAGATGCTACTTTTTTGTCATTTTGCTGTGTTAGAACTAGTCTTACTCAGCTTCAGTAATACTGAAACTTCTGTAATCACAGGAGTTCACCAACACTAACTACTCCATTTGATAAAACATTTTCAGTCTTTTTTCAGAAACAGGACTGCTATGGAAACGCTTTTAAACACCCGATTATTAAATCAATCTCCAAACTCCTTTTCATCAAAGGAAATTTGTCCAAACTGATTTCTTTATGAATAATGAGGTATTTAGCTGCTTTTAGTCTGTTAGTAGTTTTACAGCACTTCATGGTTCAGAAATAGCTCTTTAGGTTATAATGACCTGGTAATGACAGCAGTGACTGACAGTAGACAGTTGATTTTGCTTCTTTTAGATTTAATCGCTGTGAACAGTTCATACTTTGCTAAAAGTCCTTTATTCCCTGTTAGTCTGGGAAACTCTTCATCATTGATTAACCTTGAGTTGTGGTGTCCCTCTGGGTTGTTGGTCCCCTGCTGTTCTCTATTAAATATCTATCTACTCTATCTCATCCATATTATTCAGAAGCATATGTTCTACCATGTTTATGCTGACAACAATTAGTTAAATCTGACATTAAAACCCATGGAGCTAATTTTATTTAATTTTTATATTTAATAAATATATTTATTCATATTTTATTTCATTTAGCTAATTTTAGAACTCGGTTGATGTCACAAAATGACCCTTAATTTAATGATGATGAGTCTGAGGTTATTTTGTTAGTTCCACAAATTCCATCAGTTATTCTGGTGCTAATCTTAGTGATCTGATAAAAAATCTTAAACCGGCTGCAAGAAATCTACCTATAATGTTTGAGGTTCATCTGTCAAAATGTCAAAATGTTGTCAGGTCATGTTTCTTACTACTAATGGTACTAATCTAGGTACTAATCAGTTTTTGATTTGCAAATAGTTATTTATGCTTTTATCTAATATCAGGCTGCATAAATGGGTAGTAAAGTCTAAGAAAAATAAGGATTTTTTTAAGATGACTTCATTTGATAGTAGAGAGACAAAAAGCCCCAAATGAGGAGTTTTTAACTGTAGATCATGCAGAGATATCCCAGTAGAAACCAAAAATACATAAGGTTCAGTTGGGAGGATATTTAGGCTAAATTATATTTGAATTTAAAAGAAACTCAGTGCTGAACAAGACTAAAATACAAATAAAAACAAATATGATCAGTCAGCAATGACACAAGATATTACGAAGCATCACAATAGATATAAATAAAAAAGCTGTAGCACAGTAAATAAAATAAACTGAACTCTAATTCAATGCATAGGTAGTTAAGGCATTTTTAGCTGGACTAGTTAAATCTAATTCTAGATTAAATGTAAGATGAAAAGAGAATTGTTTATGACTCATTGTTAGTGTTTAGTCTATCCTATCAGTGATCTAAATCTAGATGGCTCCGTGAATACGACTAGTATAGAATACTCCTTTACCAGATTTATGATCTGACAGCACCAGCTGATTGAACTCTGAACCTGATGTGAACAGATTTTATTCCAGCTAAAGCCCCGTTAGTGTCCTGATCAAACAGAGGATTCACATTCACATGTTTCTGATGCAGCTCGACATGTAAATGAAACCTGATTGTAGGGGAATCAGCAGTCACCTGTTCTCAGGCTGCAGAGCCTTGGCAGCACTGTCAGCCGCTGACACACAGCAGACAAGACACTTTAGATAATTGGCTCCCGTCCCTACCGACATCACCTGCGGTAAGGAATTAAAATAAGAAATGGGGGAAAATGATTGTAAGCTCTCCCAGCTCCACGCTGAATCATAAATCAGCCATCAGTCATCGTGGTGGAGAGGGAGCAGCTCCATGAATCATCTGCTGTCAACTTCCCTTTCCTCTGCTTTAAAGCCAGCCATCGCACTCATTAGCTCTGCTGGCCTGGTGTGTGTGTGAGAGTGAGAGTGTATGTGCGAGTGTGTTGTGTATGAAGTTTGTGTGTGTGTGTGTGTGTGTGTGTATGTGTGTGTGTGTGTGTGTGAATAAGTGCCAGGATGATCCTTAACTGTAATAGATGTCAGACAACTCAGGAGCCAGACTCTATGAATGAGATGACAGCTGGGGGGGTTATGAGAAGGGGGGCGGGGCTTCATTTGCTGCTGTAAGAATCAGAGATTAGTGATTGGAGGAGGAGGGAGAGGATGTGGTGGAGGAGGTGTTCGGTGCACCATCTGAAGGAGGAATCATTCCTGTTTTCTGTAAAGATGAAAGCAAACATCTGTTATTTAACACGTGTGTAGGGTCGACTCCAGACTAATCAGAGTGATTAGAGTAATCAAAGTAATTATTAGCATATCGTGCCTGCAGGTTAGATTAATAAACGTTTATCAGTGTGAGTATGATGTATGGTGTATAGTGTGTGGTGGATGGTATGGTGTGTGGTGTATGGGGTGTGGTGTGTGGTGGATGGTATGGTGTATGGTGTGTGGTGTGTGGTGGATGGTACGGTGTGTGGTGTATGGTGTATGGTATGTGGTGGATGGTATGGTGTGTGGTGTATGGTGTGTGGTGTGTGGTGTGTGGTGTATGGTGTGTGGTGTATGGTGTGTGGTGTGTGGTGTATGGTGTGTGGTGTGTGGTGGATGGTATGGTGTATGGTGTGTGGTGGATGGTACGGTGTGTGGTGTATGGTGTATGGTATGTGGTGGATGGTATGGTGTGTGGTGGGTGGTGTGTGGTGGATGGTGTGTGGTGTGTGGGGTGTGGTGTGTGGTGTGTGGTGTATGATGTGTGGTGTATGGGGTGTGGTGTGTGGTGTATGATGTGTGGTGGGTGGTGTGTGGGGTATGGTGTGTGGTGTATGGTGTGTGGTGGGTGGTGTGAGGGGTGTGGTGTATGGTGTGTGGTATATGGTGTGTGGTGTGGGGGGTGCGGTGTATGGTGTATGGTGTGTAGTGTATGGTGTGTGGGGTGTGGTGTATGGTATGTGGTGGATGGTATGGTGTGTGGTGTGTGGTGTGTGGTGTGTGGGGTGTGGTGTGTGGTGTATGATGTGTGGTGTATGGGGTGTGGTGTGTGGTGTATGATGTGTGGTGGGTGGTGTGTGGGGTATGGTGTGTGGTGTATGGTGGGTGGTGTGAGGGGTGTGGTGTATGTTGTGTGGTGGGTGGTGTGTGGTGTATGGTGTGTGGTGGGTGGTGTGTGGTGTGTGGTGTATGGTGTGTGGTGGGTGGTGTGTGGGGTGTGGTGTATGTTGTGTGGTGGGTGGTGTGTGGTGTATGGTGTGTGGTGTGTAGTGTATGGTGTGTGGTGTGTGGTATGGTGTGTGGTGTGTGGTGTATGGTGTATGGTATGGTGTATGGGGTGTGGTGTGTGGTGTGTGGTGTATGGTGTGTGGTGTGTGGTGTATGGTGTGGGGGGTGTGGTGTATGATGTGTGGTGTGTGGGGTGTGGTGTGTGGTGTGTGGTGTATGGTGTGTGGTGTATGGTGTGGGGGGTGTGGTGTATGGTGTGTGGTGGGTGGTGTGAGGGGTGTGGTGTATGGTGTATGGCGTGTGGTGTATGGTGTGTGGTGTATGGTGTGTGGTGTATGGTGTGTGGTGGGTGGTGTGTGGTGTGTGGTGGATGGTGTGTGGTGTGTGGGGTGTGGTGTGTGGTGTATGATGTGTGGTGTATGGGGTGTGGTGTGTGGTGTATGATGTGTGGTGGGTGGTGTGTGGGGTATGGTGTGTGGTGTATGGTGTGTGGTATATGGTGTGTGGTGTGTGGTGTGTGGTGGGTGGTGTGAGGGGTGTGGTGTATGGTGTGTGGTATATGGTGTGTGGTGTGGGGGGTGTGGTGTATGGTGTATGGTGTGTAGTGTATGGTGTGTGGGGTGTGGGGTGTGGTATGGTGTGTGGTGTATGGTATGGTGTATGGGGTGTGGTGTGTGGTGTGTGGTGTATGGTGTATGGGGTGTGGTGTGTGGTGTGTGGTGTATGGTGTGTGGTGTGTGGTGTATGGTGTGTGGTGGGTGGTGTGTGGGGTGTGGTGTATGTTGTGTGGTGGGTGGTGTGTGGTGTATGGTGTGTGGTGTGTGGTGTGTGGTGTGTGGTGTATGGTGTATGGTGTATGGTGTATGGTGTATGGTGTATGGTGTGTGGTGTATGGTGTGTGGTGTATGGTGTGTGGTGTGTGGTGTGTGGTGTATGGTGTGTGATGTGTGGTGTGTGGTGTATGGTGTGTGGGGTGTGGTGTATGGTGTGTGGTGGGTGGTGTGTGGTGTATGATGTTTGGTGTATGGTGTGGGTGGTGTGGTGTGTGGTGGATGGTATGGTGTGTGGTGTATGGTGTGTGGTGTGTGGTGTATGGTGTGTGGTGTATGGTGTGTAGTGTATGGTGTGTGGGGTGTGGTCTGGTGTGTGGTGTATGGTGTATGGTATGGTGTATGGGGTGTGGTGTGTGGTGTGTGGTGTATGGTGTATGGGGTGTGGTGTGTGGTGTATGGTGTGTGGTGTGTGGTGTATGGTGTGTGGTGGGTGGTGTGTGGGCTGTGGTGTATGTTGTGTGGTGGGTGGTGTGTGGTGTGTGGTGTGTGGTGTGTGGTGTATGGTGTATGGTGTATGGTGTATGGTGTGTGGTGTATGGTGTGTGGTGTATGGTGTGTGGTGTGTGGTGTGTGGTGTGTGGTGTATGGTGTGTGGTGTGTGGTGTATGGTGTGGGGGGTGTGGTGTGTGGTGGATGGTATGGTGTGTGGTGTATGGTGTGTGGTGTGTGGTGTATGGTGTGTGGTGTGTGGTGTGTGGTGTATGGTGTGTGGTGTATGGTGTATGGTGTGTAGTGGATGGTATGGTGTGTGGTGGATGGTGTGTGGTGGATGGTATGGTGTGTGGTGTATGGTGTGTGGTGGATGGTATGGTGTGTGGTGTATGGTATGTGGTGGATGGTATGGTGTGTGGGGTGTGGTGTGTGGTGTGTGGTGTATGATGTGTGGTGGGTGGTGTGTGGGGTGTGGTGTATGGGGTGTGGTGTGTGGTGTATGATGTGTGGTGGGTGGTGTGTGGGGTGTGGGGTATGGTGTGTGGTGTATGGTGTGTGGTATATGGTGTGTGGTGTGTGGTGGATGGTATGGTATGGTGTATGGTGTGGTGTGTGGTGGATGGTATGGTGTGTGGTGGATGGTATGGTGTGTGGTGGATGGTATGGTATGGTGTGTGGTGGATGGTATGGTGTATGGTGTGTGGTGTGTGGTGGATGGTATGGTGTGTGGTATATGGTGTGTGGTGGGTGGTGTGAGGGGTGTGGTGTATGGTGTGTGGTGTATGGTGTGTGGTGTGGGGGGTGTGGTGTATGGTGTATGGTGTATGGTGTGTGGTGTATGGTGTGTGGGGTGTGGTGTATGGTGTATGGTGTGTGGTGTATGGTGTATGGGGTGTGGTGTGTGGTGTGTGGTGTGTGGTGTATGGTGTGTGGTGTGTGGTGTGTGGTGTATGGTGTGTGGTGTGTGGTGTGTGGTGTATGGTGTGTGGTGTGTGGTGTATGGTGTATGGTGTGTGGTGTATGGTGTGTGGTGTATGGTGTGTGGTGTGTGGTGTATGGTGTGTGGTGTGTGGTGTGTGGTGGGTGGTATGGTGTGTGGTGTGTGGTGGATGGTATGGTGTATGGTGTGTGGTGTGTGGTGGGTGGTGGATGGTATGGTGTGTGGTGTATGGTGTGTGGTGTATGGTGTGTGGTGTGTGGTGTATGGTGTGTGGTGTGTGGTGTGTGGTGGGTGGTATGGTGTGTGGTGTGTGGTGGATGGTATGGTGTGTGGTGTATGGTGTGTGGTGGGTGGTGGATGGTATGGTGTATGGTGTGTGGTGTGTGGTGTGTGGTGGATGGTATGGTGTGTGGTGTATGGTGTGTGGTGGATGGTATGGTGTGTGGTGTGTGGTGGATGGTATGGTGTATGGTGTGTGGTGTGTGGTGTGTGGTGGATGGTATGGTGTATGGTGTGTGGTGTGTGGTGGATGGTATGGTGTGTGGTGTATGGTGTGTGGTGTGTGGTGGATGGTATGGTGTATGGTGTGTGGTGTGTGGTGGATGGTATGGTGTATGGTGTGTGGTGTATGGTGTATGGTGTGTGGTGTGTGGTGGATGGTATGGTGTGTGGTGTGTGGTGGATGGTATGGTGTGTGGTGGATGGTATGGTGTGTGGTGTATGGTGTGTGGTCTGTGGTGTATGGTGTGTGGTGTATGGTGTGTGGTGTGTGGTGTGTGGTGTGTGGTGTATGGTGTGTGTGGTGGATGGTATGGTGTATGGTTTGTGGTGTGTGGTGGATGGTATGGTGTGTGGTGTGTGGTGGATGGTATGGTGTATGGTGTGTGGTGTGTGGTGGATGGTATGGTGTGTGGTGTGTGGTGGATGGTATGGTGTGTGGTGTATGGTGTGTGGTCTGTGGTGTATGGTGTGTGGTGTATGGTGTGTGGTGTATGGTGTGTGGTGTGTGGTGTATGGTGTGTGTGGTGGATGGTATGGTGTATGGTTTGTGGTGTGTGGTGGATGGTATGGTGTGTGGTGGATGGTATGTATGGTGTATGGTGTGTGGTGGATGGTGTGTGGTGTGTGGTGGATGGTGTGTGGTGGATGGTATGGTGTATGGTGTGTGGTGTGTGGTGGATGGTATAGTGTGTGGTGTATGGTGTGTGGTGTGTGGTGGATGGTATGGTGTATGGTGTGTGGTGGATAGTATGGTGTATGGTGTGTGGTGGATGGTATGGTGTGTGGTGTATGGTGTGTGGTGGATGGTATGGTGTATGGTGTGTGGTGTATGGTGTATGGTGTGTGGTGTGTGGTGGATGGTATGGTGTATGGTGTGTGGTGGATGGTATGGTGTGTGGTGTGTGGTGGATGGTATGGTGTGTGGTGGATGGTATGGTGTGTGGTGTGTGGTGGATGGTATGGTGTGTGGTGTATGGTGTGTGGTGTGTGGTGGATGGTATGGTGTATGGTGTGTGGTGTGTGGTGTGCGGTGGATGGTATGATGTATGGTGTGTGGTGGATGGTATGGTGTGTGGTGTATGGTGTGTGGTCTGTGGTGGATGGTATGGTGTGTGGTGTATGGTGTGTGGTGTGTGGTGTATGGTGTGTGGTGTATGGTGTGTGGTGTGTGGTGTATGGTGTGTGGTGTGTGGTGTATGGTGTATGGTGTATGGTGGGTGGTGTGTAGGGTGTGGGGTGTGGTGTATGGTGTGTGGGGTGTGGTGTGTGGTGGGTGGTGTGTGGGGTGTGGTGTATGGTGTGTGGTGTGTGGTGGGTGATGTGTGGGGCATGGTGTATGGTGGGTGGTGTGTGGGGTGTGGTGTATGGTGTGTGGTGTGTGGTGTATTGTGTGGTGTGCGGTGGGTGGTGTATCATGTGGTGTGGGGTGTGTGGTGTTTGGTGGGTGGTGTTATGTATATATATATATATATATATATATATATATATATATATATATATATATATATATATATATATATATATATATATATAACAGAGGAGTATTTATCCCTATTATCCCTATTACTATCCCTAGTATTTATCCCTTTTATGAATGTATATACGACATCTAGGTTCTGAGGCTGAATACAAGAGATGAAGAAACACAGCTCTCAACCTGCAGGAAAACCACTGCAGTTTCCATTTTGATGGTATTTTACTGAAAGAAAATGATGCAAGATAAGGAAAGCCAATTTCAAATTTGGAAAAGAGCAGAGTGTCTTTCTGACTGCGGCTTTATTTCATACTGAGAAGCAGCTAAGAATATTGATTACTGCTAAAAACATCATAAACTGAGTGAGACTGTGGTTTTTTTGCAGTTTTGTTCAAGGTACGTTTTCTTCTAATGCACCTGTCAGACATTCAGAGTTCAGGCACAGAACAGAAACAAGAATGTGTTCATTTCACTTCCAACCTGTTTCTGCAGCAACATCCACAACTATGTCACAATTCAATCAAAATGAAGAAAGAGGATCAGCAACGTGGCCTCATAATAGACATATTAAACATATCTTACAGTCATTGTATTTTACTTCCTTCATTTTGAAAAAACACACTCAAAAATGATCATTTAATCTGTATAATGAGAACTCTGGGTGGATTTATTCAGTTACAACCCAGTGTCTGAAGGAAATGACAAATCTCCTAATGATGGAATGATTCTGAAATGTCAGATGTGACAGACAAACGTCAGACAGCAGAAACTTATGCAGAAACATAAACTGACAACTTTTATTCATTTATGTTTTTATCATACCATCATGTCAGTTTTTGAATTGAACTGTGTGTGTGTGTGTGTGTTTGGCTTCATAAAGAGGTGATTTTCCTGCACCTCTTTATAATTTTCTTGCCAGAAACACAGTGGTCAGTGATGTAAAACAGAGTGTAGAGACACAGACTGATAATACTTCAGAGACAATTACAAAGTCAACATGGCTGACCTTCAGGTTGATCAAATGTCATGTGTTTCAACAGCAGGTCGATGACCTTTGACCTTTTACATGCAGGTAAAGAGGAAAGAGACAAGCGACCTGGTTTAAACAGAGAAAAACTAATTCATACATTCTATCAATTATTTCTGCTCAGTTCATTCATCATTTTTGTTTAGTTTTTTAAAAACACAAAATCAAAATGATTATCGTATTATTTTAGCCACTTAAGTAAATTTATTCGAATATAAAAGTCAAACAGATGAGGTTCATGAATAGAAATTAAGTTAATAAACAATAATAATTATGAAAAAATATAGTTAAGGTAAACACAAATATAATAGAAAACAGTGAATGAACAAAAAGAAACTGCTACCAAAACCAAGATGGAAATAAAAAGGTTTTGAGCATTTTGGTCATTTGTGTAATGGATTGTATACTTAGGAGAATAAATATATTATATACAAAATTTATTTATAAATCAGATTTTAAACTATTTGTAATTGATCAAGGTTGGTAAATGTTGGCTTGTAAAATACATCAACTAGTGATGCAACCTGGGCACATCGTCAGTGATGATACCTGGGATCACTGAGTGTTTCGGGTCTTTCAAACATCATACACTCTCCTCCAGGCGACCCTGCCAGGGCTGATCAGACCCCAGCCTGTGCCCAGGAAGTGCTACCCTACCCATGGATCTCCTCTCCTGATCCACAGCCACCGCGAGGCAACCTCAGCTGCCTCCGTAGCCTCCTTAATGGCCCTTCGCTTACTAACCCCTGTGATGCCCAGCTTGCTGTACACCCTGCAGAGGGACTGGCCTGCGAACCCTCTGCATCCCACTTCAATGGGCTCACATTCTCTGGGAACTTTAATTGTTTCCCCAAATCAACTTTCAGCTCCCAGTCTTGTGACATTGCCAGCAGGCCAGCTGAAGAGGTCCTAGCAGCAGCTGGTAGTTCTTCCCCTGCTCTCACGAAGGCGATGGCCTTTCTCGCCAGGCGGAGGCGCTTGCAGTGGGTGATTCCACTGCAGATGGTGTTCGCTATCGCCTTCAAGACCTGGTCATGACGCCAGCGGTAGCAGCCCTCACTCAGGGCAGCAGCTCAAGATGTGTTCCAGGGTCCCTCTTTTCTGGCACAGAACGCAGGCTGGAGACTCCACCTTCCCCCAACAGAATAAATTCGACGGGCTTGGAAGTATGTCATAGATGGCCTGAATCTGAAATTTTATGCGCTGGGGCTCGGCTTTCCACAGCTCGGTCCAGGTGACATTGCACTCTGCTGCCTGCTCCCATCGCGTCCAGGCTCCCTGCTGCCGCATACCAACCACCCTGCTGGCTTGCTCTTCTTCAACTGCTGCTCGCACCTGCTCCTAGAGCAGTGCGCTCCTGTCCTTCCCCTTTGCCTTGTCGTAGCGAGGTGTTATACTGCTATCCAGGCCTGCTCTTCCCCAAGCCACTGTCCCCAACAGAGCCCTGTGCCGCAGCCGTGCTTCAGGGACATCCACAGCCTCTGTTGCCCTCCATTTCCACCCTGTTCTGACTTCAATCCCAGCTTGCGAGACTTTTGGGTCGGATGACTCTCTGTATTGCAGCATATTCCCTAGTACGGCTCACCTTGAATTCTTCATTCAGGCTGCTGATGGAAAGCTTCAGCTTGTTGTTTCTCCCATACAGGGCAATGCTGCTCAGACTTCGAGGTAGACCAAGCCACTTCCGCAGGAACCTGCTCACTCTTCTCTCAAAGCCCTCAACTGTGGAGATCGGGACCTCATACACCAAGAGGTGCCAGAGAATCCTTGGAAGGATGCCATGGTGGTACACCCAGGCCTTGAACTTGCCCAGTAGACCTGATTTACCCACAGTGGCTAGCCAATCCTCCAGCTCTTGGTTGGTCAACTGGATTGCTGCTTTGTCTTTCAGACTGCAGTCAAACATCTTCCCCAGGCTCTTCACCGGTTTGTCGGTGATGGATGGTATTTGGATTGGTAATTTAGTCCTGAACACATATTAAATGTTGGTAATGTAGTCCTGAACACATATTAAATGTTGGTAATGTAGTCCTGAACACATATTAGATCTTGATAATGTAGTCCTGAAAGCATATTAGATGTTGGTAATGTAGTCCTGAACACATGTTAAATGTTGGTAATGTAGTCTTGGACACGTTAGATATTGGTAATGTAGTCCTGAACACATTAAATGTTGGTAATGTAGTCCTGAATACATTAAATGTCGGTAATGTAGTCCTGAATACATTAAATGTTGGTAATGTAGTCTTGAACACATGATACATGTTCGTAATGTAGTCTTGAACACATTAATTGTTGATAATAGAGTACTGTAAACATATTAGATGTTAGTAATGTAGTCCTGAACACATCACAGCTCTTCACCGGTTTGTCGGTGATGGATGGTATTTGGATTGGTAATTTAGTCCTGAACACATATTAAATGTTGGTAACGTAGTGCTGAACACATATTAGATGTTGGTAATGTAGTCCTGAAAACATTAAATTTTGGTAATGTAGTCCTGAACACATTAAATGTTGGTAACGTAGTCTTGACCACATGTTAAATGTTGGTAATGTAGTCCTGAACACATGTTAAATGTTGGTAATGTAGTCCTGAACACATGTTAAATGTTGGTAATGTAGTTCTGAACTCATATTAGATGTTGTTAATGTAGTCCTGAATACATATTAGATGTTGTTAATGTAGTCCTGAACTCATATTAGATGTTGTTAATGTAGTCCTGAACTCATCTTGTCAAGGGGTTTAAAAACCCCTTGACACACTCACTCATACAATGACCTGGATGAGTGAGAATCTACACAGACATCTCATCTCATCTTCTATATCCGCTTATCCCTCATTAGGGTCACATGGTCTGCTGGAGCCAATCCCAGCACATTACGGCGAGAGGCAGGGATATACCCCAGATGGTCGCCAGCCAACCAAGCAATTTAGAGTCGCCAATTAACCTCAGCATGCCGGAGTACCCGGTGAAATCCCACACAGACTCAGGGAGAACATGCAAACTCCACACAGAAAGGTCCCAGACCCAGGACCAAGGAGGTCTTGAACCTGTGACCTTTTTGCTGTGAGCCAACTGCGCTAACCCCTGTGCCACCATGTCACCCCGGTAATGTAGTACTGAATACATATTAGATGTTGGTAATGTAGTCCTGAACACATTAAATGTTGGTAATGTAGTCCTGAACATATTAAATGTTGGTAATGTAGTCTTGAATACATAAAATGTTGGTAATGTAGTCTTGAATACATATTAAATGTTGGTAATGTAGTCTTGAACATATGTTAAATGTTGGTAATGTAGTCCTGAACACATATTAAATGTTGGTAATGTAGTCTTGAACACATGTTAAATGTTGGTAATGTAGTCTTGAACACCTAAATGTTGGTAATGTAGTCTTGAACACCTAAATGTTGGTAATGTAGTCCTTAGCACATATTAAATGTTAGTAATATAGTCCTCAACACATGTTAAAGGTTGGTAATGTAGTCCTGAACACCTAAATGTTGGTAATGTAGACCTTAGTTGTTGGTAATGATCAGGAGTTAATCCTGGTTTCTAGATATAAATGGCTGTTCTAACAGGTGCCATGGTGTGGTGCCCCCTGGTGGTGATGTCTGTAGCTGCATAGCTCGTCCCTATGCTTGGTGGAGGTCTGTGTTCTCACTGATTTTCCAGTTTACCAGGTATAAATGGTTTGTGTGCTGGCATTTTGTATTCACTGTTTTCAAAAAAAGATCATTTTCGTGTATTTTTTCCTTAGGTTACAACAAATCCACAGTTTGTATTGAACATTTTATTTAATTAGCCGCTGCATCCAGTGATGGAGTCACCAACAAACCCAAAGTCGTTTGACAGATATTCACGGAAACGCAGCCGGCTGCTGCTACTCTTCCACTGTTCCATCATTTCTTCACTTTTCCCCAACTAGTTTGTGTTTGAATTGGCTTTTTGCAGCAGTCATAAACGCATAAAAAGTAGTAAATGTTGGCCCTAATGTTGGTTATCTTTCGACAAACCTTCACTCTCATCTTCAACCTGGGATAAAAACCTCTGTCTGCCTCATGGTGTTGCTGAGGTTTTTCCATATATCAACACCTTGGTTTTGCTAATCATATATATTGAGAAGCTTTTTATATTGAGAAGTTGTTTGTATTCAGGTTTTTACAAAGTGACAGAAAAGTCAACAGATAAACACATGTTTATACCTATGAACATTTGGTGAACTTGTCTCGTCTTGTCTTCTCCCATTTATCCAACATCCTCATCATCTTCATCATCTTCATCATCGTCAACATCTTCAACATCTTCAACATCTTCATCTTCAATGTACTGCTCTCTCTATGTGTTTTGCTCCCGGAGCGTTAACGTAGATTAAACAGTCGGCCAAACTCCTTTTCAAGAGCCAGGAAAATGAGCGTGCTTGCTCCTTTATTAACTTCACATTCACAATGGCAACATGAATTGGAGTGAAACTACAAAAGAAAGAAAATAACATCACTGTTACGTACTGCACTGTGTTTAGCTTATAGAATTAGCAACAGATGCTAACGTCAACCGTAATGCTAACGCACGTCAGCTTAACGCAACATTACTGTAGTAGTTACTGGAAATATTCGACTGTCAAAATACTCAAAACATTGCTAAACTTATACCAAAGAAATATCTGACAAAAGAGGCAAACTGTGATACTTACAGTCATTGCTTTCTGGCGGGTTCATTAATCACATTACCATACATTAGCGATCATGCTTTGTTTACTGTATTACTGTATGAACTTCCTGTATAGAATTAAAGGAACACTACTTCCTGTGTCAAAGTGCATCACACATCATATCAAAGAATAAGTAGAAAACTTATTAAAAGGCACATTTCCTTTCTTTAGAACCTTATAAAATTCTTTTAACAAACATATTATTATTTTTATTCAAGTTAAACTCAAACTCTTCAGGTGGAGCAGAACATTCAACATCATCATCATTATCGTCATCATCTTCATCTTCAACATCGTCATCATCATCTTCAACATCTTCAATATCTTTATCATCTTCATCTTCAACATCTTCATCATCTTCATCATCATCATCTTCATCTTAATCATCTTCATAATCTTCATCATCTTCATCATCTTCATCTTCATCATGTTTAACATCTTCATCTTCAACATCTTCATCATCTTCAACATCATCATCTTCATCTTCAACATCTTCATCATCTTCATCAACTAAAGTCCCAAAGTTGTTTTAAAGTCCAAACATAAGTTAACAACATGAAACTAGTCTCTACCTCCACCACATCCATAGTTGAACATGAACGAGTGAGTCTAGCATGAAAAACTAAGCAGAAAAGAAAATGAAAAAATAGACAAAAAGTATAGAAACTGGTCAGAGGTGTAAGTAGCTGCCAGTGAATCTCAGAAAGAGGGAATCTCTGATCAGGAATATGTTGTATATGAAGATTCCTTATCATTTAATACATTTTACTGCATGAACACTTTCAGTGGTATTTCATCCCCAGTTTAATTTTTGTTATTGATGTTGCCTCTAAATTTTGGGTTGTTATGTCTTGTCATTTCCTGTTTTATTTTGAAAGGTAACTCTCCTCTGGTTTCAGGTCCTTCCTCATGTGTCACCGGTCTGATTGTTCCACCTGTTCCCCATCCCCCTGTGTGTATCTTGTCTGCGTCTCCTCTTGTCTTGTGCTGAAGTGTTTTTTCTTGTCCGTCCACAGCCATTTGTTGCTTGTGTGTTTCTTTGTTTTGCCTTGATTGAGTGTTTTTTTGTTGTAAATTTCTTAGTATAGCTGTTTGTTTCCTAGTCCTTAGTTTAGTTTATGTTTTTCAGCCTTTTGATTTTCCTCGTAAGTGATTTTGATACATTTTCATAAAGCAGAGCATTAGCATTAGAGTTTTGCCTCCTTTGGAGTGTTTTTTGTTTGCCATAGCTTCACTCTGTTGAGGATTTTTTAGTTCAATAAAGAAGCTCAGTGACACCTCTGCACCTGAGTCTGCTTCTAAGGCCAGCCTGACACAGTGTTTTAGTTTTCTGGGATCTTCGTTTCATTTGAGTAAAATAAAGTTGCAGAGACTTAAAGTAGAGGCTTGAGATAATTCTATAAAAGCATGTGTGTATTTCTTGTTGTTAAATTCAAAGTGCAGATTGATTTGTGCTGCCGGCTTCATGAGCTTCCAGGTAGTCAATCATCAAACTTTGTGAGAGAAAAGAAGCCTCCGGCTTCCTCCTAAAATATACCACACAATACTTTTTAATGAGATTGTGATTTGAAGAAATCCTCCTGTTGAAAGAACTTCCTGTGACTAATTCATTTTCAATTAGCAGAAATACAAAGATTAGTGGGATTCTGTGATGATTTTACATTCCTGCACTGAATTACCTGACAACAGCAAAACGTAGGCAACGATTCAATAAATAAATGTGACATAACACTTGCAAAAACACCAGAATGAGGCAGCAACACTTCACATTTCAACAGTTCTGTAAATTTCAAACAAAAACATCTACTTACTCAGTGATTCATTCGCTGGTCACATTATAGATAAGTACAGGGAGATTTTGTTTGGACTCATCTTCATATCCTGAGTGCAGGCAGCTTTTAGTGTATGAATGGACAAAAGCAGCTGAATATTACCATGGAAACACAACATATTCACATTAACATCAACATGTACCAGTGGAGCCAATAACCAGCAGACAGCAGGCTGTTTATAGATCAGTGGGCAGCCATGCAGAACACGCTGCACAATTTATACCCAAATCCAATCAAAAAATACACTGTTTATACAAAAGCATGTTGACATGTGAACAATATGTATGTGATAGTTGAAATCTGCTGCTGTAACAGCCTCAGTCTTTCTTCTGATTCCATTTAGAGCTTAACGGCACAAAAGCTTCAGAGCAAAGAGCGGGGGCGTTTTCATGTTATATCAAAAAAGCAACAACCACAAATGGAGAAAAACTATTGTCTTCAACGTCATTGTGCTACTGCACGGAGATTCATCTTCACTGAAACTAAGGAAATAGAGTTTGGTACTAAAATCACATCAGATTCCTGCAGTTACCATCTAACCTGTTGTCATCTGATTCCACCAGCTCATGTCTTCCTTAGCTATATATATATATATATATATATATATATATATATATATATATATATATATATATATATATATATATGACAGGAGTATATAAAGTAACATGCCCAGGTTGTTACAGTAAGACATGTATCATAAATCTGCCAAACATGACACATGACATTTACCTAAAATCTGAATCTATACCAATGCAGTGATGCTGCAGTATGTGTTCTAGCAGACCATGGCTGCATGCTTTTACTGGTAAATATATGATAGATCTTTAACAGAAAGTGTGAACATCATCTCTCTGACCAGCAGCTGAATGGTCAAAGGCTCCAGTCTCTCAGGAGGTGTGAGTTTGAATCCCACTAATGTCATTCAGGTGATTGTTCTGGGAGCAAAACCTCAGATTATACATTCATTAATAAAGCAGAATAAAATACACTGGTTACTCAAATCTATCATCACCCAACAGTCAAAACGTTGTTTTTGGTCACATAAAAGTATTCTTCAGACCTATTGAGTGAATACAATTTATATGGTAATGACCAAGTTTTATTCTACTACCACACACTATGTTGTCAATTATTCAGTTCAATTATTATTCTCTCTCAGTTCTTCACTTTCAAAGGTCTCGCTGATGTACAAATAGAATGAAATGCTGGTTACTGATGTTCTGTGTTTGCTGTAGTCGAGCTGTGATGAAATACTCTTAATCCTGAGGTGTCAAACCATTTATTCTGTGATTGTGACTCAAGTATCTTGTATTTTCCAAGGTATCAAAAGGACTTTTGTGAGGGGGTCTTCATTCTAGATGGAAAACCATTTTCTTATTAGAAAGGCAAAATATCTTTTCATATACCAAAGAATTGACTTAAAATTGTAATTATATACTTGATGTTGGGAGATAACAAGCCTCACAAGAATAAAACACTATTAACTATTTACTCTGATGGGTAGAAGAAAGGAGAGAATAGAACAGCTTTAATTTCATTTACATTTCATCCTCTGGATATTTGCTAACTGTCAAACTCCTACATGAGCTCACAAATAAACTGTGTTATCACGTAGTGACTCTGTGGTTCAGCTTTAATGAACCTGCTGGTATGAATGTGGCTAAATATTCACACTGAAAACTATAAAACACATGATTCAGCAGAAACTAAAGAGCTTTCTGTTTTCCTTCAGGTTAAAGGAGCAGACTGTTACGGTTAGAGTTAGAGTTAAGGTTTTATACGGATCCACTAGACCTTTCTCTTTTGATGATTAGACAGAATGTCTGTGATCTAAATCCATGATCATACTAAACAGAATCTTTTGTCTCTGCTCTTGGATCCATTTCACCTTCAGCCCTACCTCCAAGTGAAGCTGAAACCTGGGATGGCAATTCTTCATCCATCTCAAGGCTAGGATATGGAATGTTATTAGCCCTTGTGTTGTGGACTCTCCTGTGGGACTCCAGTTTTCTGCCTGGGGTAAACCATCAGCTCCTGGTCTCCCTGATCCACCAGAACACCAGGACTGGCCTGGTGAACACCAGATCTCTGGCCAACAAAACTTCCATCATGATGGATTTCTTCAACTCTCATGGCCTGAACTTCCTCGATGTGACCTGGATCGATCCCAAACCGCTAACTGTTCTTATTTAACTCCCTGGACGTTGGGTCATGGAGGAGGAACAGACAGTCTACAGAAACATTTTTAAATGGAAACATGGTCTCATCCTGATTTTAGGTGCTGTCATCTACCCCCAAATACAACAAGGACGTTGCTGGGCTACTGTCTTAAATTATGCCCAAGTATGACCGTGTCCTTTTCCTCTGGGATTTTAATATTCATGTGTTTTGTCCTAAAAAGCTGCTGGTGAAAGACTTTCTAAGTCTTTTTGATTGTTTTAACTTGCAGTGTGTGATTGGTCTGGTCAGACCTGCTCCTCTCTAAGGGTCTATCTCTGTGTAACTTGGAGATCCGTGATAATGTGATTTGTGATCATAGGTCTATATTGTTTAATGTGTTTTGCTGTGCCGATATTAAGTCTGACACCCTCATCATCAGGCGACATGGTGGTGCAGGGGTTAGCGCTGTTGCCTCACAGCAAGAAGGTCGCAGGTTCAGGACCCCCTTCTTGGTCCTGGGTCTGGGACCTTTCTGTGTGGAGATTGCATGTTCTCCCCGTGTCTGCGTGGGTTTTCTCCAGGTTCTCCAGCTTCCTCCCACAGTCCAAAAACATGCTGAGGTTAATTGGAGACTCTAAATTGGCCGTAGGTGTGAGTGTGTGAGTGAATGGTGTGTGTGCCCCACAATTGGCTGGCGACCATCTAGGGTGTATCCCTGTCTCTCGCCATAACGTGCTGCGATTGGCATGTGCAATCGCGCACTGCCCGCACATTCTCTGCGCACAAGAAAATCTATCCAGCGCATAAAAAAAAAAAAAATCAACATAAACAAATTAATTACTATCTAATATTAGACCTAATCTAATTAATTCACCCAATAATATTTTTTTTTGTTTCTCAGTCAGTGAGTGACAGGTGTCCAGCCAATGATACGATATGGTTCACTTACACTTACGGTTCACCTATGCGCCATGTAGGATAGCTAGCAGGTTAGCTAGAAGGTTTGGTTAGCAGCTAATACAAACCCTGTATCATGGTGAAATGAACAGGTAGCAACACATCCACTCATCTCCTGAAAAAGAAGACATGCTTATTTTTCTGATAAAGAATTGTTAATTCTTCATTATATTTTCAGATTGCACTACGCACTGTTCCATCATATTTGACAGTATTTATCTTTCTTTATAGTTATTTTTGAGCGCGTAGTCAGCTCATATATCCTTTTAAAAAGGAGTTATTTGTTTTTATTTCTATTAGGAAAAATGTGTTAGTAGAATGTTCCACATCCTTGTGTATTTTCAGTTACATATTTCTACAGTTAAAACCGTATCTAGGCTTTGGGCTCTTTTGACTTCACTGTTTTCAAGGTCGTGACTTCCAAGTAAACAAAATTTAGGCTAATCAAACTCCTTTTTTCAGAAATTAGAATTGATAAGGGAATCAATAAAGAATCGTATTGTTAAACAGCATCAATAATGGAATCGGAATTGTAAAAATCGTATCAATTCCCATCCCTTTTGTGTATGCCCAGATACATGAAAAATTAGAGTGAACATTGCTCTTCACAAACATTGTGTTTTTAACTCCTACTCTGTTTTCTGTGGCTTCTGATCAGCTCTCCACCTGTCTCCATTAACACTGAGGAGCTTTTAGTTCACTACCTCCTGTCAGCTCATACTGGACTCTCTAAAAATGTGAAGCTCAACATTAAACCTAGGCCTGGTTTAATAAGGACACTTGTGCAGCTCGGTGGGAGTGAAGGTGGATGACTCCTGCTACCAGAATGTTGTAAAGAACACCAAATGACAAAATCTGGCAATCATCACAGCTGAGGAGTGCTTTTCAGAACTACTGACATTGTTCTAAATGCTCTTCAGTCTATCAGCATCTATTGAAACGTGTATTAGCTTCCTGAAGGGTTTTATTGATAAGGAGGCTTCTGCTTTGGACCCCTTTCTCTTTGCTCTTTGTTCTGTAGTTTCAGGTAAATTAGAGTCTGTGTCCCTATGATTTTTAGAAGCCACGTGAGGCCATCAGGCTCTTCCTGTAATGCTGTGTCTCACTGTGTGGTTTGTCCTTGTATCAGCAGACAGTGCCAGTGATTAAACTGTGTCAATATTCTGTCATCTGGTGCTGTTCACTAAGTTTTAAACCTTGTTTAAACACTGTTCAGTTGGCTGTGCCTATATAATTATTATATCAGTCAAGGACCAACGTGTGTGTCCAGTTGGTACCTGTGCCATTACCACAGGAATCTGAGGCTGTTTTCTCTCTGAATCCAGACCAGCATCAGTCCAGATGTGTCTGATTTCCCACACCGAGGTGGTGCAGCTCTTCTGGGGTCATGACGACGTTTCAGTGGTGAACCAGAGCAGCCCACTGGACTAAGGAGGTCCCTGGGTAGCAACCGGACTGCGAGGAGCTGACTCAGGCTGTGATGTTCTGCTGCAACAAGACAACACAGAAACTACCACAAAATCAACCACAGAATCAACCACAGAAACTACCACAGAATCAACCACAAAAAATGCCACAGAAACAACCATATAAACGACCACAGGAACTACAACAGAATCAACCACAGAAACTACCACTGAATCTACCACAGAAAATACCACAGAATCAACCATAGAAACTACCTCTGAAACTACCACAGAAACTACCATAAAAACTACCACTGAATCTACCACAGAAACAACCAGTGAAAGTACCACAGAAAGTACCACAGGATCAACCACAGAAACTACCACAGAAACTACCACAGAAACTACCACTGAAACTACCACAGAAACTACCACTGAATCTACCACAGAAACTACCACAGAAACTACCACTGAATCTACCACAGAAACTACCACTGAAACTACCACAGAAACTACCATAGAATCAACCACAAAAACTACCACTGAAACTACCACAGAAACTACCACTGAAACTACCACAGAAACTACCACAGAATCAACCACAGAAATTACCATAGAAACTACCACTGAATCTACCACAGAAACTACCACAAAATCAACCACAGAATCAACCACAGAAACTACCACAAAATCAACCACAGAATCAACCACAGAAACTACCACAAAATCAACCACAGAATCAACCACAGAATCAACCACAAAAAAATGCCACAGAAACAACCATATAAACGACCACAGGAACTACAACAGAATCAACCACAGAAACTGGAAAGGAGGTCCCTGGGTAGCAACCGGACTGCGAGGAGCTGACTCAGGCTGTGATGTTCTGCTGCAACAAGACAACACAGAAACTACCACAAAATCAACCACAGAATCAACCACAGAAACTACCACAGAATCAACCACAAAAAATGCCACAGAAACAACCATATAAACGACCACAGGAACTACAACAGAATCAACCACAGAAACTACCACTGAATCTACCACAGAAAATACCACAGAATCAACCATAGAAACTACCTCTGAAACTACCACAGAAAATACCACAGAATCAACCATAGAAACTACCTCTGAAACTACCACAGAAACTACCATAAAAACTACCACTGAATCTACCACAGAAACAACCAGTGAAAGTACCACAGAAACTACCATAGAATCAACCACAGAAACTACCACAGGATCAACCACAGAAACTACCACAGAAACTACCACAGAAACTACCACAGAAACTACCACTGAATCTACCACAGAAACTACCACAGGATCAACCACAGAAACTATCACAGAATCAACCACAGAAACTACCATAGAAACTACCACTGAATCTACCACAGAAACTACCACAGGATCAACCACAGAAACTACCATAGAAACTACCACTGAATCTACCACAGAATCAACCACAGAAACTACCATAGAAACTACCACTGAATCTACCACAGAATCAACCACAGAAACTACCATAGAAACTACCACAGGATCAACCACAGAAACTACCACAGAAACTACCATAGAAACTACCACTGAATCTACCACATAATCAACCAATGAAACTACCAGTGAATCTACCACATAGTCAACCAATTCAATTCAGTTCACTTTATTTGTATAACTCCAATTTTACAACACAGTTGTCTCAAAGTGCTTCACAGAATTCAGTCCAAAGTGACCTAGACATCCTTCGTCCTTAGACCCTCCTTCTCAACATGGAAAAACTCCAAAACCCAGTGAAAGAAGAAACCTGGGGGAGAACCACAGTGAAGGAGAGATCCACTCCCATGGACGGACAGACTATAGATGGACCAGGACTGACAGACATCCATCTGATAATGATGTATTAGTCTATAAAGATGTTTCAGTCTGTAGAGATGCTGTAGGGTGGGGGTAGAAGGGTGGGTACAACCAGGCAGGTGAAGGAGTAGGTTCATCAGGGGCCTCCATGAGTCACATCAGGAGTCGTCATCATTGGGCCTCGTGTGGTTGAACTGAAACAGTAGCAGGGAGAAGGACTCTGGGTGAATAGTGATGTAAAGACCAAGTATAAACTAGATACTGTTTATTAATGACAGACAGTGGTACATGGTACCAGAAAGAGATGATAGGACTCAGTGACTGTACTTCCCCCAGCATTCTCACTCCTAGGGCAGCTTAGACTGAACTGTGGGTTTAAGTCTACCTTTAGCTACCCTGACCATAGGCCTGACCATAGGCCATAGGAACAGAAATGCTTTCAGTCTAACCTTAAATGCACAGACTGTGTCGGCCTCTTTAATATCAGTTGGGAGTTGGTTCCATAAAACAGGGGCTTGGTAACTAAAGGCTCTAGCTCCTACTGTACTTTTATGGACCCGTGGAACTACCGGTACCAATAGACCTGCATTCTGAGAGAGAAGTGTTCTGGTTGGATGGTACGGGACCAGAGCATCTTTAAGATGAGAGGGGTCCATACCATTAATGGTTTTATAAGTTAGAAGTAATATTTTAAATTTAATTCTGAACTCAACAGGAAGCCAATGAAGGGCTTGGAGTATGGGGCTGATGTGTCTCTTCTATTAGTTCCTGTTAATAAACGAGCCGCTGCGTTTTGAACCAGCTGAAAACTCACGCTATGAGTAGGAAGTTACAGTAATCTAGACTAGATGGAACAAACGCATGGATTAGTTTTTCAGAGAAATTTTTCGACAGGATATTTCTAATTTTAAAATTGTTACGCAGGTGAAAGAAGGCTGTTCTACAGGCTTGATTAATATGAGTTTTATGAGCCACTATATCAACCACAGAAACTACCATAGAAACTAACCACTGACTCAACCTCAGAATGAACCACAGAAACTACCACAAAAACTAAAGTAAACTAATGTGTCTGTAATTTATGGTTTTCAAAGGAAATTGAGTTAAATAATTCAAAATCCTAAATAAATGGTGGAATTGGACTTTTTTCGGATTGTTGGAGAGATATTATCACATATTCAAAGTTTCCACTGTGAAAAACTTTAAAATATTAAAACAAAGCACGAATATCAAGTTCTATATTTAAACATAACAGAAAACTCATGGTACAAAACCTATAATGTAAAATGGGGAAGTTTCCTGCTGATATCTGGTAAGGCTTTAGCCTTTTCACCTGCATAGTTCTACATGTGTAATCGTACACGTCTAGAAACATAAGAGCTTGAATCTTATTCCTATTATTCTCAAAATTTCATATTTTAAGAGCGTTTTGCATTAAAATGTATTTTGATAACAGTTGTAGCAAGAAAAGCACATTTTGTGAGTTTTCACAAAAGAAACATTTGGAGGTTTGTATCGTTGCTATGGTTGTTGCTATGGACTCTACTACACAATTAAAAATAAAATGGTATAATATCTCAGTTTTTATTCATTTACAGTGATTTTATTTCCTGACAATCTTCACCTGGTCCAGGTGAGCACAACTTGTTTTTAGAATCAGATTAAATCAACTCCCCAAGGCCTCAAGGTCACAAAAAAATGACTTTTAGAAGTTTCCTGTTAGTTTTCACCTTTATTTCTTCATGTTTGTTCCTGTGCTTCAACATCCAGTAAAATCCTGTTTTGCTTGAACGTTCACACTCAGTTTTTTCTTCATGATAATTTTAAATAATGATAAAGTTCTGCTGTTGATTGAAAGTCTTTCTTCTTACATAAATGAACAGAAGTGGACAAAACACATATGTAGGATTTTATTTTACTTCTCTGTTCATGGTGCTATTTTTCTAAAATGCACCACAGATCAGGCACCAAATCGTGCACCTTTATTCCATCTATATTCTGAAGGTTTGTTCATTCAAGGCCTGATTTACATATTTTATTTCTAATAACATGGAGAAAAAGAGTTTTTGCTATTTTATTCGGAAAAGACTATTGACTTTAAATATATACTATTAAATAAATTAAATTTAAGTCTAAATGTAAGAAATCACCTCAAATTAAAACATGTTTGTTATTTAGACTGTTAGACTGAAGGTTTTGAACCTTTTTCATTGACAGAAGTGATGAGGATACACATCCAAACACTGAGAATATTTAGTTGATTCACGTTAACTCCACTAAGATGTGAACACAGAACCAAGAATCACTGCTGTCACAGAAGATAAGAAGCTGCTTCATACACTGAAAAACACCAATATATTCTGTGTTATAACAGAAATAGTTTACATAAATACAACACAGCTAACACAGATATTTTTACAGTGATCAAACTATTACATACATGCTATAATACAAATCTCCTGTTATAGATTGAGTCAAGTAATTATACGAAGACAGATTAAATTGTACTACTAATTGTGGAATCTTCAATATTATTGTCACGCACAGACTCAGCACAACTGAAATAGTTCTCAGTCCAGAATTTATTCAACACAAAACAGAAAATAGAGCAGCCTTGCAACTCAAAAGGAAAAAAGAGGAACAAAAAGCGCTCAACACCGTGGCACCTCGGCACATGGTGGAGGTAAACCAAAACTCTAAGTAAAGCGGTAAACGTAAAGTCAAGCAGTCTCTCAGCAAAACTCACATAAAAGAAATCTAATAAACTAGGAGCATGGGGACTTAACAATACCGTAATCCAAAAAACAAACAGCAGGGAGCAGGCAGGGGAGAACCGGCATGAAGCGTGTCCAAGGTAGGTATGGCGAGGCCAGATGGGAACCAAAGAGGGCAACCTAAATACAGAGGGATCCAGGTGAAACTAATTAGTACTCAGGTGAGTGTGAGCGAGGGAACGAGCCAATTAGGAAGCTGTGAGTGTGCAGAGTGAGGGGCTGTGGTCGTGGCCAGGTCTAGTGCTGACAATTATTCTATAATAAGTAAGTATTAATATAAGTAGTATTCGGTATTATAAGTAATAATAATAATAATAAGTAATAAAATGATGTACCACTGATTATGGCTGCAAATAATAACAATTCTGATGGTGGATTAATCTATTGATTATTGAAATGATTAATCTATTAGTAGTCTGATTCATTAAAAGGTGTCAAATGTGGATCAGTGTTTCCAACGCTGAAGTTTCAACCTAAAATGAACCAGAAAATAATCAGAGAAGAGAAACTGGAACCAGAGAATCTGGACATTTTCTAATGAAAATCAATTATCAAACTAGTTGGAGAATAATGTAATAGTTAGCAGCTAATCAATGAATTATTGCAGCTCTACCACTGATACAACACCTAATTTACAATGTTTAAAATCTAAAAATACTGCTGTAGTTACATCTATATGTGTGTTATTTCTTTTATTTGTTTCACTTTCACAAGAGACAAGACTTAAAAGGCTGAGAACTCTTTGCATTCATTCTATCTCAGAGGATATTTACCAGCAGGATCAGTGTTTTTACAAAAGTTGCTCAGATGTCGTCTAACACTGGATCCAATATAATAAAATATTAAATAATATTAATAATAATAATCCTGCTCATTTTATAACCGCCATACTTTAGTTATTTTAAAGGCAGCAGAACATCAACTAGAATGATGTTTGACTCACAGGCTGAAGGTTGTTTTGTGTCTGTCATGTGTCGACCTTTTCCAAAAATCCTGTTCCTGTTCCTGTTCATGTTCCTGTTCCTGTTCCTGTTCATTTTCCTGTTTCTGTTCCTGTTCATGTTCATGTTCATGTTCCTGTTCCTGTTCCTGTTCATGTTCCTGTTCATGTTCATTTTCCTGTTTCTGTTCATGTTCCTGTTCATTTTCCTGTTTCTGTTCATGTTCCTGTTCATTTTCCCGTTTCTGTTCATGTTCCTGTTCATGTTCCTGTTTCTGTTCATGTTCCTGTTCCTGTTCCTGATCATTTTCCTGTTTCTGTTCCTGTTCATGTTCCTGTTCCTGTTCATTTTCCTGTTTCTGTTCCTGTTCATGTTCCTGTTCCTGTTCCTGTTCATGTTCATTTTCTTGTTTCTGTTCATGTTCCTCTTCCTGTTCATTTTCCTGTTTCTGTTCATGTTCCTGTTCCTGTTCATTTTCCCGTTTCTGTTCATGTTCCTGTTCATGTTCCTGTTCATTTTCCTGTTCATGTTCCTGTTCATGTTCCTGTTCATTTTCCTGTTTCTGTTCATGTTCCTGTTCCTGATCATGTTCCTGTTCCTGTTTCTGTTCCTGTTCCTCTTCATTTTCCTGTTTCTGTTCATGTTCCTGTTCCTGATCATGTTCCTGTTTCTGTTCCTGTTCCTCTTCATTTTCCTGTTTCTGTTCATGTTCCTGTTCCTGTTCATTTTCCTGTTTCTGTTCATGTTCCTGATCATGTTCCTGTTTCTGTTCATGTTCCTGTTCATGTTCCTGTTTCTGTTCATGTTCCTGTTCATGTTCCTGTTCATTTTCCTGTTTCTGTTCATGTTCCTGTTCCTGTTCATTTTCCTGTTCCTGTTCATGTTCCGGTTCATGTTCCTGTTCATGTTCATGTTCCTATTCGTGTTCTGTTCCTGTTTCTCTTCCTGTTTCTGATCCTGTTCATGTTCCTGATTCTCTTCCTGTTTCTGTTCATGTTCATGTTCATGTTCCTGTTTCTCTTCCTGTTTCTGTTTCTCTTCCTGTTCATGTTCATGTTCCTGTTCCTGTTTCTCTTCCTGTTCATGTTTCTGTAACTCTTTCTGTGGGTTTCTGAGGTAAAATGCTGTATTTTCTGCATTTCTTTTCTGTTAGTTCCATCTCCTCAAGTCAGATTCACCTCTGTCCTACGGCGGGATACATCCGTGATGTGGCTGCTGCTATGCCATTAAGTTCCATGAAAATCACATGGTGGTGAGGCCCTGCCCCCCTCCCTTCCCTCAGCCAATCACAGGTCACGGCCTCGCCACTTCCGCCGCCATGCTGCTGTTGTCAGTGGTTATGAATTATATATAAATGCTGCTACCCCATCCTCCATATGGTATCACCACAGAAAAATAAAACCAAACATGTCCAGTTGTGTCTGAGATCATTGATTCTGTTATAATAAACTCTGAAACAATAATAATAACTCACAATTATTATATCTAATAAAATGTCACATGAATTGCATCTTTAGAAATAAATGTAATGACAAGAAAGTCAATGCATTCCATACTTATTTCCCCCATTGTATACTTTATATCACATCAAATATGTTTACAATATTGGGTGTTGAAAGTTTCTGGGTGTAACGTTTCAACTGGACGTCCCAACATGGCAGCAAGTAAAGTATCTTTGTCCTCCACTGTTTATGCTACCATGTCCTTATGTTGGACAGATTAATGTCAGATTTTCCTGCTGCTGCTGGGTCCAGATAAACTTCAGTAAAAATTGAGTAGTTTTATGTTCATGTTTAGTTCATAATTGTCTCTTTTCTTCTGTTTCTCTTCACCTTTCACTGAGGTTCTTTTGCTTTTGTCCTTGCTGCCTTTGTCATATCGTCTTATATAATAGTCCTCTTCCTCTCCGTGTGTGTGTTGGATTGATTGGACCTTGGGTTACATATTCTGTCCACATTCTGCAGCTGCCTCCTTCACATTGGTCTCTGGAGTGCTGGCCAACCGTGGACTATTACTGTCTCATTAAAGGCAGGATGGGAAACGCAGGCCTGATAAATCAATCAAACTTCCTCTTGCTGTGCCAGAGGGCCAATGGATCGAGATGGATTTTGTCCCAGGGAGAGAATATCCCAGGGTGCACCTCTTCCAAATGCTGCCAGACAAAGTATAATGCTGAGGCAGCACCCTGACGCCAACAATAGCCCAGCTTCTATTTTCATACAGTTAGTAGGATTACATTGGCAGCAGGGACGGTTTGTGCTTTCATTACGTCCTGTTACACTCAACTTGCAACATGGTCCAACAGTTTTTAATTAGACAGAAATAACTGTGAAGACCTGATTCTCTTCTGCACATTCTGTATTCTGTGGAGAAGGTTGGCAGTTCAATTCCTGACTCCCACACATGCCCTCAGGCAGGTTCGGAATCCCAAAAAGCTGCCGATGGTACAGCCATGTGTGTGGAAGAGGAAATAAGATGTTTAACCTCAGGCAGGACACCACAGGTGAATGATGTAAATATTTCTATACCTGCTTATTACTCACTAGGGTCACATGGTCTGCTGCAGCCAATCACAGCACATTACAGGTGAGAGGCAAGATCCACCCAGACAGGTAGCAGCCTATCATGGAGCACACACATACACACACACACACGATTCACTCATATACTCTCTCGCCCACACACACACACCATTCACTCACACACACAAACTCACACACACACACACCATTCACTCACACCCACACACACACACACACTCACGCTCAGACCCTCCCTCCTATTGTGATGTACACTCACCGGCCACTTGATTAGGTCCACCTGTCCAACTGCTCGTTAACACTTAATTTCTAATCAGCCAATCACATGGCAGCAACTCAGTGCATTTAGGCATGTAGACATGGTCAAGACAATCTCCTGCAGTTCAAACCGAGCAGAAAAGAAAATAATAAAGTGGCCGGTGAGTGTAGAGTTAACCTCAGCATGTGTGTCAGCGGAGAAGTGAAGGATCTGAAAGGCTAAAATGCTTTAATGTAGACATACTGAGAGTGGTACACAGCAAAAACCGGAGAGTTGAAATTTCAGGGTTAAATGTTATGAGTTGATTTCCACTCCCAAAGTGTAATTTTAACACTTTGTGATTTAAATGGAGTCCAGCGTTGAGTTATTTGATAGAGTTAATCAGGTGCACCACATCACTGTTAACCCAACTCTGCAGAGATGTAATTAAGCTCCGCCCACAGCACTTGACTTCTTCGGTTAGAGGCAAGGAGAAAAGTCTGTGCCATTTTCTTCCTCTCCTGCAGTTCTACATGGTAAGAGCAATTAAGTTCTAACTCACTGAAACAATTATTAATTGATGCTGTGAATGGATGTATGTACAATAAAGCATCTACAGAGAATATATGCATTACAAAACCTCATTTGTTGCCAGGAATGAACAGCAGATTTGTCCAGTTGAGCTAACATTAACATTAGCTGGCTATGGTAGCTAAGTTAGCTAACCGTTAGTAAATCTGTCTCCAACTTTATCAATAGTGAGTTATCAACAATTAGTATGCGAGCTCAAAGTGATGAAAAACTAAACTTTATGTTTTTTTAACTGTATAAAATCTTGTTTGAGGCTGTAGCTAATGGTTGCACTTTATTTTCCCTCACCATTTATTTTTTTTCTTCAGCTTGGCTTATGAAAAATTTTTTAAAAATACTCACATATTCTTTTAAAACCTATTTCTGCAGTCTCCTTAATGTAGTATATTCTGGTTTCTTCACATACGTTTAGCAGACTATTGCATGGGGGTAAATTGCATAAATTATGGATATTATGCATAAAGCATAATACACATTATGTTACAACAGTTGAAATCTATTATCAGTTTTCAAATTTGGACTTCAGATAGAATTGGTTTTGTGAGGGGAAAATGTTCTGGCTTAAGGCTGCATGATTTTGATGTAATTGTGATTAATTTGACTGGTCATGTAATTGTGCTACATATGTGATAGAGTGCAGTCAGCAGGACCCCCAGGAAGTGACCCTGATGAGGCAATGAGTGAGTTGTATATGTACTGCATTAGTTATAATTATAGTTACAGTTGCTTCATTTGTCATTTACATCACTTTATTATTAAAATTAGGAACCAAGAGCACCTATGAGATTTTTTTACTAGATTGGTTTATTCTCCACATCTCTGGAAGCTGATCTGATTTTTCTTTTTTTTTTTTTTTGAAGAGTTTTCAGTTAATTCTGGTGACTCTCTGTCCTCCCTGTTGTTGCTGATCTCCTTCCACCACCACAAGGACCAGTCTCCAAAGATCAGTGTATGTGATGCAGTTGAGAAACTTGTAGTCTTTCATAAGGTGAGCATTATTAATATTATTAATTATTATTATTATAATAACTTGTCATGTCAACTTCCTAGCCACATGTGTAAAGGAGAGTTGTTTAAAAGGTGGATGAAACTGAAATTAAGTATTCATACTGTAGGCATTCCCATCCATTGAGAAGATGTTTGAATGCTGCATTTTGGAGAAGCGTCTCCACAACCAGCAGGGTCCGCAGCCTTGCTGTTGGGCATCAGAAGAGCAAGATTGACAACTTCTACATTGCCATGGATACGCATCTCATCCCATGGCAGGCAGGCCGCTGCCTCTGGGCTTGTGATGAACTTTTCAAAGCACATTTTGTGTTTAACTTGTCTTACGGTGTTGCACTTGCAAATTTTTACACATTTATATGTTATAAACAACAGTGTACCCACATTGATGTGGGTAAAATGAAGGAGTCACCCAGAGTTAGGGACTTGAGAGCCAGGCTGTTTAACCAACCAGTACCATTCTGAGTGAGAGGCTAAAACAATGTTGACCTGTTTCATGTGTCAGAAATTGTATCCCAGCAGTTGATTTCACATTTAAGAGTTGAACATGGTTACTATCCTGGACCCAAGTTCAAATAGTTTTGTTCTCAGCATGGCTGTAGGCTTCAGTTGGAAGAAGAAGACATGCCAGTCTTTTGTCAAATAAGTAATATACTTTTGGTTGAAGATCACATTTTTTCCTGACAAACAAGCTACTCACAGAGAATTTTGATGACCATCACCATTTAGAGTATTATGAGGTGAGGAAAGGTGTATCATAGAAATGTCTCAGCTTAAATTTCATCAGCCTTTTGATATTCAAACTTCATACAATCAGTTGAAGATTCAGATGAAGGTTTGTACATTATACCTTCATTTGTTATGTTTTAAATCTGCTGTATTCTGACTGCAAGGGAGGACAATCAATGTTTTTGAAAATGATTTTGTTTATTAGAATTTGTTATGATTAATATAAATATATAATTCAATAAATAATATATATAAAATTCATTTGAACATTTTTTCAGTGTTAATAACTTGATATTTCAGGGAGTGAAATCAACACTACCCAAATAGTACAAATCTGACCCTGAGCAGTGTTACTGGTCTAATCCCTTAGTGTTACTTTAACTCTGTTTTGTGAGTGAAAAACTCTGGAACTCTGGCCTAGTATTAAATGTTTAACTATTTTGAAAGTGTTAAATTAACTTTGGAGAGTGTGGACCTATATAAACCTTGAAAAAGTGTTGAAATTGACTCTGTGGGAGTTAATTCAACACTGGACTTTTTGCTGTGTAGGTTTAGGGGAGGAGGCGTCCAATACTGCATCCAAAAAACAACTGAAACCCCCCAACAATTAAAGAATGAGAGTGAAGATCAGTGAGTTCAGAGAAATATCTTTTGAAGAACTGCACGTCATCAACATTTGACATTGTGGAGGGGGGGCGTGGGCTGCGCTCGGCTGCAGGGGAGGGACGTGTGGGAGTGGCTCACGGGAACAGCGTCAGGTGAGACAATTCCACAGCTGTTGAGGATCTGCTAATGAGAACCTATATATACACCCACAGTGACAGCCCGAGGGGGGAGGAGTAAACGGCGGCGACGGAGCGGACAATCAAAAACCGCAACGGAACTGATTGTGAACTTACCAATAAAGACGCTTCGGCGTAAACCAGCCACCTGTCTCGTGTCCTGCCTGTCCGTGCTGGGAGAACCCCGTAGCACTCTCGTGCTACAGACATATACTGTATACATTGGCCAATACCACTGTCTTACTGTAGAGTTTCCCTGCAACAGTGACAAAATATCCAAATTTTGTCACTGTCATTACTTTGCTGCTCTCCCAGTAATTTTCCACTCTCCTTCTCTCTGCTCCACTCTCCCTGCCGGCCACTCCCACCTCATCACCCAACTCTGTTGACCTTTGCACTCAGGTGATCAAGCCTGTATTTAAGCCCTGTATTTAAGAGCTTCCAGCAATTTCTTTTGGACTGATTTCCTGTTGCTGCCCCTGCCTGCCTTGGGTTAACCTGCCTCATCATTCTCCCGGTAAACCAGTCTACCTGTTGTCTCCGACCCTGATCTTTGCCTCTTCCCTTTCTGGAGTTTGTCCAGAAATTAGAACTGAAAAACTGTCCTCCCCAGCATTTACAGAGTCATGTGATGGGTTTCCTGAAGGGACGCTACTCCAGCCTTGATGCTTTAGATGTGGAAAAATGTTCCTCTTTCTTTACTAGGTGATTTAACCCCTTAACATTCCAGCTAATGAAGTTGAGACAACACATGTTGAAAGAGAACCTGGGGATGTATAGGACGAGACCTCTTCAGGTCCTATACATCCACTGAATATTCTTCTATTGTACAAGCTCCAACACAGGTTTTAACAAAAAGCTAACAATATTGGAACGACTAATGTTCAATATATATCAAAAAGCTTAAGAAACAATGAGCAGTAATAGTAAGTCATTGAATGTCAGGCCAGACTTAGAAGCAGACTCAGGCGCAGAGGTGTCAATGAGCTTCTTTATTGAGAGAACAAAAAACCCTCGACAGAGTGAGGCTATGGCAGGCTCTGAAAACAGGCCTAAACTAGGGAAAACAAAAAACTACTATCAAAATCACTCACAACAAGGAAAATCAAAAGGCTGAAATATGTTAAATTAAAATTAAACTAAGGACGAGGAAACAAACAGCTATACTAAGAAATTTACAACAAAAAATCACTCAATCGAGGCAAAACAAAGAAACACACAAGCAACACGGCTACGGCAGTGGACGGACAAGAAAAAAGGCTCTGGTGATCGGAACTGGGATCAAACACTTCAGCACAAGACAAGAGGAGACGCAGACAAGATACACACTAGTGATGGGTCCGGCAACACCGATGCGTCGGAGCTCATAGAGCGAAACCCCGTGTCGGTGCGTGTATCGCTTTAACAAAATCACGTGACCGATACCGAAACTGTTTCGAACACACGCTGACGCGCCAAACTGTTTATAAGGCAGCGAATCTGTCATGGGACGTATCTGCCAACTGAATCTCGTAATAGCGCATCAAGAATTATGGAGCCTCAATCGAAAAGAAAGGTTTCCGCCGTGTGGGACCACTTTGATGTCGTATCGGCAAATAATAATAAATAATTTGTTTTCCTTGTTTCATCCTGTTCCTCTCAGAGTTTCCACTTGATCTAACATATCTGAATTCAAATTCATTTCAAAGTGACTCTTCGTTCACTATTGATATTTTTTCTGCAGGTTAAATGTCGCATTTGTTCAACAGAGCTGTCTTATTTAAACAAATCTACCTCCTCAATGCTGAGGCATTATAGGGCCAGGCATGAAAATGAAGTGACAGATACACCCAGGATAAACTCAGGTATACAGCCATTCTACAACTTACTCACAGTTGCTTTATTGATAATTAATTCATATTAATTTATTCTTTACGTAGTTTTTTTAGGAATTAGGGGGCAATTGATTGTTTATCCAGTGGGTGGCGCTGTGTGATCATTGTAAGAAGGTTTACTGAAGAAGAGTTTCCGCGCATGCGCGAGATGTCCCGGGTCTCCCCGGGACTGGAAGGAATGTGTTGTTATTGTCTATCGGTTTTTGCTGTTAGTGTGAAAATAACATGTGAAATGATATACCGGTAATAATGTGTTAATAACACATAAGTTGTCCAAGTATAAGTCGCACCCCCGGACTCACTATGAAAAAAACGTGACTTACAGTCCGGAAAATACGGGATCTATTATATAGTAGGGAAATATAGAGGGAAATGTTGCAAAGACCCAGGATCCATTGAGATACTGGGAGAACCAGAAACCAATTTATCTAAACCTCTGCCAGTTGGCATTAGAGTTCCTCTGTACTCAGTCCCAGTCCACAAGCATCCTCATTCACAACATGTTCACTCAAATTTTGACATTATGATACATGTTCACATTATTTATTGACTATCAAAATGATCAGATATTTTAAATGTTAATGAAGATATGAAATAATACAATTACTTGAATTATATTATTGTATATACTAACTCATCAAATCAGTGTCAGTTGAGTGTCAACTAGGTTGCCTGTAGGGATTTTTAAGGTCCAGTAGGTGTCAGTATTCAGCGATACAGTATCGACACAGTATCAATACAGTTTGGCAATGTGTCAAAACGCTTCATGACGCTTCATCTACCCATCACTAATTACACACAGGGGGATGGGGAACAGGTGGAACAATCAGACCGGTGACACATGAGGAAGGACAAGTGACCTGAAACCAGAGGAGAGTTACCTTTCAAAATAAAACAGGAAATGACAAGACATAACAACCCAAAGACCTCACCACGGTGTGACACTGAATCTAAGTGATTTGTCCCCCTACAGCAGGGGTGTCAAACTGCAATCCAGAAGGGCCAGTGTGGGTGCAGGTTTTTGTTCCAACCAAGCAGTAACACACCTGATTCTACTAATCAACCACTAGAGCCCTTGATGAGGACCTTCATTAGTAGGTGTGTCAGGTGTGTGACACAGTTTGACACATGTGCCCTACAGTATTCCAACCTCCCCAAACATAAATAAAAGGCTGCAAATGACTATATTTAAGAAACAAAGATAAATAACCACCAGCCTTGCCATATAACTGTACATACATTTTCCCTGATACTCAAATTAATCATTTATGGAGGTAAACATAAAAGCAGCAGGAAAAATCAATGAAAAGGGCTTAAATGAATTAAAGTGGACGGGGAGGGAAATCTGTCCCTGGTCCACAGCCATTTGCTCACAGATATCAGATTATACTTCATGGCAGATCTAGCGTATCCCATGGCATCATGGTGAGGTGTTCAGGGCTCATTCTCTCCCAGGTTATGGATGATGAATTTCAGTTGAGTCAGAAGACTGATGGGTCGTAGTCCTCTTTTATAAAGTTCCACCATGACATCTTTTATGGCCACGGTATTCCAACTCACCTCGACTCATGGCCTCTTGTATTGTTTGCTCTTCAGCCACCTGTTATCTTCCTTCATTCTGAGCATTCATGTAGCATGTAGCTTCACGTAGCATGTATCATGAACCTCGTCTATCTCGGCTTCCAGATTCATAAACGATGATTTGAAGTAGATGCTAATGAAGCCCAGTGTAGTGGTGTAGAGCAGCAGACAGATCTGGACATATTTTGCTGCTGTGTCTTGTCTTAAATAAAATGGCAGAAGTATCATATGTACAAAAAGTATTAACATAAGTACTCGGCATGCAAATGGCCCTGTTTGTTTTTTTACATTTGGTGCTTGGCACTGCAAATATATCCAATCAAATCAGGTGTAAATATTTGTTTTTGGTAAAAATATCTACTATTCTCCTGGCAGTTAATTTAGCTTATTTCAAGTTTCTCTTGATTTTGGTCAATTTATTCTGTTTTTCTTAAAACAAGTCATGTCAATTTTATTTGTATAGCCCAAAAACAAGATTCAAATCAGGAAAACCTGAAATAAGCAAAACTATCTGCCAGTAGAATAAGATAATTCTAATCAATATTGGACTTATTTTATAAAATAAAGGACATTTTTTTTTTATTTGCAATGTGAGTATTTCCATGTGATGCTATGTGATGCTTTATTTTCTCTCCACTTCATTTATGTGAAGCTTTATTTAGTATCAGTATTCTAAAACATGATGCAGTTTATATATATATAGAAATATATATATATATATACATTGTTCATTTGAGTCTCAATAATACAAGCAAACAGCTTAATCAGTTTTAGCTCAATAAATGATTGTTATACTTGACAGTTTGTCTGTTTCCTGACAGACGTGTTTGATAGTGATGTTTTACACCTTGTTCTTCATAATGTCTGACCTCTGGAGGCAGTTTGATTAAATTAGAATCCATTCTCCATGTGTCTTGGGATGTTTACACCTTTGTGTTATGCAATTACAATCCTATCACCCAGAAGTATTGATTGACTCTGCATTCAGTCACAATGTTTCTGCTTCATTTCAGTGACTTTCTGCTGCTGTTTGTCAGTAGTTGATGAAATTTCAACAGAGACCTGATCTAGAAATATAGAAATGTTGTTTTAACAATTTAAACAAAGTCGTCAGCCAATCATTGTTAGTTTATGCAAATCCATTTAGAAAACAAATCTGAAGGAGAAAACTAAAAAATGGTTCTACAACACTGTCTTGTTTTTTACAGTGAAATTCAGTTTTATGTCTCTCAGTAAAGTTTGTCACATTATGTAAAACAATAAATAAAACAACAATCCCATCATTCATGTAGGAAGTCAGAGCTCAGAAGTGTTAAAAGTGCAGATCTGAATCCATCCAATAGAACAGCTCAGGTCTTTATACTCAACAATTAACCTGAGCTTTGAACCACTGAGGTGGATTCTACAGTAAGTGTTTTATTATCTGTACAATCAAACCAATTAAATAAATACATAGAGATAATATGAAATACAACTGAGGCAACGTTAACATTTCATTAGAATTTGGCTGAAATAACAGACTGTGTTTTGTGTTAAACTGGGACCTTTAAAAAGAAAAATAGTTTTAAAATCCACAAAAACTGTTTGCTGTGATATGTTAAATCCTGATCAGTGAAAATAAAATCATTACAATCAGTAATTTAAAATGAACAGAGATTTAATGCTCATGATTGACCAGTAATTTACATAAAAAAGAAGGTTCATGACATTATCAAATCTAAAAACCCTAAACAATGAAATGCTGGTAAAGTTTAGTCAGTCAGTCATTTTCTATACCTGCTTATTCCTCATTAGGGTCACATGGTCTGCTGGAGCCAATCCCAGCGCGTTACGGTGAGAGGCAGGGATACACCCCAGATGGTCTCCAGCCAATCGTGGGGCACACACACCATTCACTCACACACTCACACCTACGGGCAATTTAGAGTCTCCAATTAACCTCAGCATGTTTTTGTACTGTGGGAGGAAGCTGGAGAACCTGGTGAAAACCCACACAGACACAGAGAGAACATGAATCTCCACACAGAAAGGTCCCAGACCCAGGACCAAGGAGGTCTTGAACCTCTATTGTACCTTTATTGTACTCTACTTAGGACAAATTCTTTTGGGAGGTGAAGAACCACCTCTGATAAATGTATAAATCCATGTGTGGCAGCCTGGAGATGAAGATGTCCACAACATCTCCATGTGTGATCCACCAGGTCTGATGGGGTTCAATGGTGTCTGTGGTGTGTCTGATGGGTTCTGATGGATTCTGATGGTGTGTCTGGTGGTGTTTGATGGGTTCTGATGATGTCTGATTGGTTCTGATGGATTCTGATGGTGTGTCTGATGGTGTCTGATGGGTTCTGATGATGTCTGATGGGGTCTAATGGGTTCTGATGGGTTCTGATGGTGTCTGACGGGGTTCTGATGGGTTCTGATGGTGTCTGATGCGGTCTAATGGGTTCTGATGGGTTCTGATGGTGTCTGACGGGGTTCTGATGGGTTCTGATGGTGTCTGATGGGGGTCCCAGGTCAGACGGAGCTCCAGCAGATGATGGACAGCAGTTGTTCCTTCTGGAACAAGTGTTGGGTTCCTGGAGGAGTGAAAGGGGGTTGGACTTTTGAATTGTCCTTTTTTTTAAAAAAATGCTGCTTGTTTGAAGTGTTTTTCCAGGATCATCCAGCCTACCTTTAGGTATGTAGAAGGCAGAGTAGAGCTGCTACTTTACAGACTTTCCTGTTCATCTGTCTCCTTCTCTTGTGTCCGGATATGTTTTTTGCATTTTAATATGAAACTAGGAAAATGGTCTTTTAGTCTTTTAGGTAATGAAGGTACAACAACTCAACAAAATATTGGTCTCGTCACTTTTTACCACTTTAATCTGGTAAATACGAGGCCTTGAAGGTTCCAGTTATCAGATTTAAATAAAACAGACGTCATCACGAGCTTATTGTTGCCTCATTAGAAGAGGACACATTCTGTCTGATGGAACCTCAACAACCACAAATCAAAACTGAAGAGTGTAGTTTCAGCATCACAGGACATGTCTTTGTGTCCTCAGTCGTTCATTGACCCTGATGCATCTGTTGTTCTTCAACTGAATATTGAAATAATTATATCAAATATATTTGTGTTTTTTCTTTGTTGTTCATCAGCTTCCTAACATGTGGTGACTGGATGTGACAGCTGCTGCTGTCAACTGTAAATAAGGAAAGAAACAGGTCAAATATGATGACAAAAAACACCTTGTTCTCCATGAGTGATGAAGTCAGAACCGCCACGTGTGCTTCCTCGTTGAGTCACAGACATTTTAAATTATATTTTTAATATCAAACAGTGCCTTAATTTATCTAAATCATAATTTTGCTTCTTAAAACAAGACTAAATAGACCTGACATAAGCTGTAACAACAGGAGATCATCTAATACCTGTACTATTTATTTAAATTGTGGAGAGAAATACGGATATTGAGAATTATCTTATTCTATTTGCAGATCATTTGAGATGCAGCGCCTCCACAGGTTAAAACAAACACCACAGCGCCACCTTCAGGCCACTTGTTCTCACTCACATTCAGCAGAACTTCTGTTTTAATTGTGTAGAAAAACAAATCAGACATCAGGTGAGAGAAGAGCAGAATCTCATTTCCAGGTTCTGACTTGCTGATCAGATAAAAAACAGGAACCAGGCAACACTTGAGGTTTGAATACAGCCTGGAGATGTTGTTGAGTTTTAATTTGCAGCTGTGTCTTCTGACCTGTTGGACCAACAAGGAACAGTCTGAGCAGAATTTTAAGAATGCAGATTAAAAGTGAAATCCTTCATCACCTGGCCGCAGGTGTTTGCTTCAGGCAGTGGTGACTTGTCAGATTTCAGTGATCGTCTTGTTTTCAGCACGGTTTTGTTTGAATAATGAGAAAAAACAGAGGGACAAAGGTCATGTGACAGGATCCGACCAGTAAATGAAGCAGAACGTTTTCAACTAAAAAACATAGACTCAGACCTGCACCAAGGCTACACAGCTATTTCAATTCATTTTCTAATGGAAAATACATTTTAATAAGATATTCATTAAAAATCACATGAATGTTCCAGAGCTCATTACAGAACAGAAAAGTAAAAAGCTAAAAATGCTCAGAAGTCATTTCAGACATTTACAGAGTAAATCACCTGCCCTCACTTTACACAAACTTCATTGAACACGTTTTTCCTCATAAGTGCAGAAAGTACAGAAACTCTGGTGTCGTTCATCCATCAGTGAATCAGCTGCTGTGATGTTCTCAGACTGATTCTGTCTGTTAGTGCTGGTGACTCTTTATACAGAGAAGTTTCAAGGGAAGTTGAGTTCAGGATGTTTGACATAACAACTAAAAGGAAACCTCTGGATTACCCACAATGCAACACAGAAGAAGACACTGCAGGTGGATTTTAATGACGAGAACTGGCTCTTCTCCAAAGATCTCTGAGTTGCACTCCACCTACAGTGATTGGAGCACTGCAGTTTCTTTCTTTTTGTTCAGTCTTTGATCCACTGATGGATTTTAATTTGACCCTTGACCTCTTTCTCTGAGCAGAAGAAGCTGCATGGACTCGTTCAGTCTGAGGAGAACAGGCTGATCACAGATTTAACATGAGACTAGACCCAAAAACAAAAAGAGTCTGATGAAGACAAACTGGCACAGAAAGAGGGAATGAAGGAACTAATAATGAGGCACAGGTGAGTCATGTTAAGGTGGGCAGGTAATCAGATGGGCGGGATTAATCATTGATTAATTGATTAGAGTAATTTTTAAGATGAAAATGTCCAAATTCTCTGGTTCCAGCTTCTCTTCTCTGATTATTTCCTGGTTTCTTTAGTCTTTCTTTTAATATAGTCTCTATATTAATAAACTGATGATCTTTGGACAAAAAAAGACATTTTAGGTTGAATCTTCATCTTTGAGAAACAGGGATCAATATTTTATGAGATATACAACTAATCGAATAATCGTTTCAATAATTAATAAATTAATGAACTATCAAAATAGTCCATAGTTGTGGATCTGCCAATGACAGAATAAATTTAATACTGACATCCCAGACCAAGCTAATCGATGCAGGATCTGGTGTCAGTACCTGGGTCTGAGTCAGACCCTCAGACCAGAACCCCCTGTTCTATGAAAACCAGGACTAGAGGATCTCTGTTCTCTAAACCTCCACAGCATCATGAGGGTCTGTCTGATCCAGCTTCAGATGGGTCAGGAAGTGGTTTATGATGCCAGCAGCAGACCAGGATCTGGAGGTCTGGTCCCAGGTACTTGTTGTTCTGAACTTATAATCTCCAGCTGCTGATCAGTTTATATTATGTGTATTATATTGTTCTTGGTATTTTACCGTTAACACATCACCTGCACACACATCAGATACAGCTGGAGAATGTTTGAAATTTAAAGGTGCAGAAGGTGGGAACATGTGAGTGCAAATTTAGAAAAGTTTAAAGCATTTATTAATAATTCTGACAAAATTGTGAATAAATATATTTTTTATCCTTCCTATAGTTTGTGCTCATTTTATTACTTTTATAGTTTGGATAGTTGGTCCACAGTAAACATGTGTCAGGAAGTTCAAACATTAAATTATTTTGTAAAAAGATCTACAACACCCTACTTTATGAAGCAGGTGCATTTGTCAAACTGAACAGAGCAGATCTCAGACAGGAAGTTCTACAAACAGCTGGAACATCTGTTCAATTTTCAAAATAAAACTAAAATTGTCACCGGTATCACATAGAAAACAGGAGGAAGTGTCTGGAGGTGCGAAGGAGCAGGCGTCTCCTAATGCACCTGAACATCTGAATCCTGGAAAATTAACAAATATTGACCTGCGGCTGTTTGTGTGTGTGTGTGCATGTGTGTGTGCGTTTTCTCTGATCAAGGTCAGAAGAAGCTCTTGTTTGAGGTCTTAATTAGCCTTCGTGGCTCTTCCAGCTCACCATTGCACTGCCATTGAGACACACACTCACACACACACACACACACTCACACACACACAGTCATATTAATGACTTCAGCAGCAGGGACTAGTAGGAACTAATGCTTTACATCACTAGATCTGTGACATTAAAAGAGGACATACATGTATGTATATATATATATATATATATATATATATATATATATATATATATATACATGAATGCGAACTGTGTTAAAACACAGAAACATCCACTGGAAGGCAGCGTTTGATTTTCCGTCCAATTATTCCAGGAAGTGGAGCTGTTTTGTGGGAACGTTCCTGCTGCAGAAGCCCAGCTGTTAAGCTCCCAGCTTTTCTTCTCTTGCTGCTAATTCAAGAGAATTTCTGTTGTTTCTGGTCCTTCCCCAACCCCAATTTGTCTGTTTTTTGTTCTTTACTGTAGGACTTTTAAAATATGCTGATGAAAGCAGAGTGTTTGCAGCAGACAACAGTAAACCAGTGTTTTATACCCACAGGAAGCTGCTTCTTGTTAGACCTTCTTGTTTCTGCCTGACGTGACACTTCCGCCGGATCAAACGTCTCATCACAAAACACAACCTGCAAACAAAAGTGCTTACCCATAATCCATCAGTGCAGGTGTGTGATGCAGCGGGCTCTGAAATAAACAGCAGAGCTTGTAGTTAATCCTTCAGACAAGATTCCCTCTAATTAACTTTAGCAGCAGCATGGCCTCAATGTGTTTTCACTTCTTTGGCAGCCTGGATATTGGAGCTGCATCCATCAAAGAGGAAAAGAGAAAGAATATGGTGTTTGCTGCATGTTGTAGTATGTTAATAGGAAGAATATGGTGTTTGCTGCATGTTGTAGTATGTTAATAGGAAGAATATGGTGTTTGCTGCATGTTGTAGTATGTTAATAGGAAGAATATGGTGTCTGCTGCATGTTGTACCCTGTTAATAGGAAGAATATGGTGTCTGCTGCATGTTGTAGTATGTTAATAGGAAGAATATGGTGTCTGCTGCATGTTGTAGCCTGTTAATAGGAATAATATGGTGTCTGCTGCATGTTGTAGTATGTTAATAGGAAGAATATGGTGTCTGCTGCATGTTGTAGCCTGTAAATAGGAAGAATATGGTGTCTGCTGCATGTTGTACTATGTTAATAGGAAGAATATGGTGTCTGCTGCATGTTGTAGTATGTTAATAGGAAGAATATGGTGTCTGCTGCATGTTGTAGCCTGTTAATAGGAAGAATATGGTGTCCGCTGCATGTTGTAGTATGTTAATAGGAAGAATATGGTGTCTGCTGCATGTTGTAGTATGTTAATAGGAAGAATATGGTGTCTGCTGCATGTTGTAGGCTGTTAATAGGAAGAATATGGTGTCTGCTGCATGTTGTAGTATGTTAATAGGAAGAATATGGTGTCTGCTGCATGTTGTAGGCTGTTAATAGGAAGAATATGGTGTCTGCTGCATGTTGTAGTATGTTAATGGGAAGAATATGGTGTCTGCTGCATGTTGTACCCTGTTAATAGGACGAATATGGTGTCTGCTGCATGCTGTACCCTGTTAATAGGAAGAATATGGTGTCTGCTGCATGTTGTACCCTGTTAATAGGAAGAATATGGTGTCTGCTGCATGTTGTAGTATGTTAATAGGAAGAATATGGTGTCTGCTGCATGTTGTAGTATGTTAATAGGAAGAATATGGTGTCTGCTGCATGTTGTAGCCTGTTAATAGGAAGAATATGGGGTCTGCTGCATGTTGTAGTATGTTAATAGGAAGAATATGATGTCTGCTGCATGTTGTAGCCTGTTAATAGGAAGAATATGGTGTCTGCTGCATGTTGTAGCCTGTTAATAGGAAGAATATGGTGTCTGCTGCATGTTGTACCCTGTTAATAGGAAGAATATGGTGTCTGCTGCATGTTGTAGTATGTTAATAGGAAGAATATGGGGTCTGCTGCATGTTGTAGTATGTTAATAGGAAGAATATGGTGTCTGCTGCATGTTGTAGCCTGTTAATAGGAAGAATATGGTGTCTGCTGCATGTTGTAGTATGTTAATAGGAAGAATATGGTGTCTGCTGCATGTTGTACCCTGTTAATGGGAAGAATATGGTGTCTGCTGCATGTTGTAGTATGTTAATAGGACAAATATGGTGTCTGCTGCATGTTGTAGTATGTTAATAGGAAGAATATGGGGTCTGCTGCATGTTGTAGTATGTTAATAGGAAGAATATGGTGTCTGCTGCATGTTGTAGCCTGTTAATAGGAAGAATATGGTGTCTGCTGCGTGTTATAGCCTGTTAATAGGAAGAATATGGTATCTGCTGCATGTTGTAGTATGTTAATAGGAAGAATATGGTGTCTGCTGCATGTTGTAGTATGTTAATAGGAAGAATATGGTGTCTGCTGCATGTTGTAGTATGTTAATAGGAAGAATACGGTGTTTGATGCATGTTGTAGTATGTTAATAGGAAGAATATGGTGTCTGCTGCATGTTGTAGCCTGTTAATAGGAAGAATATGGTGTCTGCTGCATGTTGTAGTATGTTAATGGGAAGAATATGGTGTCTGCTGCATGTTGTACCCTGTTAATAGGACGAATATGGTGTCTGCTGCATGTTGTACCCTGTTAATAGGAAGAATATGGTGTCTGCTGCATGTTGTAGCCTGTTAATAGGAAGAATATGGTGTCTGCTGCATATTGTACCCTGTTAATAGGAAGAATATGGTGTCTGCTGCATGTTGTAGTATGTTAATAGGAAGAATATGGTGTCTGCTGCATGTTGTAGTATGTTAATAGGAAGAATATGGTGTCTGCTGCATGTTGTAGCCTGTTAATAGGAATAATATGGTGTCTGCTGCATGTTGTAGCCTGTTAATAGGAAGAATATGGTGTCTGCTGCATGTTGTAGCCTGTTAATAGGAAGAATATGGTGTCTGCTGCATGTTGTACCCTGTTAATAGGAAGAATATGGTGTCTGCTGCATGTTGTAGTATGTTAATAGGAAGAATATGGGGTCTGCTGCATGTTGTAGTATGTTAATAGGAAGAATATGGGGTCTGCTGCATGTTGTAGTATGTTAATAGGAAGAATATGGTGTCTGCTGCATGTTGTAGTATGTTAATAGGAAGAATATGGTGTCTGCTGCATGTTGTAGGCTGTTAATAGGAAGAATATGGTGTCTGCTGCATGTTGTAGTATGTTAATAGGAATAATATGGTGTCTGCTGCATGTTGTAGTATGTTAATAGGAAGAATATGGTGTCTGCTGCATGTTGTAGCCTGTAAATAGGAAGAATATGGTGTCTGCTGCATGTTGTACTATGTTAATAGGAAGAATATGGTGTCTGCTGCATGTTGTAGTATGTTAATAGGAAGAATATGGTGTCTGCTGCATGTTGTAGCCTGTTAATAGGAAGAATATGGTGTCCGCTGCATGTTGTAGTATGTTAATAGGAAGAATATGGTGTCTGCTGCATGTTGTAGTATGTTAATAGGAAGAATATGGTGTCTGCTGCATGTTGTAGGCTGTTAATAGGAAGAATATGGTGTCTGCTGCATGTTGTAGTATGTTAATGGGAAGAATATGGTGTCTGCTGCATGTTGTACCCTGTTAATAGGACGAATATGGTGTCTGCTGCATGCTGTACCCTGTTAATAGGAAGAATATGGTGTCTGCTGCATGTTGTAGTATGTTAATAGGAAGAATATGGTGTCTGCTGCATGTTGTAGCCTGTTAATAGGAAGAATATGGGGTCTGCTGCATGTTGTAGTATGTTAATAGGAAGAATATGATGTCTGCTGCATGTTGTAGCCTGTTAATAGGAAGAATATGGTGTCTGCTGCATGTTGTAGCCTGTTAATAGGAAGAATATGGTGTCTGCTGCATGTTGTACCCTGTTAATAGGAAGAATATGGTGTCTGCTGCATGTTGTAGTATGTTAATAGGAAGAATATGGGGTCTGCTGCATGTTGTAGTATGTTAATAGGAAGAATATGGTGTCTGCTGCATGTTGTAGCCTGTTAATAGGAAGAATATGGTGTCTGCTGCATGTTGTAGTATGTTGATAGGAAGAATATGGTGTCTGCTGCATGTTGTAGTATGTTAATAGGAAGAATATGGTGTCTGCTGCATGTTGTACCCTGTTAATGGGAAGAATATGGTGTCTGCTGCATGTTGTAGTATGTTAATAGGACAAATATGGTGTCTGCTGCATGTTGTAGTATGTTAATAGGAAGAATATGGGGTCTGCTGCATGTTGTAGTATGTTAATAGGAAGAATATGGTGTCTGCTGCATGTTGTAGCCTGTTAATAGGAAGAATATGGTGTCTGCTGCATGTTGTAGTATGTTGATAGGAAGAATATGGTGTCTGCTGCATGTTGTAGTATGTTAATAGGAAGAATATGGTGTCTGCTGCATGTTGTACCCTGTTAATGGGAAGAATATGGTGTCTGCTGCATGTTGTAGTATGTTAATAGGACAAATATGGTGTCTGCTGCATGTTGTAGTATGTTAATAGGAAGAATATGGGGTCTGCTGCATGTTGTAGTATGTTAATAGGAAGAATATGGTGTCTGCTGCATGTTGTAGCCTGTTAATAGGAAGAATATGGTGTCTGCTGCGTGTTATAGCCTGTTAATAGGAAGAATATGGTATCTGCTGCATGTTGTAGTATGTTAATAGGAAGAATATGGTGTCTGCTGCATGTTGTAGTATGTTAATAGGAAGAATATGGTGTCTGCTGCATGTTGTAGTATGTTAATAGGAAGAATATGGTGTCTGCTGCATGTTGTAGTATGTTAATAGGAAGAATACGGTGTTTGATGCATGTTGTAGTATGTTAATAGGAAGAATATGGTGTCTGCTGCATGTTGTAGCCTGTTAATAGGAAGAATATGGTGTCTGCTGCATGTTGTAGTATGTTAATGGGAAGAATATGGTGTCTGCTGCATGTTGTACCCTGTTAATAGGACGAATATGGTGTCTGCTGCATGTTGTACCCTGTTAATAGGAAGAATATGGTGTCTGCTGCATGTTGTACCCTGTTAATAGGAAGAATATGGTGTCTGCTGCATGTTGTAGCCTGTTAATAGGAAGAATATGGTGTCTGCTGCATGTTGTACCCTGTTAATAGGAAGAATATGGTGTCTGCTGCATGTTGTAGTATGTTAATAGGAAGAATATGGTGTCTGCTGCATGTTGTAGTATGTTAATAGGAAGAATATGGTGTCTGCTGCATGTTGTAGCCTGTTAATAGGAATAATATGGTGTCTGCTGCATGTTGTAGCCTGTTAATAGGAAGAATATGGTGTCTGCTGCATGTTGTAGCCTGTTAATAGGAAGAATATGGTGTCTGCTGCATGTTGTACCCTGTTAATAGGAAGAATATGGTGTCTGCTGCATGTTGTAGTATGTTAATAGGAAGAATATGGGGTCTGCTGCATGTTGTAGTATGTTAATAGGAAGAATATGGTGTCTGCTGCATGTTGTAGTATGTTAATAGGAATAATATGGTGTCTGCTGCATGTTGTAGGCTGTTAATAGGAAGAATATGGTGTCTGCTGCATGTTGTAGTATGTTAATGGGAAGAATATGGTGTCTGCTGCATGTTGTACCCTGTTAATAGGACGAATATGGTGTCTGCTGCATGCTGTACCCTGTTAATAGGAAAAATATGGTGTCTGCTGCATGTTGTACACTGTTAATAGGAAGAATATGGTGTCTGCTGCATGTTGTAGTATGTTAATAGGAAGAATATGGTGTATGCTGCATGTTGTAGTATGTTAATAGGAAGAATATGGTGTCTGCTGCATGTTGTAGCCTGTTAATAGGAAGAATATGGGGTCTGCTGCATGTTGTAGTATGTTAATAGGAAGAATATGATGTCTGCTGCATGTTGTAGCCTGTTAATAGGAAGAATATGGTGTCTGCTGCATGTTGTAGCCTGTTAATAGGAAGAATATGGTGTCTGCTGCATGTTGTACCCTGTTAATAGGAAGAATATGGTGTCTGCTGCATGTTGTAGCCTGTTAATAGGAAGAATATGGTATCTGCTGCATGTTGTACCCTGTTAATAGGAAGAATATGGTGTCTGCTGCATGTTGTAGTATGTTAATAGGAAGAATATGGGGTCTGCTGCATGTTGTAGTATGTTAATAGGAAGAATATGGTGTCTGCTGCATGTTGTAGCCTGTTAATAGGAAGAATATGGTGTCTGCTGCATGTTGTAGTATGTTGATAGGAAGAATATGGTGTCTGCTGCATGTTGTAGTATGTTAATAGGAAGAATATGGTGTCTGCTGCATGTTGTACCCTGTTAATGGGAAGAATATGGTGTCTGCTGCATGTTGTAGTATGTTAATAGGACGAATATGGTGTCTGCTGCATGTTGTAGTATGTTAATAGGAAGAATATGGGGTCTGCTGCATGTTGTAGTATGTTAATAGGAAGAATATGGTGTCTGCTGCATGTTGTAGCCTGTTAATAGGAAGAATATGGTGTCTGCTGCATGTTATAGCCTGTTAATAGGAAGAATATGGTATCTGCTGCATGTTGTAGTATGTTAATAGGAATAATATGGTGTCTGCTGCATGTTGTAGTATGTTAATAGGAAGAATATGGTGTCTGCTGCATGTTGTAGTATGTTAATAGGAAGAATACGGTGTTTGATGCATGTTGTAGTATGTTAATAGGAAGAATATGGTGTCTGCTGCATGTTGTAGCCTGTTAATAGGAAGAATATGGTGTCTGCTGCATGTTGTAGTATGTTAATGGGAAGAATATGGTGTCTGCTGCATGTTGTACCCTGTTAATAGGACGAATATGGTGTCTGCTGCATGTTGTACCCTGTTAATAGGAAGAATATGGTGTCTGCTGCATGTTGTACCCTGTTAATAGGAAGAATATGGTGTCTGCTGCATGTTGTAGCCTGTTAATAGGAAGAATATGGTGTCTGCTGCATGTTGTAGTCTGTTAATAGGAAGAATATGGTGTCTGCTGCATGTTGTAGCCTGTTAATAGGAATAATATGGTGTCTGCTGCATGTTGTAGCCTGTTAATAGGAAGAATATGGTGTCTGCTGCATGTTGTAGCCTGTTAATAGGAAGAATATGGTGTCTGCTGCATGTTGTACCCTGTTAATAGGAAGAATATGGTGTCTGCTGCATGTTGTAGTATGTTAATAGGACAAATATGGTGTCTGCTGCATGTTGTAGTATGTTAATAGGAAGATTATGGTGTCTGCTGCATGTTGTAGCCTGTTAATAGGAAGAATATGGTGTCTGCTGCATGTTGTAGTCTGTTAATAGGAAGAATATGGTGTCTGCTGCATGTTGTAGCCTGTTAATAGGAATAATATGGTGTCTGCTGCATGTTGTAGCCTGTTAATAGGAAGAATATGGTGTCTGCTGCATGTTGTAGCCTGTTAATAGGAAGAATATGGTGTCTGCTGCATGTTGTACCCTGTTAATAGGAAGAATATGGTGTCTGCTGCATGTTGTAGTATGTTAATAGGACAAATATGGTGTCTGCTGCATGTTGTAGTATGTTAATAGGAAGATTATGGTGTCTGCTGCATGTTGTAGCCTGTTAATAGGAAGAATATGGTGTCCGCTGCATGTTGTAGTATGTTAATAGGAAGAATATGGTGTCTGCTGCATGTTGTAGTATGTTATTGGGAAGAATATGGTGTCTGCTGCATGTTGTAGCCTGTTAACAGGAAGAATATGGTGTCTGCTGCATGTTGTAGTATGTTAATAGGAAGAATATGGTGTCTGCTGCATGTTGTACCCTGTTAATAGGAAGAATATGGTGTCTGCTGCATGTTGTAGTATGTTAATAGGAAGAATATGGTGTCTGCTGCATGTTGTAGTATGTTAATAGGAAGAATATGGTGTCTGCTGCATGTTGTAGCCTGTTAATAGGAAGAATATGGGGTCTGCTGCATGTTGTAGTATGTTAATAGGAAGAATATGATGTCTGCTGCATGTTGTAGCCTGTTAATAGGAAGAATATGGTGTCTGCTGCATGTTGTAGCCTGTTAATAGGAAGAATATGGTGTCTGCTGCATGTTGTACCCTGTTAATAGGAAGAATATGGTGTCTGCTGCATGTTGTAGCCTGTTAATAGGAAGAATATGGTGTCTGCTGCATGTTGTACCCTGTTAATAGGAAGAATATGGTGTCTGCTGCATGTTGTACCCTGTTAATAGGAAGAATATGGTGTCTGCTGCATGTTGTACCCTGTTAATAGGAAGAATATGGTGTCTGCTGCATGTTGTAGCCTGTTAATAGGAAGAATATGGTGTCTGCTGCATGTTGTACCCTGTTAATAGGAAGAATATGGTGTCTGCTGCATGTTGTACCCTGTTAATAGGAAGAATATGGTGTCTGCTGCATGTTGTACCCTGTTAATAGGAAGAATATGGGGTCTGCTGCATGTTGTAGTATGTTAATAGGAAGAATATGGTGTCTGCTGCATGTTGTAGCCTGTTAATAGGAAGAATATGGTGTCTGCTGCATGTTGTAGTATGTTGATAGGAAGAATATGGTGTCTGCTGCATGTTGTAGTATGTTAATAGGAAGAATATGGTGTCTGCTGCATGTTGTACCCTGTTAATGGGAAGAATATGGTGTCTGCTGCATGTTGTAGTATGTTAATAGGACGAATATGGTGTCTGCTGCATGTTGTAGTATGTTAATAGGAAGTATATGGGGTCTGCTGCATGTTGTAGTATGTTAATAGGAAGAATATGGTGTCTGCTGCATGTTGTAGCCTGTTAATAGGAAGAATATGGTGTCTGCTGCATGTTATAGCCTGTTAATAGGAAGAATATGGTATCTGCTGCATGTTGTAGTATGTTAATAGGAATAATATGGTGTCTGCTGCATGTTGTAGTATGTTAATAGGAAGAATATGGTGTCTGCTGCATGTTGTAGTATGTTAATAGGAAGAATACGGTGTTTGATGCATGTTGTAGTATGTTAATAGGAAGAATATGGTGTCTGCTGCATGTTGTAGCCTGTTAATAGGAAGAATATGGTGTCTGCTGCATGTTGTAGTATGTTAATGGGAAGAATATGGTGTCTGCTGCATGTTGTACCCTGTTAATAGGACGAATATGGTGTCTGCTGCATGTTGTACCCTGTTAATAGGAAGAATATGGTGTCTGCTGCATGTTGTACCCTGTTAATAGGAAGAATATGGTGTCTGCTGCATGTTGTAGCCTGTTAATAGGAAGAATATGGTGTCTGCTGCATGTTGTAGTCTGTTAATAGGAAGAATATGGTGTCTGCTGCATGTTGTAGCCTGTTAATAGGAATAATATGGTGTCTGCTGCATGTTGTAGCCTGTTAATAGGAAGAATATGGTGTCTGCTGCATGTTGTAGCCTGTTAATAGGAAGAATATGGTGTCTGCTGCATGTTGTACCCTGTTAATAGGAAGAATATGGTGTCTGCTGCATGTTGTAGTATGTTAATAGGACAAATATGGTGTCTGCTGCATGTTGTAGTATGTTAATAGGAAGATTATGGTGTCTGCTGCATGTTGTAGCCTGTTAATAGGAAGAATATGGTGTCTGCTGCATGTTGTAGTCTGTTAATAGGAAGAATATGGTGTCTGCTGCATGTTGTAGCCTGTTAATAGGAATAATATGGTGTCTGCTGCATGTTGTAGCCTGTTAATAGGAAGAATATGGTGTCTGCTGCATGTTGTAGCCTGTTAATAGGAAGAATATGGTGTCTGCTGCATGTTGTACCCTGTTAATAGGAAGAATATGGTGTCTGCTGCATGTTGTAGTATGTTAATAGGACAAATATGGTGTCTGCTGCATGTTGTAGTATGTTAATAGGAAGATTATGGTGTCTGCTGCATGTTGTAGCCTGTTAATAGGAAGAATATGGTGTCCGCTGCATGTTGTAGTATGTTAATAGGAAGAATATGGTGTCTGCTGCATGTTGTAGTATGTTATTGGGAAGAATATGGTGTCTGCTGCATGTTGTAGCCTGTTAACAGGAAGAATATGGTGTCTGCTGCATGTTGTAGTATGTTAATAGGAAGAATATGGTGTCTGCTGCATGTTGTACCCTGTTAATAGGAAGAATATGGTGTCTGCTGCATGTTGTAGTATGTTAATAGGAAGAATATGGTGTCTGCTGCATGTTGTAGTATGTTAATAGGAAGAATATGGTGTCTGCTGCATGTTGTAGCCTGTTAATAGGAAGAATATGGGGTCTGCTGCATGTTGTAGTATGTTAATAGGAAGAATATGATGTCTGCTGCATGTTGTAGCCTGTTAATAGGAAGAATATGGTGTCTGCTGCATGTTGTAGCCTGTTAATAGGAAGAATATGGTGTCTGCTGCATGTTGTACCCTGTTAATAGGAAGAATATGGTGTCTGCTGCATGTTGTAGCCTGTTAATAGGAAGAATATGGTGTCTGCTGCATGTTGTACCCTGTTAATAGGAAGAATATGGTGTCTGCTGCATGTTGTAGCCTGTTAATAGGAAGAATATGGTGTCTGCTGCATGTTGTAGTATGTTAATGGGAAGAATATGGTGTCTGCTGCATGTTGTACCCTGTTAATAGGACGAATATGGTGTCTGCTGCATGTTGTACCCTGTTAATAGGAAGAATATGGTGTCTGCTGCATGTTGTACCCTGTTAATAGGAAGAATATGGTGTCTGCTGCATGTTGTAGCCTGTTAATAGGAAGAATATGGTGTCTGCTGCATGTTGTAGTCTGTTAATAGGAAGAATATGGTGTCTGCTGCATGTTGTAGCCTGTTAATAGGAATAATATGGTGTCTGCTGCATGTTGTAGCCTGTTAATAGGAAGAATATGGTGTCTGCTGCATGTTGTAGCCTGTTAATAGGAAGAATATGGTGTCTGCTGCATGTTGTACCCTGTTAATAGGAAGAATATGGTGTCTGCTGCATGTTGTAGTATGTTAATAGGACAAATATGGTGTCTGCTGCATGTTGTAGTATGTTAATAGGAAGATTATGGTGTCTGCTGCATGTTGTAGCCTGTTAATAGGAAGAATATGGTGTCTGCTGCATGTTGTAGTCTGTTAATAGGAAGAATATGGTGTCTGCTGCATGTTGTAGCCTGTTAATAGGAATAATATGGTGTCTGCTGCATGTTGTAGCCTGTTAATAGGAAGAATATGGTGTCTGCTGCATGTTGTAGCCTGTTAATAGGAAGAATATGGTGTCTGCTGCATGTTGTACCCTGTTAATAGGAAGAATATGGTGTCTGCTGCATGTTGTAGTATGTTAATAGGACAAATATGGTGTCTGCTGCATGTTGTAGTATGTTAATAGGAAGATTATGGTGTCTGCTGCATGTTGTAGCCTGTTAATAGGAAGAATATGGTGTCCGCTGCATGTTGTAGTATGTTAATAGGAAGAATATGGTGTCTGCTGCATGTTGTAGTATGTTATTGGGAAGAATATGGTGTCTGCTGCATGTTGTAGCCTGTTAACAGGAAGAATATGGTGTCTGCTGCATGTTGTAGTATGTTAATAGGAAGAATATGGTGTCTGCTGCATGTTGTACCCTGTTAATAGGAAGAATATGGTGTCTGCTGCATGTTGTAGTATGTTAATAGGAAGAATATGGTGTCTGCTGCATGTTGTAGTATGTTAATAGGAAGAATATGGTGTCTGCTGCATGTTGTAGCCTGTTAATAGGAAGAATATGGGGTCTGCTGCATGTTGTAGTATGTTAATAGGAAGAATATGATGTCTGCTGCATGTTGTAGCCTGTTAATAGGAAGAATATGGTGTCTGCTGCATGTTGTAGCCTGTTAATAGGAAGAATATGGTGTCTGCTGCATGTTGTACCCTGTTAATAGGAAGAATATGGTGTCTGCTGCATGTTGTAGCCTGTTAATAGGAAGAATATGGTGTCTGCTGCATGTTGTACCCTGTTAATAGGAAGAATATGGTGTCTGCTGCATGTTGTACCCTGTTAATAGGAAGAATATGGTGTCTGCTGCATGTTGTACCCTGTTAATAGGAAGAATATGGTGTCTGCTGCATGTTGTAGCCTGTTAATAGGAAGAATATGGTGTCTGCTGCATGTTGTACCCTGTTAATAGGAAGAATATGGTGTCTGCTGCATGTTGTACCCTGTTAATAGGAAGAATATGGTGTCTGCTGCATGTTGTAGTATGTTAATAGGAAGAATATGGGGTCTGCTGCATGTTGTAGTATGTTAATAGGAAGAATATGGTGTCTGCTGCATGTTGTAGCCTGTTAATAGGAAGAATATGGTGTCTGCTGCATGTTGTAGTATGTTAATAGGACAGATATTGTGTCTGCTGCATGTTGTAGTATGTTAATAGGAAGAATATGGTGTCTGCTGCATGTTGTAGCCTGTTAATAGGAAGAATATGGGGTCTGCTGCATGTTGTAGTATGTTAATAGGAAGAATATGATGTCTGCTGCATGTTGTAGCCTGTTAATAGGAAGAATATGGTGTCTGCTGCATGTTGTAGCCTGTTAATAGGAAGAATATGGTGTCTGCTGCATGTTGTACCCTGTTAATAGGAAGAATATGGTGTCTGCTGCATGTTGTAGTATGTTAATAGGAAGAATATGGGGTCTGCTGCATGTTGTAGTATGTTAATAGGAAGAATATGGTGTCTGCTGCATGTTGTAGCCTGTTAATAGGAAGAATATGGTGTCTGCTGCATGTTGTAGTATGTTGATAGGAAGAATATGGTGTCTGCTGCATGTTGTAGTATGTTAATAGGAAGAATATGGTGTCTGCTGCATGTTGTACCCTGTTAATGGGAAGAATATGGTGTCTGCTGCATGTTGTAGTATGTTAATAGGACGAATATGGTGTCTGCTGCATGTTGTAGTATGTTAATAGGAAGAATATGGGGTCTGCTGCATGTTGTAGTATGTTAATAGGAAGAATATGGTGTCTGCTGCATGTTGTAGCCTGTTAATAGGAAGAATATGGTGTCTGCTGCATGTCATAGCCTGTTAATAGGAAGAATATGGTATCTGCTGCATGTTGTAGTATGTTAATAGGAATAATATGGTGTCTGCTGCATGTTGTAGTATGTTAATAGGAAGAATATGGTGTCTGCTGCATGTTGTAGTATGTTAATAGGAAGAATACGGTGTTTGATGCATGTTGTAGTATGTTAATAGGAAGAATATGGTGTCTGCTGCATGTTGTAGCCTGTTAATAGGAAGAATATGGTGTCTGCTGCATGTTGTAGTATGTTAATGGGAAGAATATGGTGTCTGCTGCATGTTGTACCCTGTTAATAGGACGAATATGGTGTCTGCTGCATGTTGTACCCTGTTAATAGGAAGAATATGGTGTCTGCTGCATGTTGTACCCTGTTAATAGGAAGAATATGGTGTCTGCTGCATGTTGTAGCCTGTTAATAGGAAGAATATGGTGTCTGCTGCATGTTGTAGTCTGTTAATAGGAAGAATATGGTGTCTGCTGCATGTTGTAGCCTGTTAATAGGAATAATATGGTGTCTGCTGCATGTTGTAGCCTGTTAATAGGAAGAATATGGTGTCTGCTGCATGTTGTAGCCTGTTAATAGGAAGAATATGGTGTCTGCTGCATGTTGTACCCTGTTAATAGGAAGAATATGGTGTCTGCTGCATGTTGTAGTATGTTAATAGGACAAATATGGTGTCTGCTGCATGTTGTAGTATGTTAATAGGAAGATTATGGTGTCTGCTGCATGTTGTAGCCTGTTAATAGGAAGAATATGGTGTCTGCTGCATGTTGTAGTCTGTTAATAGGAAGAATATGGTGTCTGCTGCATGTTGTAGCCTGTTAATAGGAATAATATGGTGTCTGCTGCATGTTGTAGCCTGTTAATAGGAAGAATATGGTGTCTGCTGCATGTTGTAGCCTGTTAATAGGAAGAATATGGTGTCTGCTGCATGTTGTACCCTGTTAATAGGAAGAATATGGTGTCTGCTGCATGTTGTAGTATGTTAATAGGACAAATATGGTGTCTGCTGCATGTTGTAGTATGTTAATAGGAAGATTATGGTGTCTGCTGCATGTTGTAGCCTGTTAATAGGAAGAATATGGTGTCCGCTGCATGTTGTAGTATGTTAATAGGAAGAATATGGTGTCTGCTGCATGTTGTAGTATGTTATTGGGAAGAATATGGTGTCTGCTGCATGTTGTAGCCTGTTAACAGGAAGAATATGGTGTCTGCTGCATGTTGTAGTATGTTAATAGGAAGAATATGGTGTCTGCTGCATGTTGTACCCTGTTAATAGGAAGAATATGGTGTCTGCTGCATGTTGTAGTATGTTAATAGGAAGAATATGGTGTCTGCTGCATGTTGTAGTATGTTAATAGGAAGAATATGGTGTCTGCTGCATGTTGTAGCCTGTTAATAGGAAGAATATGGGGTCTGCTGCATGTTGTAGTATGTTAATAGGAAGAATATGATGTCTGCTGCATGTTGTAGCCTGTTAATAGGAAGAATATGGTGTCTGCTGCATGTTGTAGCCTGTTAATAGGAAGAATATGGTGTCTGCTGCATGTTGTACCCTGTTAATAGGAAGAATATGGTGTCTGCTGCATGTTGTAGCCTGTTAATAGGAAGAATATGGTGTCTGCTGCATGTTGTACCCTGTTAATAGGAAGAATATGGTGTCTGCTGCATGTTGTACCCTGTTAATAGGAAGAATATGGTGTCTGCTGCATGTTGTACCCTGTTAATAGGAAGAATATGGTGTCTGCTGCATGTTGTAGCCTGTTAATAGGAAGAATATGGTGTCTGCTGCATGTTGTACCCTGTTAATAGGAAGAATATGGTGTCTGCTGCATGTTGTACCCTGTTAATAGGAAGAATATGGTGTCTGCTGCATGTTGTAGTATGTTAATAGGAAGAATATGGGGTCTGCTGCATGTTGTAGTATGTTAATAGGAAGAATATGGTGTCTGCTGCATGTTGTAGCCTGTTAATAGGAAGAATATGGTGTCTGCTGCATGTTGTAGTATGTTAATAGGAAGAATATGGGGTCTGCTGCATGTTGTAGTATGTTAATAGGAAGAATATGGTGTCTGCTGCATGTTGTAGCCTGTTAATAGGAAGAATATGGTGTCTGCTGCATGTTGTAGTATGTTAATAGGACAGATATTGTGTCTGCTGCATGTTGTAGTATGTTAATAGGAAGAATATGGTGTCTGCTGCATGTTGTAGCCTGTTAATAGGAAGAATATGGTGTCTGCTGCATGTTGTAGTATGTTAATAGGAAGAATATGGTGTCTGCTGCATGTTGTAGTATGTTAATAGGAAGAATATGGTGTCTGCTGCATGTTGTAGTATGTTAATAGGAAGAATATGGTGTCTGCTGCATGTTGTAGTATGTTAATAGGAAGAATATGGTGTCTGCTGCATGTTGTACCCTGTTAATAGGAAGAATATGGTGTCTGCTGCATGTTGTACCCTGTTAATAGGAAGAATATGGTGTCTGCTGCATGTTGTAGTATGTTAATAGGAAGAATATGGTGTCTGCTGCATGTTGTACCCTGTTAATAGGAAGAATATGGTGTCTGCTGCATGTTGTAGTATGTTAATAGGAAGAATATGGTGTCTGATGCATGTTGTAGTATGTTAATAGGAAGAATATGGTGTCTGCTGCATGTTGTAGCCTGTTAATAGGAAGAATATGGTGTCTGCTGCATGTTGTAGTATGTTAATAGGAAGAATATGGTGTCTGCTGCATGTTGTAGTATGTTAATAGGAAGAATATGGTGTCTGCTGCATGTTGTACCCTGTTAATAGGAAGAATATGGTGTCTGCTGCATGTTGTACCCTGTTAATAGGAAGAATATGGTGTCTGCTGCATGTTGTAGCCTGTTAATAGGAATAATATGGTGTCTGCTGCATGTTGTAGCCTGTTAATAGGAAGAATATGGTGTCTGCTGCATGTTGTAGCCTGTTAATAGGAAGAATATGGTGTCTGCTGCATGTTGTACCCTGTTAATAGGAAGAATATGGTGTCTGCTGCATGTTGTAGTATGTTAATAGGACAAATATGGTGTCTGCTGCATGTTGTAGTATGTTAATAGGAAGATTATGGTGTCTGCTGCATGTTGTAGCCTGTTAATAGGAAGAATATGGTGTCCGCTGCATGTTGTAGTATGTTAATAGGAAGAATATGGTGTCTGCTGCATGTTGTAGTATGTTATTGGGAAGAATATGGTGTCTGCTGCATGTTGTAGCCTGTTAACAGGAAGAATATGGTGTCTGCTGCGTGTTGTAGTATGTTAATAGGAAGAATATGGTGTCTGCTGCATGTTGTACCCTGTTAATAGGAAGAATATGGTGTCTGCTGCATGTTGTAGTATGTTAATAGGAAGAATATGGGGTCTGCTGCATGTTGTAGTATGTTAATAGGAAGAATATGGTGTCTGCTGCATGTTGTAGTCTGTTAATAGGAAGAATATGGTGTCTGCTGCATGTTGTAGTATGTTAATAGGACAGATATTGTGTCTGCTGCATGTTGTAGTATGTTAATAGGAAGAATATGGTGTCTGCTGCATGTTGTAGCCTGTTAATAGGAAGAATATGGTGTCTGCTGCATGTTGTAGTATGTTAATAGGAAGAATATGGTGTCTGCTGCATGTTGTAGTATGTTAATAGGAAGAATATGGTGTCTGCTGCATGTTGTAGTATGTTAATAGGAAGAATATGGTGTCTGCTGCATGTTGTAGTATGTTAATAGGAAGAATATGGTGTCTGCTGCATGTTGTACCCTGTTAATAGGAAGAATATGGTGTCTGCTGCATGTTGTACCCTGTTAATAGGAAGAATATGGTGTCTGCTGCATGTTGTAGTATGTTAATAGGAAGAATATGGTGTCTGCTGCATGTTGTAGTATGTTAATAGGAAGAATATGGTGTCTGCTGCATGTTGTACCCTGTTAATAGGAAGAATATGGTGTCTGCTGCATGTTGTACCCTGTTAATAGGAAGAATATGGTGTCTGCTGCATGTTGTAGTATGTTAATAGGAAGAATATGGTGTCTGATGCATGTTGTAGTATGTTAATAGGAAGAATATGGTGTCTGCTGCATGTTGTAGCCTGTTAATAGGAAGAATATGGTGTCTGCTGCATGTTGTAGTATGTTAATAGGAAGAATATGGTGTCTGCTGCATGTTGTAGTATGTTAATAGGAAGAATATGGTGTCTGCTGCATGTTGTACCCTGTTAATAGGAAGAATATGGTGTCTGCTGCATGTTGTACCCTGTTAATAGGAAGAATATGGTGTCTGCTGCATGTTGTAGCCTGTTAATAGGAATAATATGGTGTCTGCTGCATGTTGTAGCCTGTTAATAGGAAGAATATGGTGTCTGCTGCATGTTGTAGCCTGTTAATAGGAAGAATATGGTGTCTGCTGCATGTTGTAGTATGTTAATAGGAATAATATGGTGTCTGCTGCATGTTGTAGTATGTTAATAGGAAGAATATGGTGTCTGCTGCATGTTGTAGTATGTTAATAGGAAGAATACGGTGTTTGATGCATGTTGTAGTATGTTAATAGGAAGAATATGGTGTCTGCTGCATGTTGTAGCCTGTTAATAGGAAGAATATGGTGTCTGCTGCATGTTGTAGTATGTTAATGGGAAGAATATGGTGTCTGCTGCATGTTGTACCCTGTTAATAGGACGAATATGGTGTCTGCTGCATGTTGTACCCTGTTAATAGGAAGAATATGGTGTCTGCTGCATGTTGTACCCTGTTAATAGGAAGAATATGGTGTCTGCTGCATGTTGTAGCCTGTTAATAGGAAGAATATGGTGTCTGCTGCATGTTGTAGTCTGTTAATAGGAAGAATATGGTGTCTGCTGCATGTTGTAGCCTGTTAATAGGAATAATATGGTGTCTGCTGCATGTTGTAGCCTGTTAATAGGAAGAATATGGTGTCTGCTGCATGTTGTAGCCTGTTAATAGGAAGAATATGGTGTCTGCTGCATGTTGTACCCTGTTAATAGGAAGAATATGGTGTCTGCTGCATGTTGTAGTATGTTAATAGGACAAATATGGTGTCTGCTGCATGTTGTAGTATGTTAATAGGAAGATTATGGTGTCTGCTGCATGTTGTAGCCTGTTAATAGGAAGAATATGGTGTCTGCTGCATGTTGTAGTCTGTTAATAGGAAGAATATGGTGTCTGCTGCATGTTGTAGCCTGTTAATAGGAATAATATGGTGTCTGCTGCATGTTGTAGCCTGTTAATAGGAAGAATATGGTGTCTGCTGCATGTTGTAGCCTGTTAATAGGAAGAATATGGTGTCTGCTGCATGTTGTAGTATGTTAATAGGACAAATATGGTGTCTGCTGAATGTTGTAGTATGTTAATAGGAAGATTATGGTGTCTGCTGCATGTTGTAGCCTGTTAATAGGAAGAATATGGTGTCCGCTGCATGTTGTAGTATGTTAATAGGAAGAATATGGTGTCTGCTGCATGTTGTAGTATGTTATTGGGAAGAATATGGTGTCTGCTGCATGTTGTAGCCTGTTAACAGGAAGAATATGGTGTCTGCTGCATGTTGTAGTATGTTAATAGGAAGAATATGGTGTCTGCTGCATGTTGTACCCTGTTAATAGGAAGAATATGGTGTCTGCTGCATGTTGTAGTATGTTAATAGGAAGAATATGGTGTCTGCTGCATGTTGTAGTATGTTAATAGGAAGAATATGGTGTCTGCTGCATGTTGTAGCCTGTTAATAGGAAGAATATGGGGTCTGCTGCATGTTGTAGTATGTTAATAGGAAGAATATGATGTCTGCTGCATGTTGTAGCCTGTTAATAGGAAGAATATGGTGTCTGCTGCATGTTGTAGCCTGTTAATAGGAAGAATATGGTGTCTGCTGCATGTTGTACCCTGTTAATAGGAAGAATATGGTGTCTGCTGCATGTTGTAGCCTGTTAATAGGAAGAATATGGTGTCTGCTGCATGTTGTACCCTGTTAATAGGAAGAATATGGTGTCTGCTGCATGTTGTACCCTGTTAATAGGAAGAATATGGTGTCTGCTGCATGTTGTACCCTGTTAATAGGAAGAATATGGTGTCTGCTGCATGTTGTAGCCTGTTAATAGGAAGAATATGGTGTCTGCTGCATGTTGTACCCTGTTAATAGGAAGAATATGGTGTCTGCTGCATGTTGTACCCTGTTAATAGGAAGAATATGGTGTCTGCTGCATGTTGTAGTATGTTAATAGGAAGAATATGGGGTCTGCTGCATGTTGTAGTATGTTAATAGGAAGAATATGGTGTCTGCTGCATGTTGTAGCCTGTTAATAGGAAGAATATGGTGTCTGCTGCATGTTGTAGTATGTTAATAGGACAGATATTGTGTCTGCTGCATGTTGTAGTATGTTAATAGGAAGAATATGGTGTCTGCTGCATGTTGTAGCCTGTTAATAGGAAGAATATGGTGTCTGCTGCATGTTGTAGTATGTTAATAGGAAGAATATGGTGTCTGCTGCATGTTGTAGTATGTTAATAGGAAGAATATGGTGTCTGCTGCATGTTGTAGTATGTTAATAGGAAGAATATGGTGTCTGCTGCATGTTGTAGTATGTTAATAGGAAGAATATGGTGTCTGCTGCATGTTGTACCCTGTTAATAGGAAGAATATGGTGTCTGCTGCATGTTGTACCCTGTTAATAGGAAGAATATGGTGTCTGCTGCATTTTGTAGTATGTTAATAGGAAGAATATGGTGTCTGCTGCATGTTGTAGTATGTTAATAGGAAGAATATGGTGTCTGCTGCATGTTGTACCCTGTTAATAGGAAGAATATGGTGTCTGCTGCATGTTGTAGTATGTTAATAGGAAGAATATGGTGTCTGATGCATGTTGTAGTATGTTAATAGGAAGAATATGGTGTCTGCTGCATGTTGTAGCCTGTTAATAGGAAGAATATGGTGTCTGCTGCATGTTGTAGTATGTTAATAGGAAGAATATGGTGTCTGCTGCATGTTGTAGTATGTTAATAGGAAGAATATGGTGTCTGCTGCATGTTGTACCCTGTTAATAGGAAGAATATGGTGTCTGCTGCATGTTGTACCCTGTTAATAGGAAGAATATGGTGTCTGCTGCATGTTGTAGCCTGTTAATAGGAATAATATGGTGTCTGCTGCATGTTGTAGCCTGTTAATAGGAAGAATATGGTGTCTGCTGCATGTTGTAGCCTGTTAATAGGAAGAATATGGTGTCTGCTGCATGTTGTACCCTGTTAATAGGAAGAATATGGTGTCTGCTGCATGTTGTAGTATGTTAATAGGACAAATATGGTGTCTGCTGCATGTTGTAGTATGTTAATAGGAAGATTATGGTGTCTGCTGCATGTTGTAGCCTGTTAATAGGAAGAATATGGTGTCCGCTGCATGTTGTAGTATGTTAATAGGAAGAATATGGTGTCTGCTGCATGTTGTAGTATGTTATTGGGAAGAATATGGTGTCTGCTGCATGTTGTAGCCTGTTAACAGGAAGAATATGGTGTCTGCTGCGTGTTGTAGTATGTTAATAGGAAGAATATGGTGTCTGCTGCATGTTGTACCCTGTTAATAGGAAGAATATGGTGTCTGCTGCATGTTGTAGTATGTTAATAGGAAGAATATGGGGTCTGCTGCATGTTGTAGTATGTTAATAGGAAGAATATGGTGTCTGCTGCATGTTGTAGCCTGTTAATAGGAAGAATATGGTGTCTGCTGCATGTTGTAGTATGTTAATAGGACAGATATTGTGTCTGCTGCATGTTGTAGTATGTTAATAGGAAGAATATGGTGTCTGCTGCATGTTGTAGCCTGTTAATAGGAAGAATATGGTGTCTGCTGCATGTTGTAGTATGTTAATAGGAAGAATATGGTGTCTGCTGCATGTTGTAGTATGTTAATAGGAAGAATATGGTGTCTGCTGCATGTTGTACCCTGTTAATAGGAAGAATATGGTGTCTGCTGCATGTTGTAGTATGTTAATAGGAAGAATATGGTGTCTGCTGCATGTTGTAGTATGTTAATAGGAAGAATATGGTGTCTGCTGCATGTTGTACCCTGTTAATAGGAAGAATATGGCGTCTGCTGCATGTTGTAGTATGTTAATAGGAAGAATATGGTGTCTGATGCATGTTGTAGTATGTTAATAGGAAGAATATGGTGTCTGCTGCATGTTGTAGCCTGTTAATAGGAAGAATATGGTGTCTGCTGCATGTTGTAGTATGTTAATAGGAAGAATATGGTGTCTGCTGCATGTTGTAGTATGTTAATAGGAAGAATATGGTGTCTGCTGCATGTTGTACCCTGTTAATAGGAAGAATATGGTGTCTGCTGCATGTTGTACCCTGTTAATAGGAAGAATATGGTGTCTGCTGCATGTTGTAGCCTGTTAATAGGAATAATATGGTGTCTGCTGCATGTTGTAGCCTGTTAATAGGAAGAATATGGTGTCTGCTGCATGTTGTAGCCTGTTAATAGGAAGAATATGGTGTCTGCTGCATGTTGTACCCTGTTAATAGGAAGAATATGGTGTCTGCTGCATGTTGTAGTATGTTAATAGGACAAATATGGTGTCTGCTGCATGTTGTAGTATGTTAATAGGAAGATTATGGTGTCTGCTGCATGTTGTAGCCTGTTAATAGGAAGAATATGGTGTCCGCTGCATGTTGTAGTATGTTAATAGGAAGAATATGGTGTCTGCTGCATGTTGTAGTATGTTATTGGGAAGAATATGGTGTCTGCTGCATGTTGTAGCCTGTTAATAGGAAGAATATGGTGTCTGCTGCATGTTGTAGTATGTTAATAGGAAGAATATGGTGTCTGCTGCATGTTGTAGTATGTTAATAGGAAGAATATGGTGTCTGCTGCATGTTGTAGTATGTTAATAGGAAGAATATGGTGTCTGCTGCATGTTGTAGTATGTTAATAGGAAGAATATGGTGTCTGCTGCATGTTGTACCCTGTTAATAGGAAGAATATGGTGTCTGCTGCATGTTGTACCCTGTTAATAGGAAGAATATGGTGTCTGCTGCATTTTGTAGTATGTTAATAGGAAGAATATGGTGTCTGCTGCATGTTGTAGTATGTTAATAGGAAGAATATGGTGTCTGCTGCATGTTGTACCCTGTTAATAGGAAGAATATGGTGTCTGCTGCATGTTGTAGTATGTTAATAGGAAGAATATGGTGTCTGATGCATGTTGTAGTATGTTAATAGGAAGAATATGGTGTCTGCTGCATGTTGTAGCCTGTTAATAGGAAGAATATGGTGTCTGCTGCATGTTGTAGTATGTTAATAGGAAGAATATGGTGTCTGCTGCATGTTGTAGTATGTTAATAGGAAGAATATGGTGTCTGCTGCATGTTGTACCCTGTTAATAGGAAGAATATGGTGTCTGCTGCATGTTGTACCCTGTTAATAGGAAGAATATGGTGTCTGCTGCATGTTGTAGCCTGTTAATAGGAATAATATGGTGTCTGCTGCATGTTGTAGCCTGTTAATAGGAAGAATATGGTGTCTGCTGCATGTTGTAGCCTGTTAATAGGAAGAATATGGTGTCTGCTGCATGTTGTACCCTGTTAATAGGAAGAATATGGTGTCTGCTGCATGTTGTAGTATGTTAATAGGACAAATATGGTGTCTGCTGCATGTTGTAGTATGTTAATAGGAAGATTATGGTGTCTGCTGCATGTTGTAGCCTGTTAATAGGAAGAATATGGTGTCCGCTGCATGTTGTAGTATGTTAATAGGAAGAATATGGTGTCTGCTGCATGTTGTAGTATGTTATTGGGAAGAATATGGTGTCTGCTGCATGTTGTAGCCTGTTAACAGGAAGAATATGGTGTCTGCTGCGTGTTGTAGTATGTTAATAGGAAGAATATGGTGTCTGCTGCATGTTGTACCCTGTTAATAGGAAGAATATGGTGTCTGCTGCATGTTGTAGTATGTTAATAGGAAGAATATGGGGTCTGCTGCATGTTGTAGTATGTTAATAGGAAGAATATGGTGTCTGCTGCATGTTGTAGCCTGTTAATAGGAAGAATATGGTGTCTGCTGCATGTTGTAGTATGTTAATAGGACAGATATTGTGTCTGCTGCATGTTGTAGTATGTTAATAGGAAGAATATGGTGTCTGCTGCATGTTGTAGCCTGTTAATAGGAAGAATATGGTGTCTGCTGCATGTTGTAGTATGTTAATAGGAAGAATATGGTGTCTGCTGCATGTTGTAGTATGTTAATAGGAAGAATATGGTGTCTGCTGCATGTTGTAGTATGTTAATAGGAAGAATATGGTGTCTGCTGCATGTTGTAGTATGTTAATAGGAAGAATATGGTGTCTGCTGCATGTTGTACCCTGTTAATAGGAAGAATATGGTGTCTGCTGCATGTTGTACCCTGTTAATAGGAAGAATATGGTGTCTGCTGCATGTTGTAGTATGTTAATAGGAAGAATATGGTGTCTGCTGCATGTTGTAGTATGTTAATAGGAAGAATATGGTGTCTGCTGCATGTTGTACCCTGTTAATAGGAAGAATATGGCGTCTGCTGCATGTTGTAGTATGTTAATAGGAAGAATATGGTGTCTGATGCATGTTGTAGTATGTTAATAGGAAGAATATGGTGTCTGCTGCATGTTGTAGCCTGTTAATAGGAAGAATATGGTGTCTGCTGCATGTTGTAGTATGTTAATAGGAAGAATATGGTGTCTGCTGCATGTTGTAGTATGTTAATAGGAAGAATATGGTGTCTGCTGCATGTTGTACCCTGTTAATAGGAAGAATATGGTGTCTGCTGCATGTTGTACCCTGTTAATAGGAAGAATATGGTGTCTGCTGCATGTTGTAGCCTGTTAATAGGAATAATATGGTGTCTGCTGCATGTTGTAGCCTGTTAATAGGAAGAATATGGTGTCTGCTGCATGTTGTAGCCTGTTAATAGGAAGAATATGGTGTCTGCTGCATGTTGTACCCTGTTAATAGGAAGAATATGGTGTCTGCTGCATGTTGTAGTATGTTAATAGGACAAATATGGTGTCTGCTGCATGTTGTAGTATGTTAATAGGAAGATTATGGTGTCTGCTGCATGTTGTAGCCTGTTAATAGGAAGAATATGGTGTCCGCTGCATGTTGTAGTATGTTAATAGGAAGAATATGGTGTCTGCTGCATGTTGTAGTATGTTATTGGGAAGAATATGGTGTCTGCTGCATGTTGTAGCCTGTTAACAGGAAGAATATGGTGTCTGCTGCATGTTGTAGTATGTTAATAGGAAGAATATGGTGTCTGCTGCATGTTGTACCCTGTTAATAGGAAGAATATGGTGTCTGCTGCATGTTGTAGTATGTTAATAGGAAGAATATGGTGTCTGCTGCATGTTGTAGTGTGTTAATAGGAAGAATATGGTGTCTGCTGCATGTTGTAGCCTGTTAATAGGAAGAATATGGGGTCTGCTGCATGTTGTAGTATGTTAATAGGAAGAATATGATGTCTGCTGCATGTTGTAGCCTGTTAATAGGAAGAATATGGTGTCTGCTGCATGTTGTAGCCTGTTAATAGGAAGAATATGGTGTCTGCTGCATGTTGTACCCTGTTAATAGGAAGAATATGGTGTCTGCTGCATGTTGTAGCCTGTTAATAGGAAGAATATGGTGTCTGCTGCATGTTGTACCCTGTTAATAGGAAGAATATGGTGTCTGCTGCATGTTGTACCCTGTTAATAGGAAGAATATGGTGTCTGCTGCATGTTGTACCCTGTTAATAGGAAGAATATGGTGTCTGCTGCATGTTGTAGCCTGTTAATAGGAAGAATATGGTGTCTGCTGCATGTTGTACCCTGTTAATAGGAAGAATATGGTGTCTGCTGCATGTTGTACCCTGTTAATAGGAAGAATATGGTGTCTGCTGCATGTTGTAGTATGTTAATAGGAAGAATATGGGGTCTGCTGCATGTTGTAGTATGTTAATAGGAAGAATATGGTGTCTGCTGCATGTTGTAGCCTGTTAATAGGAAGAATATGGTGTCTGCTGCATGTTGTAGTATGTTAATAGGACAGATATTGTGTCTGCTGCATGTTGTAGTATGTTAATAGGAAGAATATGGTGTCTGCTGCATGTTGTAGCCTGTTAATAGGAAGAATATGGTGTCTGCTGCATGTTGTAGTATGTTAATAGGAAGAATATGGTGTCTGCTGCATGTTGTAGTATGTTAATAGGAAGAATATGGTGTCTGCTGCATGTTGTAGTATGTTAATAGGAAGAATATGGTGTCTGCTGCATGTTGTACCCTGTTAATAGGAAGAATATGGTGTCTGCTGCATGTTGTACCCTGTTAATAGGAAGAATATGGTGTCTGCTGCATGTTGTAGTATGTTAATAGGAAGAATATGGTGTCTGCTGCATGTTGTAGTATGTTAATAGGAAGAATATGGTGTCTGCTGCATGTTGTACCCTGTTAATAGGAAGAATATGGTGTCTGCTGCATGTTGTAGTATGTTAATAGGAAGAATATGGTGTCTGCTGCATGTTGTAGTATGTTAATAGGAAGAATATGGTGTCTGCTGCATGTTGTACCCTGTTAATAGGAAGAATATGGTGTCTGCTGCATGTTGTAGTATGTTAATAGGAAGAATATGGTGTCTGATGCATGTTGTAGTATGTTAATAGGAAGAATATGGTGTCTGCTGCATGTTGTAGCCTGTTAATAGGAAGAATATGGTGTCTGCTGCATGTTGTAGTATGTTAATAGGAAGAATATGGTGTCTGCTGCATGTTGTAGTATGTTAATAGGAAGAATATGGTGTCTGCTGCATGTTGTACCCTGTTAATAGGAAGAATATGGTGTCTGCTGCATGTTGTACCCTGTTAATAGGAAGAATATGGTGTCTGCTGCATGTTGTAGCTTGTTAATAGGAAGAATATGGTGTCTGCTGCATGTTGTACCCTGTTAATAGGAAGAATATGGTGTCTGCTGCATGTTGTAGCCTGTTAATAGGAAGAATATGGTGTATGCTGCATGTTGTAGTATGTTAATAGGAATAATATGGTGTCTGCTGCATGTTGTAGTATGTTAATAGGAAGAATATGGTGTCTGCTGCATGTTGTAGTATGTTGATAGGAAGAATATGGTGTCTGCTGCATGTTGTAGTATGTTAATAGGAAGAATATGGTGTCTGCTGCATGTTGTAGTATGTTAATAGGAAGAATATGGTGTCTGCTGCATGTTGTAGCCTGTTAATAGGAAGAATATGGTGTCTGCTGCATGTTGTAGTATGTTAATAGGAAGAATATGGTGTTTGTTGCATGTTGTAGCCTGTTAATAGGAAGAATATGCTGTCTGCTGCATGTTGTACCCTGTTAATGGGAAGAATATGGTGTCTGCTGCATGTTGTAGTATGTTAATAGGAAGAATATGGTGTCTGCTGCATGTTGTAGTATGTTAATAGGAAGAATATGGTGTCTGCTGCATGTTGTAGCCTAATAGGAAGAATATGGTGTCTGCTGCATGTTGTAGCCTGTTAATAGGAAGAATATGGTGTCTGCTGCATGTTGTAGCCTGTTAATAGGAAGAATATGGTGTCTGCTGCATGTTGTAGCCTGTTAATAGGAAGAATATGGTGTCTGCTGCATGTTGTAGCCTGTTAATAGGAAGAATATGGGGTCTGCTGCATGTTGTACCCTGTTAATAGGAAGAATATGGTGTCTGCTGCATGTTGTAGCCTGTTAATAGGAAGAATATGGTGTCTGCTGCATGTTGTAGTATGTTAATAGGAAGAATATGGTGTCTGCTGCATGTTGTACCCTGTTAATGGGAAGAATATGGTGTTTGCTGCATGTTGTAGCCTGTTAATAGGAAGAATATGCTGTCTGCTGCATGTTGTACCCTGTTAATGGGAAGAATATGGTGTCTGCTGCATGTTGTAGTATGTTAATAGGAAGAATATGGTGTCTGCTGCATGTTGTAGTATGTTAATAGGAAGAATATGGTGTCTGCTGCATGTTGTAGCCTGTTAATAGGAAGAATATGGTGTCTGCTGCATGTTGTAGCCTGTTAATAGGAAGAATATGGTGTCTGCTGCATGTTGTAGCCTGTTAATAGGAAGAATATGGTGTCTGCTGCGTGTTATAGCCTGTTAATAGGAAGAATATGGTATCTGCTGCATGTTGTAGTATGTTAATAGGAAGAATATGGTGTCTGCTGCATGTTGTAGTATGTTAATAGGAAGAATATGGTGTCTGCTGCATGTTGTAGTATGTTAATAGGAAGAATACGGTGTTTGATGCATGTTGTAGTATGTTAATAGGAAGAATATGGTGTCTGCTGCATGTTGTAGCCTGTTAATAGGAAGAATATGGTGTCTGCTGCATGTTGTAGTATGTTAATGGGAAGAATATGGTGTCTGCTGCATGTTGTACCCTGTTAATAGGACGAATATGGTGTCTGCTGCATGTTGTACCCTGTTAATAGGAAGAATATGGTGTCTGCTGCATGTTGTACCCTGTTAATAGGAAGAATATGGTGTCTGCTGCATGTTGTAGCCTGTTAATAGGAAGAATATGGTGTCTGCTGCATGTTGTACCCTGTTAATAGGAAGAATATGGTGTCTGCTGCATGTTGTAGTATGTTAATAGGAAGAATATGGTGTCTGCTGCATGTTGTAGTATGTTAATAGGAAGAATATGGTGTCTGCTGCATGTTGTAGCCTGTTAATAGGAATAATATGGTGTCTGCTGCATGTTGTAGCCTGTTAATAGGAAGAATATGGTGTCTGCTGCATGTTGTAGCCTGTTAATAGGAAGAATATGGTGTCTGCTGCATGTTGTACCCTGTTAATAGGAAGAATATGGTGTCTGCTGCATGTTGTAGTATGTTAATAGGAAGAATATGGGGTCTGCTGCATGTTGTAGTATGTTAATAGGAAGAATATGGTGTCTGCTGCATGTTGTAGTATGTTAATAGGAAGAATATGGTGTCTGCTGCATGTTGTAGGCTGTTAATAGGAAGAATATGGTGTCTGCTGCATGTTGTAGTATGTTAATGGGAAGAATATGGTGTCTGCTGCATGTTGTACCCTGTTAATAGGACGAATATGGTGTCTGCTGCATGCTGTACCCTGTTAATAGGAAAAATATGGTGTCTGCTGCATGTTGTACCCTGTTAATAGGAAGAATATGGTGTCTGCTGCATGTTGTAGTATGTTAATAGGAAGAATATGGTGTCTGCTGCATGTTGTAGCCTGTTAATAGGAAGAATATGGGGTCTGCTGCATGTTGTAGTATGTTAATAGGAAGAATATGATGTCTGCTGCATGTTGTAGCCTGTTAATAGGAAGAATATGGTGTCTGCTGCATGTTGTAGCCTGTTAATAGGAAGAATATGGTGTCTGCTGCATGTTGTACCCTGTTAATAGGAAGAATATGGTGTCTGCTGCATGTTGTAGCCTGTTAATAGGAAGAATATGGTATCTGCTGCATGTTGTACCCTGTTAATAGGAAGAATATGGTGTCTGCTGCATGTTGTAGTATGTTAATAGGAAGAATATGGGGTCTGCTGCATGTTGTAGTATGTTAATAGGAAGAATATGGTGTCTGCTGCATGTTGTAGCCTGTTAATAGGAAGAATATGGTGTCTGCTGCATGTTGTAGTATGTTGATAGGAAGAATATGGTGTCTGCTGCATGTTGTAGTATGTTAATAGGAAGAATATGGTGTCTGCTGCATGTTGTACCCTGTTAATGGGAAGAATATGGTGTCTGCTGCATGTTGTAGTATGTTAATAGGACGAATATGGTGTCTGCTGCATGTTGTAGTATGTTAATAGGAAGAATATGGGGTCTGCTGCATGTTGTAGTATGTTAATAGGAAGAATATGGTGTCTGCTGCATGTTGTAGCCTGTTAATAGGAAGAATATGGTGTCTGCTGCATGTTGTACCCTGTTAATAGGAAGAATATGGTGTCTGCTGCATGTTGTAGTATGTTAATAGGAAGAATATGGTGTCTGCTGCATGTTGTAGTATGTTAATAGGAAGAATATGGTGTCTGCTGCATGTTGTAGCCTGTTAATAGGAATAATATGGTGTCTGCTGCATGTTGTAGCCTGTTAATAGGAAGAATATGGTGTCTGCTGCATGTTGTAGCCTGTTAATAGGAAGAATATGGTGTCTGCTGCATGTTGTACCCTGTTAATAGGAAGAATATGGTGTCTGCTGCATGTTGTAGTATGTTAATAGGAAGAATATGGGGTCTGCTGCATGTTGTAGTATGTTCATAGGAAGAATATGGTGTCTGCTGCATGTTGTAGTATGTTAATAGGAAGAATATGGTGTCTGCTGCATGTTGTAGGCTGTTAATAGGAAGAATATGGTGTCTGCTGCATGTTGTAGTATGTTAATGGGAAGAATATGGTGTCTGCTGCATGTTGTACCCTGTTAATAGGACGAATATGGTGTCTGCTGCATGCTGTACCCTGTTAATAGGAAAAATATGGTGTCTGCTGCATGTTGTACCCTGTTAATAGGAAGAATATGGTGTCTGCTGCATGTTGTAGTATGTTAATAGGAAGAATATGGTGTCTGCTGCATGTTGTAGCCTGTTAATAGGAAGAATATGGGGTCTGCTGCATGTTGTAGTATGTTAATAGGAAGAATATGATGTCTGCTGCATGTTGTAGCCTGTTAATAGGAAGAATATGGTGTCTGCTGCATGTTGTAGCCTGTTAATAGGAAGAATATGGTGTCTGCTGCATGTTGTACCCTGTTAATAGGAAGAATATGGTGTCTGCTGCATGTTGTAGCCTGTTAATAGGAAGAATATGGTATCTGCTGCATGTTGTACCCTGTTAATAGGAAGAATATGGTGTCTGCTGCATGTTGTAGTATGTTAATAGGAAGAATATGGGGTCTGCTGCATGTTGTAGTATGTTAATAGGAAGAATATGGTGTCTGCTGCATGTTGTAGCCTGTTAATAGGAAGAATATGGTGTCTGCTGCATGTTGTAGTATGTTGATAGGAAGAATATGGTGTCTGCTGCATGTTGTAGTATGTTAATAGGAAGAATATGGTGTCTGCTGCATGTTGTACCCTGTTAATGGGAAGAATATGGTGTCTGCTGCATGTTGTAGTATGTTAATAGGACGAATATGGTGTCTGCTGCATGTTGTAGTATGTTAATAGGAAGAATATGGGGTCTGCTGCATGTTGTAGTATGTTAATAGGAAGAATATGGTGTCTGCTGCATGTTGTAGCCTGTTAATAGGAAGAATATGGTGTCTGCTGCATGTTATAGCCTGTTAATGGGAAGAATATGGTGTCTGCTGCATGTTGTAGTATGTTAATAGGACGAATATGGTGTCTGCTGCATGTTGTAGTATGTTAATAGGAAGAATATGGTATCTGCTGCATGTTGTAGCCTGTTAATAGGAAGAATATGGTGTCTGCTGCATGTTGTAGTATGTTAATGGGAAGAATATGGTGTCTGCTGCATGTTGTACCCTGTTAATAGGACGAATATGGTGTCTGCTGCATGTTGTACCCTGTTAATAGGAAGAATATGGTGTCTGCTGCATGTTGTACCCTGTTAATAGGAAGAATATGGTGTCTGCTGCATGTTGTAGCCTGTTAATAGGAAGAATATGGTGTCTGCTGCATGTTGTAGTCTGTTAATAGGAAGAATATGGTGTCTGCTGCATGTTGTAGCCTGTTAATAGGAATAATATGGTGTCTGCTGCATGTTGTAGCCTGTTAATAGGAAGAATATGGTGTCTGCTGCATGTTGTAGCCTGTTAATAGGAAGAATATGGTGTCTGCTGCATGTTGTACCCTGTTAATAGGAAGAATATGGTGTCTGCTGCATGTTGTAGTATGTTAATAGGACAAATATGGTGTCTGCTGCATGTTGTAGTATGTTAATAGGAAGATTATGGTGTCTGCTGCATGTTGTAGCCTGTTAATAGGAAGAATATGGTGTCTGCTGCATGTTGTAGTCTGTTAATAGGAAGAATATGGTGTCTGCTGCATGTTGTAGCCTGTTAATAGGAATAATATGGTGTCTGCTGCATGTTGTAGCCTGTTAATAGGAAGAATATGGTGTCTGCTGCATGTTGTAGCCTGTTAATAGGAAGAATATGGTGTCTGCTGCATGTTGTACCCTGTTAATAGGAAGAATATGGTGTCTGCTGCATGTTGTAGTATGTTAATAGGACAAATATGGTGTCTGCTGCATGTTGTAGTATGTTAATAGGAAGATTATGGTGTCTGCTGCATGTTGTAGCCTGTTAATAGGAAGAATATGGTGTCCGCTGCATGTTGTAGTCTGTTAATAGGAAGAATATGGTGTCTGCTGCATGTTGTAGTATGTTATTGGGAAGAATATGGTGTCTGCTGCATGTTGTAGCCTGTTAACAGGAAGAATATGGTGTCTGCTGCATGTTGTAGTATGTTAATAGGAAGAATATGGTGTCTGCTGCATGTTGTACCCTGTTAATAGGAAGAATATGGTGTCTGCTGCATGTTGTAGTATGTTAATAGGAAGAATATGGTGTCTGCTGCATGTTGTAGTATGTTAATAGGAAGAATATGGTGTCTGCTGCATGTTGTAGCCTGTTAATAGGAAGAATATGGGGTCTGCTGCATGTTGTAGTATGTTAATAGGAAGAATATGATGTCTGCTGCATGTTGTAGCCTGTTAATAGGAAGAATATGGTGTCTGCTGCATGTTGTAGCCTGTTAATAGGAAGAATATGGTGTCTGCTGCATGTTGTACCCTGTTAATAGGAAGAATATGGTGTCTGCTGCATGTTGTACCCTGTTAATAGGAAGAATATGGTGTCTGCTGCATGTTGTAGCCTGTTAATAGGAAGAATATGGTGTCTGCTGCATGTTGTACCCTCTTAATAGGAAGAATATGGTGTCTGCTGCATGTTGTACCCTGTTAATAGGAAGAATATGGTGTCTGCTGCATGTTGTAGTATGTTAATAGGAAGAATATGGGGTCTGCTGCATGTTGTAGTATGTTAATAGGAAGAATATGGTGTCTGCTGCATGTTGTAGCCTGTTAATAGGAAGAATATGGTGTCTGCTGCATGTTGTAGTATGTTAATAGGACAGATATTGTGTCTGCTGCATGTTGTAGTATGTTAATAGGAAGAATATGGTGTCTGCTGCATGTTGTAGCCTGTTAATAGGAAGAATATGGTGTCTGCTGCATGTTGTAGTATGTTAATAGGAAGAATATGGTGTCTGCTGCATGTTGTAGTATGTTAATAGGAAGAATATGGTGTCTGCTGCATGTTGTAGTATGTTAATAGGAAGAATATGGTGTCTGCTGCATGTTGTAGTATGTTAATAGGAAGAATATGGTGTCTGCTGCATGTTGTACCCTGTTAATAGGAAGAATATGGTGTCTGCTGCATGTTGTACCCTGTTAATAGGAAGAATATGGTGTCTGCTGCATGTTGTAGTATGTTAATAGGAAGAATATGGTGTCTGCTGCATGTTGTAGTATGTTAATAGGAAGAATATGGTGTCTGCTGCATGTTGTACCCTGTTAATAGGAAGAATATGGTGTCTGCTGCATGTTGTAGTATGTTAATAGGAAGAATATGGTGTCTGATGCATGTTGTAGTATGTTAATAGGAAGAATATGGTGTCTGCTGCATGTTGTAGCCTGTTAATAGGAAGAATATGGTGTCTGCTGCATGTTGTAGTATGTTAATAGGAAGAATATGGTGTCTGCTGCATGTTGTAGTATGTTAATAGGAAGAATATGGTGTCTGCTGCATGTTGTACCCTGTTAATAGGAAGAATATGGTGTCTGCTGCATGTTGTACCCTGTTAATAGGAAGAATATGGTGTCTGCTGCATGATGTAGCCTGTTAATAGGAATAATATGGTGTCTGCTGCATGTTGTAGTGTGTTAATAGGAAGAATATGGTGTCTGCTGCATGTTGTAGTATGTTAATAGGAAGAATATGGTGTCTGCTGCATGTTGTAGTATGTTAATAGGAAGAATATGGTGTCTGCTGCATGTTGTACCCTGTTAATAGGAAGAATATGGTGTCTGCTGCATGTTGTACCCTGTTAATAGGAAGAATATGGTGTCTGCTGCATGTTGTAGTATGTTAATAGGAAGAATATGGTGTCTGCTGCATGTTGTAGTATGTTAATAGGAAGAATATGGTGTCTGCTGCATGTTGTACCCTGTTAATAGGAAGAATATGGTGTCTGCTGCATGTTGTAGTATGTTAATAGGAAGAATATGGTGTCTGATGCATGTTGTAGTATGTTAATAGGAAGAATATGGTGTCTGCTGCATGTTGTAGCCTGTTAATAGGAAGAATATGGTGTCTGCTGCATGTTGTAGTATGTTAATAGGAAGAATATGGTGTCTGCTGCATGTTGTAGTATGTTAATAGGAAGAATATGGTGTCTGCTGCATGTTGTACCCTGTTAATAGGAAGAATATGGTGTCTGCTGCATGTTGTACCCTGTTAATAGGAAGAATATGGTGTCTGCTGCATGATGTAGCCTGTTAATAGGAATAATATGGTGTCTGCTGCATGTTGTAGTATGTTAATAGGAAGAATATGGTGTCTGCTGCATGTTGTAGTATGTTATTGGGAAGAATATGGTGTCTGCTGCATGTTGTAGCCTGTTAACAGGAAGAATATGGTGTCTGCTGCGTGTTGTAGTATGTTAATAGGAAGAATATGGTGTCTGCTGCATGTTGTACCCTGTTAATAGGAAGAATATGGTGTCTGCTGCATGTTGTAGTATGTTAATAGGAAGAATATGGGGTCTGCTGCATGTTGTAGTATGTTAATAGGAAGAATATGGTGTCTGCTGCATGTTGTAGCCTGTTAATAGGAAGAATATGGTGTCTGCTGCATGTTGTAGTATGTTAATAGGACAGATATTGTGTCTGCTGCATGTTGTAGTATGTTAATAGGAAGAATATGGTGTCTGCTGCATGTTGTAGCCTGTTAATAGGAAGAATATGGTGTCTGCTGCATGTTGTAGTATGTTAATAGGAAGAATATGGTGTCTGCTGCATGTTGTAGTATGTTAATAGGAAGAATATGGTGTCTGCTGCATGTTGTAGTATGTTAATAGGAAGAATATGGTGTCTGCTGCATGTTGTAGTATGTTAATAGGAAGAATATGGTGTCTGCTGCATGTTGTACCCTGTTAATAGGAAGAATATGGTGTCTGCTGCATGTTGTACCCTGTTAATAGGAAGAATATGGTGTCTGCTGCATGTTGTAGTATGTTAATAGGAAGAATATGGTGTCTGCTGCATGTTGTAGTATGTTAATAGGAAGAATATGGTGTCTGCTGCATGTTGTACCCTGTTAATAGGAAGAATATGGTGTCTGCTGCATGTTGTAGTATGTTAATAGGAAGAATATGGTGTCTGATGCATGTTGTAGTATGTTAATAGGAAGAATATGGTGTCTGCTGCATGTTGTAGCCTGTTAATAGGAAGAATATGGTGTCTGCTGCATGTTGTAGTATGTTAATAGGAAGAATATGGTGTCTGCTGCATGTTGTAGTATGTTAATAGGAAGAATATGGTGTCTGCTGCATGTTGTACCCTGTTAATAGGAAGAATATGGTGTCTGCTGCATGTTGTACCCTGTTAATAGGAAGAATATGGTGTCTGCTGCATGATGTAGCCTGTTAATAGGAATAATATGGTGTCTGCTGCATGTTGTAGCCTGTTAATAGGAAGAATATGGTGTCTGCTGCATGTTGTAGCCTGTTAATAGGAAGAATATGGTGTCTGCTGCATGTTGTACCCTGTTAATAGGAAGAATATGGTGTCTGCTGCATGTTGTAGTATGTTAATAGGACAAATATGGTGTCTGCTGCATGTTGTAGTATGTTAATAGGAAGATTATGGTGTCTGCTGCATGTTGTAGCCTGTTAATAGGAAGAATATGGTGTCCGCTGCATGTTGTAGTATGTTAATAGGAAGAATATGGTGTCTGCTGCATGTTGTAGTATGTTATTGGGAAGAATATGGTGTCTGCTGCATGTTGTAGCCTGTTAATAGGAAGAATATGGGGTCTGCTGCATGTTGTAGTATGTTAATAGGAAGAATATGATGTCTGCTGCATGTTGTAGCCTGTTAATAGGAAGAATATGGTGTCTGCTGCATGTTGTAGCCTGTTAATAGGAAGAATATGGTGTCTGCTGCATGTTGTACCCTGTTAATAGGAAGAATATGGTGTCTGCTGCATGTTGTAGCCTGTTAATAGGAAGAATATGGTGTCTGCTGCATGTTGTACCCTGTTAATAGGAAGAATATGGTGTCTGCTGCATGTTGTACCCTGTTAATAGGAAGAATATGGTGTCTGCTGCATGTTGTACCCTGTTAATAGGAAGAATATGGTGTCTGCTGCATGTTGTAGCCTGTTAATAGGAAGAATATGGTGTCTGCTGCATGTTGTACCCTGTTAATAGGAAGAATATGGTGTCTGCTGCATGTTGTACCCTGTTAATAGGAAGAATATGGTGTCTGCTGCATGTTGTAGTATGTTAATAGGAAGAATATGGGGTCTGCTGCATGTTGTAGTATGTTAATAGGAAGAATATGGTGTCTGCTGCATGTTGTAGCCTGTTAATAGGAAGAATATGGTGTCTGCTGCATGTTGTAGTATGTTAATAGGACAGATATTGTGTCTGCTGCATGTTGTAGTATGTTAATAGGAAGAATATGGTGTCTGCTGCATGTTGTAGCCTGTTAATAGGAAGAATATGGTGTCTGCTGCATGTTGTAGTATGTTAATAGGAAGAATATGGTGTCTGCTGCATGTTGTAGTATGTTAATAGGAAGAATATGGTGTCTGCTGCATGTTGTAGTATGTTAATAGGAAGAATATGGTGTCTGCTGCATGTTGTACCCTGTTAATAGGAAGAATATGGTGTCTGCTGCATGTTGTACCCTGTTAATAGGAAGAATATGGTGTCTGCTGCATGTTGTAGTATGTTAATAGGAAGAATATGGTGTCTGCTGCATGTTGTAGTATGTTAATAGGAAGAATATGGTGTCTGCTGCATGTTGTACCCTGTTAATAGGAAGAATATGGTGTCTGCTGCATGTTGTAGTATGTTAATAGGAAGAATATGGTGTCTGCTGCATGTTGTAGTATGTTAATAGGAAGAATATGGTGTCTGCTGCATGTTGTACCCTGTTAATAGGAAGAATATGGTGTCTGCTGCATGTTGTAGTATGTTAATAGGAAGAATATGGTGTCTGATGCATGTTGTAGTATGTTAATAGGAAGAATATGGTGTCTGCTGCATGTTGTAGCCTGTTAATAGGAAGAATATGGTGTCTGCTGCATGTTGTAGTATGTTAATAGGAAGAATATGGTGTCTGCTGCATGTTGTAGTATGTTAATAGGAAGAATATGGTGTCTGCTGCATGTTGTACCCTGTTAATAGGAAGAATATGGTGTCTGCTGCATGTTGTACCCTGTTAATAGGAAGAATATGGTGTCTGCTGCATGTTGTAGCTTGTTAATAGGAAGAATATGGTGTCTGCTGCATGTTGTACCCTGTTAATAGGAAGAATATGGTGTCTGCTGCATGTTGTAGCCTGTTAATAGGAAGAATATGGTGTATGCTGCATGTTGTAGTATGTTAATAGGAATAATATGGTGTCTGCTGCATGTTGTAGTATGTTAATAGGAAGAATATGGTGTCTGCTGCATGTTGTAGTATGTTGATAGGAAGAATATGGTGTCTGCTGCATGTTGTAGTATGTTAATAGGAAGAATATGGTGTCTGCTGCATGTTGTAGTATGTTAATAGGAAGAATATGGTGTCTGCTGCATGTTGTAGCCTGTTAATAGGAAGAATATGGTGTCTGCTGCATGTTGTAGTATGTTAATAGGAAGAATATGGTGTTTGTTGCATGTTGTAGCCTGTTAATAGGAAGAATATGCTGTCTGCTGCATGTTGTACCCTGTTAATGGGAAGAATATGGTGTCTGCTGCATGTTGTAGTATGTTAATAGGAAGAATATGGTGTCTGCTGCATGTTGTAGCCTAATAGGAAGAATATGGTGTCTGCTGCATGTTGTAGCCTGTTAATAGGAAGAATATGGTGTCTGCTGCATGTTGTAGCCTGTTAATAGGAAGAATATGGTGTCTGCTGCATGTTGTAGCCTGTTAATAGGAAGAATATGGTGTCTGCTGCATGTTGTAGCCTGTTAATAGGAAGAATATGGGGTCTGCTGCATGTTGTACCCTGTTAATAGGAAGAATATGGTGTCTGCTGCATGTTGTAGCCTGTTAATAGGAAGAATATGGTGTCTGCTGCATGTTGTAGTATGTTAATAGGAAGAATATGGTGTCTGCTGCATGTTGTACCCTGTTAATCGGAAGAATATGGTGTTTGCTGCATGTTGTACCCTGTTAATAGGAAGAATATGGTGTCTGCTGCATGTTGTACCCTGTTAATAGGAAGAATATGGTGTCTGCTGCATGTTGTAGTATGTTAATAGGAAGAATATGGTGTCTGCTGCATGTTGTAGTATGTTAATAGGAAGAATATGGTGTCTGCTGCATGTTGTAGCCTGTTAATAGGAAGAATATGGTGTCTGCTGCATGTTGTAGCCTGTTAATAGGAAGAATATGGTGTCTGCTGCATGTTGTACCCTGTTAATAGGAAGAATATGGTGTCTGCTGCATGTTGTAGTCTGTTAATAGGAAGAATATGGTGTCTGCTGCATGTTGTACCCTGTTAATAGGAAGAATATGGTGTCTGCTGCATGTTGTAGCCTGTTAATAGGAAGAATATGGTGTCTGCTGCATGTTGTAGTATGTTAATAGGACAAATATGGTGTCTGCTGCATGTTGTAGCCTGTTAATAGGAAGAATATGGTGTCTGCTGCATGTTGTAGTATGTTAATAGGAAGAATATGGTGTCTGCTGCATGTTGTACCCTGTTAATGGGAAGAATATGGTGTCTGCTGCATGTTGTAGCCTGTTAATAGGACGAATATGATGTCTGCTGCATGTTGTACCCTGTTAATAGGAAGAATATGGTGTCTGCTGCATGTTGTAGCCTGTTAATAGGAAGAATATGGTGTCTGCTGCATGTTGTACCCTGTTAATAGGAAGAATATGGTGTCTGCTGCATGTTGTACCCTGTTAATAGGAAGAATATGGTGTCTGCTGCATGTTGTAGTATGTTAATAGGAAGAATATGGTGTCTGCTGCATGTTGTAGCCTGTTAATAGGAAGAATATGGGGTCTGCTGCATATTGTAGTATGTTAATAGGAAGAATATGGTGTTTGATGCATGTTGTAGTATGTTAATAGGAATAATATGGTGTCTGCTGCATGTTGTACCCTGTTAATAGGAAGAATATGGTGTCTGCTGCATGTTGTAGTATGTTGATAGGAAGAATATGGTGTCTGCTGCATGTTGTAGTATGTTAATAGGAAGAATATGGTGTCTGCTGCATGTTGTAGCCTGTTAATAGGAAGAATATGGTGTCTGCTGCATGTTGTAGCCTGTTAATAGGAAGAATATGGTGTCTGCTGCATGTTGTAGCCTGTTAATAGGAAGAATATGGTGTCTGCTGCATGTTGTAGTATGTTAATAGGAAGAATATGGTGTCTGCTGCATGTTGTAGCCTGTTAATAGGAATAATATGGTGTCTGCTGCATGTTGTACCCTGTTAATAGGAAGAATATGGTGTCTGCTGCATGTTGTAGTATGTTAATAGGAAGAATATGGTGTCTGCTGCATGTTGTAGCCTGTTAATAGGAAGAATATGGGGTCTGCTGCATATTGTAGTATGTTAATAGGAAGAATATGGTGTTTGATGCATGTTGTAGTATGTTAATAGGAATAATATGGTGTCTGCTGCATGTTGTACCCTGTTAATAGGAAGAATATGGTGTCTGCTGCATGTTGTAGTATGTTAATAGGAAGAATATGGTGTTTGATGCATGTTGTAGTATGTTAATGGGAAGAATATGGTGTCTGCTGCATGTTGGAGCTTGTTAATAGGAAGAATATGGTGTCTGCTGCATGTTGTACCCTGTTAATAGGAAGAATATGGTGTCTGCTGCATGTTGTACCCTGTTAATAGGAAGAATATGGTGTCTGCTGCATGTTGTAGCCTGTTAATAGGAATAATATGGTGTCTGCTGCATGTTGTAGTATGTTAATAGGAAGAATATGGTGTTTGCTGCATGGTGTAGTATGTTAATAGGAAGAATATGGTGTCTGCTGCATGTTGTAGTATGTTAATAGGAAGAATATGGTGTCTGCTGCATGTTGTAGTATGTTAATAGGAAGAATATGGTGTCTGCTGCATGTTGTAGTATGTTAATAGGAAGAATATGGTGTCTGCTGCATATTGTACCCTGTTAATGGGAAGAATATGGTGTCTGCTGCATGTTGTAGTATGTTAATAGGAAGAATATGGTGTTTGCTGCATGTTGTAGCCTGTTAATAGGAAGAATATGCTGTCTGCTGCATGTTGTACCCTGTTAATGGGAAGAATATGGTGTCTGCTGCATGTTGTAGTATGTTAATAGGAAGAATATGGTGTCTGCTGCATGTTGTAGCCTGTTAATAGGAAGAATATGGTGTCTGCTGCATGTTGTAGCCTGTTAATAGGAAGAATATGGTGTCTGCTGCATGTTGTAGCCTGTTAATAGGAAGAATATGGTGTCTGCTGCATGTTGTAGTATGTTAATAGGAAGAATATGGTGTCTGCTGCATGTTGTAGCCTGTTAATAGGAATAATATGGTGTCTGCTGCATGTTGTACCCTGTTAATAGGAAGAATATGGTGTCTGCTGCATGTTGTAGTATGTTAATAGGAAGAATATGGTGTCTGCTGCATGTTGTAGCCTGTTAATAGGAAGAATATGGTGTTTGATGCATGTTGTAGTATGTTAATAGGAATAATATGGTGTCTGCTGCATGTTGTACCCTGTTAATAGGAAGAATATGGTGTCTGCTGCATGTTGTAGTATGTTAATAGGAAGAATATGGTGTTTGATGCATGTTGTAGTATGTTAATGGGAAGAATATGGTGTCTGCTGCATGTTGGAGCTTGTTAATAGGAAGAATATGGTGTCTGCTGCATGTTGGAGCTTGTTAATAGGAAGAATATGGTGTCTGCTGCATGTTGTACCCTGTTAATAGGAAGAATATGGTGTCTGCTGCATGTTGTACCCTGTTAATAGGAAGAATATGGTGTCTGCTGCATGTTGTACCCTGTTAATAGGAAGAATATGGTGTCTGCTGCATGTTGTACCCTGTTAATAGGAAGAATATGGTGTCTGCTGCATGTTGTACCCTGTTAATAGGAAGAATATGGTGTCTGCTGCATGTTGTACCCTGTTAATAGGAAGAATATGGTGTTTGATGCATGTTGTATTATGTTAATAGGAAGAATATGGTGTCTGCTGCATGTTGTAGTATGTTAATAGGAAGAATATGGTGTCTGCTGCATGTTGTACCCTGTTAATAGGAAGAATATGGTGTCTGCTGCATGTTGTACCCTGTTAATAGGAAGAATATGGTGTTTGATGCATGTTGTAGTATGTTAATAGGAAGAATATGGTGTCTGCTGCATGTTGTAGTATGTTAATAGGAAGAATAACGAGTTAAAGAATCGAATTAACGCGTTAAAATGACAGCTCTAATTCTAACATTATATTTATTGGTATTTGATAAACTAAAATGCATAGATCTATATTATGTTCTGGAGACTAGTGAACGGTATTTTATTTTTCAAGCGCAACATCACCTCTGCTGCATCTGGGCCGCATGTGGCCCGCGGGCCGCCAATTGAATAGGACTGATCTATATGGTTCCTTTAGATAAAATTATTAGGAAACACTCTATTAATTTCCACTGTTACACCAATGATACACAACTGTATCTGTCAAATGATATCCAAATGAAACCAACCAGTAAAACTATGTCTTGAGGACATAAAATCCTAGATGACCTGTAACTTTCTGCTCTAAACTCAGATTAAACTAACGTTATTGGGTCTGAACACCTATATCCTGTGATAGAGCTGCTTTGAATGGCATCTCCGAGGCCTCCAACTCAGCTGTAGGAATCTGGGAGCTATCTTCGATCCAGATATGTCATTCACTGCCACATTAAACTAATTTATAGGATTGCACTCATTCACCTACCAACATAGCAAAGATCAAAGGTCAGACACTTCCTGTCTCTAAAAGAGGCAGAAAGGCTGAATTGATCTCAGCATCATCTCAGCACCATCTCAGCACCATCTCAGCATCATCTCAGCATCATCTCAGCACCATCTCAGCATCATCTCAGCACCATCTCGGCACCATCTCAGCATCATCTCAGCACCATCTCAGCACCATATCTATGTTTCCATGTCACTTATTGATGCATCTGATTCCCCAAAGAGCTTTAACAGCTAAAAGAGAAGAAACATCAGCAGTGATGGTTGTCGGCAGCTTTTGATCTTCCTCACTGGTTGTTTTAGCCATAGTAGTAGTAGTAGCTAGCCAGTAGCGAGCCAGTAGTGAACCAGTAGCTAGCCAGGAGCTAACCAGTAGCTAGCTAGTAGCTTTGCATACATTTTCAACAGAGATCCTCATACATTATGTCAGCTTTGCTTGTTTACATTTCACAGAAAAAAGGTGGAAGGAAAAGGATCAATCCACTGCAATTAATTTAATTTTGATTCTTGCCAACAATTAATTGATAGTTGATTGTTTACATCCCTACTAACACTGAATGATTATTTTATTCACTGTGGGACCAATTTTAAATCAATGTTAACTCTGTTTTTTTGTGGTTTATGCAGTACAATGCAGTGAAGAGTGCCCGGATCTATATATCGGAGAAACTAAGCAACCACTCCGCAAACGCATGGCACAACACAGGAGGGCCACCACATCAGGACAGGACTCAGCAGTACATCTACATCTGAAGGAAAAGGGACACTCCTTTAAAGACACTGATGTACACATCTTAGATAAGGAGGACAGGTGGTTTGAGAGAGGAGTGAAAGAGGCCATCTATGTCCATTTGGAACAACCTACTTTGAACAGTGGAGGGGGACTGCATCATAACCTATCTGCTACATACCATCCTGCCTTGAGATCTCATCCCAGGAAGTTTAACTGCTCTTCACCATCAGAGCAGGACTCTCTCTCTGGATCATGTGACCACGACTCTCATTCCAAGTCACACCTTGAATTGGAATGAGAGTCGTTACCACAACGACTCTCATCCAAATTCACACCTTGAAGGGTGACCTATGAGACCCTTTGTTATGGGATGGGAGGTGTGGTCTATAGCTCCACCCTCTGTGATCCAGAGATATAGCTCCTGGTTTCCATCATCAGGCTAGAACTGAAGAAGCCTTTCGGATGAAAGGTGAAACGTCTTCAAGCTCAAAGAAAAAGTCCAGTTGCCTACTTTTTTAAACCCCTTGACATTTCAGAATGTGCTGTCACTTCTTTCCAGGTGGCACATCATCATCAGACTTTCAGGGATGATAACATCTGAATCCAGCAAGTCTCAAAAGATCAACCAGTTTCTTCACTGTCAAACCATTCCCCACTTTTTGTAATTTTAGTACCCTGATGATGTAAAGACATTGCAGCAAATACAGTCAGTGTTGCCATGCCAGACTATTTTTTTTAATATATTGAAAAAATACCTTGACTAACACCATTACTCACTTTCACACAAACCTGCACATTATAAAAATGTGATATAGCTGAAGATATACAGATGTTGAGGCTACTGAAAACAATCTATAATCCCAAAGTAAAGTAGTAAAATAAAATATGAGACGCTCGCAATGTTTAGGGATTGTCCAGTTTCCACACAAGCAATTCAATATTTAGTTTGGAAAACCCACATCTAGTAATGAAATCTCACTCTGGTTTCAGACCTATTTTAGAGAGTTTATTGTAAGAAATAGGGGTGATGCATTCTAACTAGCTGATAACAGAATCCTTTAATGTCCCTGACAGAGTTAGTAGCTGCAGTAGCCAAAGAATTAACTTTAAATACTTTTACTGGTTTGAAAAGCACTGAATGGTCTAGGGCAGGGGTCTCAAACTCACGGCCCGCGGGCCAAATGCGGCCCGCCGGACGCTAGTTTGAGGCTTCGCCTTGATATGAAAGTTTAATGTTAGTGCAGCCCGCGCGAGTTTGTATGGTGGCCGGGAACCCTCAATGCTGCAAATAAAAGAAATGCTGCAAACAAAAAGAAACAGCGCTACAAATAAAAGGAAACTCCACACCGGAAGTGAATTACCGGGGACTACTATTGGCGGTGCACCTGTAGTTTTTTATGTGAGCGAAGAAGAAGAATACTAAGAGGAGGTGATGTAAAGCAGAAATAATTAGGGGGCAAATAATCTTTTCTCCAGTAGTTGGCGCTATATGACCATTATGGCCGGCAAGGATGATTGATGAAGAAGACTGGAGGTTGTTGTTGATCTCCTCGTGACTGAGAGGGATTTATCGTTTTTTCTAATCCGGATAAAAAGTGGAAACTCTGCATCTGTGTGTTTTTGGTCATTTTCATTGCCAAGTTACCACATATTTTTTGGAGGAATACAAAGAAGTAACAATTATTTGCCCCCTAATTACTTCTGCTTTACAACACCTCTTCTTCTTTACTCATATAAAAAACTACAGGTGCACCGCCAATAATAGTCCCCGGCAATTCACTTCCGTTGTGTAGTTTTCTTTTATTTGCAGCATGGAGGGTTCCCCGTGCTAAATAGTTAGGTCTGTGTCATTTGAAGGCCGACAGCTTCGGAGCACCCAGACCTAGTGGAATTATATATATATATATATATATATACAGTGTATATATATATATATATATATATATATATATATATATATATATATATATATATATATATATATATATATATATATATATACTGTATATATATATATATAATTCCACTAGGTCTCACTGCTGTGTTGAAGTTTCAGTTTTAGTGTTTAGCTGACGTACAAAGAAAATCATTTCCGCTGGTCTCAGATCAGCTCAGGGTCCTGCCCCCATAGCCAGCACCTGCAAATGACATCAGCATGACACGTGATTGGTTGAAGGTCAGAAACCATGGAAACACAAAGTGTCAAAGTGTTTGTGGTGGCCATTTAATATTAAGGCACAGGGGTTAGCGCTGTTGCCTCACAGCAAGAAGGTCGCAGGTCCTAGACCTCCTTGGTCCTGGGTCTGGGACCTTTCTGTGTGGAGTTTGCATGTTCTCCCCGTGTCCACGTGGCTTTTCACCAGGTTCTCCAGCTTCCCCCCACAGTCCAAAAACATGCTGAGGTTAATTGGAGACTCTAAATTGCCCGTAGGTGTGAGTTTGTGAGTGAATGGTGTGTGTGTCCCATGATTGGCTGGCGACCATCTGGGGTGGATCCCTGCCTCTCACCATAATGCGCTGGGATTGGCTCCAGCAGACCATGTGACCCTAATGAGGAATAAGTGGCTATAGAAGATGAGATGAAGTAAAGTTTGAAGAGTTTGGCTAGTGGCTAGCATGGAGCTAACGCTAACACGGATGCACACACATAAAACTTTGCTTGTGTGCGTAGGTAATAGTGTTAGCTCCGTGTTAGCGTCACTCATTTTCCCCATTCTTGCGAGTGTAACGTCAGGTCTGGTGACAGCCACACCGGCGTGTTGTTTATCTCTTTAAATGTGTATTCAGCAGCACTGGAGAAGGCAGCAGCGGCAGTTTGATTACATCCGTGGTTTATACGTGTATTCAGGCTGGTGCTGGGCACCGTGGGCACGGTCACGTTGCCGGTATAGTCCGGGTGCTCCGAAGCTGTCGGCCTTCAAATGACACAGACCTAACTATTTAGCACGGAGGTAGTGCTAACTACAGTGACTGGGAACCCTCCATGCTGCAAATAAAAGAAACGCTGCAAACAAAAAGAAACAGCGCTGCAAATAAAAGAAAACTACACAACGGAAGTGAATTACCGGGGACTATTATTGGTGGTGCACCTGTAGTTTTTATGTGAGCGAAGAAGAAGAGGTGTTGTAAAGCAGAAGTAATTATGGGGCAAATAATTGTTACTTCTTCCACTTTTTATCCGGATTAGAAAAAACGATAAATCCCTCTCAGTCACGAGGAGATCAACAACAACAACCTCCAGTCTTCTTCATCAATCATCCTTGCCGGCCATAATGGTCATATAGTGCCACCTACTGGAGAAACTATTATTCGTTGACTTGTGGCCCGCGGGCCAAACGCTGGACATGATTTTGAGACCCCTGATCTAGTTGATGTGTGTGTTGCTTTCCTGATGATGACCAGTGGATGATCATCATGACCCTGATCAATAGGTGAGATGGTTATTCTGCTGTTAAAGGTGCAGATTCCTTGCATCCTGAATGGTTTGTTATGCAGCGATTATTATATTATTGTTATTACATTATTATATAACTAGTTAAAAACCAACACCAGAAACACTTTCTCATTCTACACTGAAAATCCAGAAGTTGATCAACTGCTCATCAAACAGCACTGAGACGGAATCATTTCTAATTCTGTTTAAATAATTTCATCATAGTGATCAAGAAGTCTGCCTACAGTGTTCACTTTATGAATAAAAAATATTTTAAAACTATGTGTAGGGTATGTTAATTGTGGTGGCTGCAGCAGCAAACAGCTGTGGACCATGACTCTGTTTCCTTTATTACAGACATGTTAAATATGGAGTTTGAACCTGACATGTTTCAGTGGTAACTTCCCTCTTCTTCATCACATGAGATGTGGTTTTGTGTTTTTATCAGCTGATGTTATGGAGGTAAGCAGCAACAACAACAACTCATTATCACTGGTTGTCAAACCATGGATTTTGATTGCATATATTTTTTATTGTATTTACTATTTCTGGTCCCTAATTTATTTTTATATTTTATTTTTATTCTATATTTTTATACTGAACATTTTCATGTACATGTGCTGAATGACAGTAAAGAATCCTTGAATCCTTGAAATGAAACTGTTCTACTTTCTATAAGCTTTGTTTTGTAATTCAGAAAGAGTTATTTCAAGATATCACTGGCCTATGTTTTATGACTCAGCCTGACTTATATATACTCATATACTGATACAGATATCTGTTCATTCATGACAAATCCTCCCACATCACTGTCAATTAAACCAGGTGGGATCCTACTGATGCAGCAGCATACTAGATGGAATTGGCTTCACTCAGAATGTAAATAAACCAACCCACAGTCACAGTCACACCCTGGATCTGGTTTTAACTTATGGGATTGAGATTAGTGACCTTGTTGTTCTCCCCTATAATCCAGTTCTTTCAGATCACTGCTTAATTACCTTTTTACCTTAATTACCTGTTTATAATCAATGATAATCCCTCACCAGTAGTTAGAACTCAAATGAAAAGTACATTATGTGACCATTCAGTAAATATATAGAGATAATTCGGCCTAATATTCACCCCCACATATAATTATGAGAACAGCAGCTCAGACATGTTGTGTCCTGCTACATGTGATGAGTTAGTTGAAAATACGATGCACACCCTCCATAGTGCTTTAGACCTGGTAGCCCCATTAAAATGTAAAACTGTTAGACCCAGGACATTATCACCCTGGTATAATACTGAAACACGTTCCCTTAAAAAAGCTACACGTAAATTAGAGAAGCTATGGCGCCGCTCCCGCACAGATCATTCCCTCAGAGCCTGGAAGAACAGTCTATTGGCTTATAAACAGGCCCTGCGTAAAGCAAAAACTAGGTTTTATTCATCGTTAATAGAAGAAAATAAGAATAACCCCAGATTCCTGTTCAGCACTGTAGCCAGGCTGACCAACAGTCACAGCTCAGTAGATCCATCTATTCCAGTTAGTCTCAGCTGTGATGACTTCTTAAATTTCTTTAATAATAAAATCATAAGTATTAGAGATAAAATAGATCAAATCCTTCCTAACATCAGTGCTGAGGAAGCTCAGGCTGTAGCTTAGAAGCCCCTTTAAACCCAGTAATATTACTGGATAAATTCACCCCTGCAGACCCAGCCCAGTTAACTAAAATCATTATGTCGTCTAAGTCAACTACGTGTATTCTAGACCCAATTCCAACTAAACTACTTAAAGAGACGCTGCCCTTAATTATTGATAATATCTTAGATATAATTAACATGTCCCTAATAACTGGATACGTGCCGCAGGCTTTTAAACACGCAGTTATTAAACCACTCTTGAAAAAAAACACTCTTGAGCCAGATATTTTAGTAAACTACAGGCCGATTTCAAATCTACCCTTTCTTTCAAAAGTTCTTGAAAGAGTGGTAGTTAAACAGCTGTGTCAGCACTTACAGGACAATAGTTTATTTGAAGATTTTCAGTCCGGTTTTCGGGCCCATCACAGCACTGAAACAGCACTAGTCAAGGTCACAAATGACTTGTTGTTGGCTGCTGATGATGGGCTGGGCTCGGTTCTGGTCCTGCTGGATCTAAGTACTGCGTTTGATACAATCGACCACAGCATCTTACTGCAGAGATTGGAACAGGACATAGGCATTAGAGGATCCGCCCTCTCCTGGTTTAAATCCTATTTATCTAATAGGTTCCAGTTTGTTAGCGTTAACCAGCAATCATCATCATACTCGAGTCACTTATGGTGTCCCACAAGGGTCAGTCCTAGGGCCCATTTTGTTTACTCTATATATGTTTCCCTTGGGTAATATTATTAGAAAACATGGCATAAATTTCCACTGCTACGCAGATGACACACAGCTATACTTATCAATTAAACCCGATCAGATCAGGCTGGTACATAAACTAAGCACCTGTGTTAGAGACATAAAGACCTGGATGTCTGTTAACTATTTGTTACTTAACCCTGATAAAACTGAAGTTATTATATTAGGCCCTAAAAGTGTTAGAGAGTCCCTATCTGAGCAACTAGTAACTCTAGATAATGTGAAGATAGCCTCTAGCACCACAGTTAAAAACCTAGGAGTTTTATTTGAGCCAGACTTATCATTTAAAGCTCATATTAATCAAGCCTGTAGAACAGCCTTCTTTCACCTGCGTAACATAGTCAAAATTAGAAATATCCTGTCTAAAAATGATGCTGAAAAACTAATCCATGCGTTTGTTCCATCTAGACTAGATTACTGTAACTCCCTACTCATAGCGTGAGTTTTCAGCTGGTTCAAAACGCAGCGGCTCGTTTATTAACAGGAACTAATAGAAGAGACACATCAGCCCCATACTCCAAGCCCTTCATTGGCTTCCTGTTGAGTTCAGAATTAAATTTTAAATATTACTTCTAACTTATAAAACCATTAATGGTATGGACCCCTCTCATCTTAAAGATGCTCTCGTCCCGTACCATCCAAACAGAACACTTCTCTCTCAGAATGCAGGTCTACTGGTAGTTCCACAGGTCCATAAAAGCACAGTAGGAGCTAGAGCCTTTAGTTACCAAGCCCCTGTTTTATGGAACCAACTCCCAACTGATATTAAAGAGGCCGACACAGTCTGTGCATTTAAGGTTAGACTGAAAACATTCCTGTTTCAAAAGGCCTATGGTCAGGGTAGCTAAAGGTAGACTTAAACCCACAGTTCAGTCTAAGCTGCCCTAGGAGTGAGAATGCTGGGGGAAGTACAGTCACTGAGTCCTATCATCTCTTTCTGGTACCATGTACCACTGTCTGTCATTAATAAACAGGATCTAGTTTATACTTGGTCTTTACATCACTATTCACCCAGAGTCCTTCTCCCTGCTACTGTTTCAGTTCAACCACACGAGGCCCAATGATGACGACTCCTGATGTGACTCATGGAGGCCCCTGATGAACCTTCACCTGCCTGGTTGGACCCACCCTTCTGCCCCCACCCTACAGCATCTCTACAGACTGAAACATCTTTATAGACTAATACATCATCATCAGATGGATGTCTGTCAGTCCTGGTTCATCTATAGTCTGTCCGTCCATGGGAGTGGATCTCTCCTTCACTGTGGTTCTCCCCCAGGTTTCTTCTTTCACTGGGTTTTGGAGTTTTTCCTTGTTGAGAAGGAGGGTCTAAGGACGAAGGATGTCTGAGTCACTTTGGACTGAATTCTGTGAAGCACTTTGAGACAACTGTGTTGTAATATTGGGCTCTATAAATAAATTCAAATTAAATTGACTACACCTTGACTCCACCCTAACTACAGCCTGATTACAACCTGACTACACCCTGACTCCACCCTGACCCTTGACTCCACCTTGACTACACCCTGACTCCACCCTGACCCTTGACTACACCCTTGACTACTCCCTGACTCCACTCTGACTCCACCCTGACTCCACCATGACTACACCCTGACTCCACCTTGACTACTCCCTGACTCCACCATGACTACACCCTGACTCCACCTTGACTACTCCCTGACTCCACCTTGACTACACCCTGACAACACCTTGACTCCACCCTGACTCCACCTTGACTCCACACTGACTCCACCTTGACTCCACCCTGACTCCACCTTAACTCCACCCTGACTCCACCTTGACTCCACACTGACTCCAACTTGACTCCACACTGACTCCAACTTGACTCCTAGTAGGTCTCCTGAATGACATTTTGAGAGTGACTGATGCTCAAAGAGAAATTACAGAATGTGTATTTACTCCAAACGCAACATTATAAACGTTCCTCAACCTTTTAGTGCATAAAATTCTCATCAAGTGTAGAAAGCCTCAGGCTACAAAAAGGTGGAGTCAAATCAGGTGGAGAAACGCTTGCATTTGTTTTTTCATGATGGTGAAATACCATCAGGCTGTAACGTGACTGATGATAAACTCTCTGCCTGCTGAGATTAATTGAACAGGATGGAGTGCTGCTTCTTATTTCTTCCTTATTTATTGCATATTTATTCCTGTGTTGTGCTGTCATCAGCGTGAGGCTCAGAGTTTTCACACTGAACAGCTAATTTCTCCAGGCGGAAGCGGATTGTTTCCCACCTTTGCTCGCTCATCCTCCCACTCACAGCGAGCGCTGGTGTGTTTCTAAGCTGTTTTCTGTGGTTTTAGTCGGCGAGGGCAAACCACAAAGACCCTGAAAATCACATCAACCTGCAGCTTTGAAACGCTGCACCACAACACGCTTCTCTAACATGCGTGTCAGGACAGAGGAAGAGCCGTGATGTGGAGGATTAAATCCAGATCAAACACTCAGGGGACGCTGTCACACACTTTATGGTGCATTTAGAGCTCTATTGTAAATACTCTGTAAACATTTGTCTTTTTATTCTGTGATGCAGCAGCTGCAAAGATCTGAAGAAGCTGTAAACACTCAGAAACATAGTTTAAAAAGTCAGGATCATTACTGAGCTTCATTGGGAGCTGATTGTTGCTCATTAACTATGAACAAACAGAGTTTTTTTCCCAGTTGTTCCCAATGAGGAGTGAGCAGATGAAAATTCTTCTTTTACTTCTCCCAGGTCTTATATGAAGTTGTGGTTTTAAGAACAGAAATCATCATCTCAGTGTCATTTCCCTAAAGCTTCTCCTGGTAACGTCCCAGATGGATGTAGACCACTTCAGACAGAGATCCAGTCAGGACTCTTCTGGTCCAGACAGAACACATGTGAACCTAAACTGGTCCATGTAGGTAATCCGACATTTGGCCCAAATATCACAAAACAAATACGGGGCAGTTTTGGCTGAAATGTGTCAGGTTAGCATCAACTAATCTGGATGAGTATTGGCCGATGGGCAGATAGAGGTGAGATAATCCTTTATCCTTTAGTTGGATCATATGTGACCCATCCCCCTCTCTCTGTCTTCCTGAACTATCAAATAAAGGTGAAAAACTCCAAAATTATATAAGAAGAAAAGAAAAATATCTTGGCCCATATCTAGTCTACAGCTGACATGAGTTCTGATTAGTTCAGTTTATAGTGGGCTTCTAGTCCATTTAGTCTGTTTCTGGTATTCTGACACTTGGTTTTGGCGCAGTTTGTCCAACAGGAGTGGACTAAATACCATCATTCCATCCCAGATGTGGCCAGATGAACATGTCAGATAAAGGTAAAAGGTTTCTGCTACCCGGGTCTATACAACAAGTCACTTAGTGTCTGATCTATGAAAGTAATGAGCCTCTCCTCTCTGTGTTAGTGTTGTGTCAGTCGTGAATGAACGAATCAAAAGAACTAGTTCTTTTTGGTGAACAGGGTGAACTAGTTCACTTCCTCAAAAAGACCCGTTCTTTTCGCCCTGCTAGTGGGTGCGAACCATTCACTGAACCACTTCCCCGGTCTGAGCCATTTAGTGAACGGCTTCGCGTGAAATAGTTCTGAATGAATCCACTGAATGACTTTAAGGGGAAGCTGTTCAGTGTACGGTTCGCTCTTGTACTGTCGGTGTATGTCAGTCAGTCATTTCCTATACCTGCTTACTCCTCATTAGGGTCACATGGTCTGCTGGAGCCAATCCCAGCACGTTACCGCGAGAGGCAGGGATACACCCCAGATGGTCGCCAGCCAATCATGGGGCACACACACACTCACACCTACAGGCAATTTAGAGTCACCAATTAACCTCAGCATGTTTTTGGACTGTGGGAGGAAGCTGGAGTACCCGGTGAAAACCCACACAGACACGGGGAGAACATGAAACTCCACATAGAAAGGTCCCAGACCCAGGACCAAGGAGGTCTTGAACCTGCGACCTTCTTGCTGTGAGGCAACAGCGCTAACCCCTGCGCCACCGTGTCGCCCGTTGGTGTATGTGTCCTTTTTTCAAAAAATTATATAGCTTTTTAAAACTCAGACATTTTACTGTAAAGGTTGGTCAAAAACAAGAAATAAGAACAATAATACTGATATTATTATTAATAAAAAAATTATTGTTATAATTATTACCCTATTAAAATAACCAATGAATCAGAAATCATTTTTGTTTCATTTTTATTTTTATTGTTGAATAGGAAACACACACATATACACACACACGCACCCCCCCCCCCTATTTAAACAATAGTTTTATCAGAACAATAAAATCAGCAAAAAAATCCTCCAAATAGGAACATGAATGTTTTTCACCACCAGTTCTAAACATTTGTCTCTTAACTTAAAAGAGCAAAGAAACTGCTTGGATGATGGGTCTTTTGGAGCTAAGATTTAATGAAGCCCTGACTCAGCACAAACTTTGAATTCCTTGTTTCTCTACAGTTTTCTGATGTGAACGTTAAATTGAGAGTCTCTCTCGCTGCTTGCAGAGTTCTGATTAGGAAGTGTTGTGTTCAAACTGCAGACATACAGCCAAAAATAAACCATTTTCATGTCTGAAAAAATAAAATAACATGTATAATAATTGTTTCTCTATCCTGATTAACTCTGGGTAGTGAAGTCTGGTTAATAGATTTACACTTTGTGCCAAAATTACAGAAATGCATGAAATCAGTGTCGCCATGATCATTTTCAAAATAATATTCAAGGAAAATGGGACAGAACATTTTTCTATTTATTGAGAAGTGATGCATCACTGGACCAGGAGGGTCCAGAGAGATCAGGACCACCACAGACTGCCACAGACCACCACAGACCACTACTGACCACTGAAGACCACTATAGACCACCACAGACTTCCACAGACCACCACAGACTGCCACAGACAACTAAAGACCACTACAGACCACCACAGACTGCCACAGACCACGACAGAACACCACAGACGAGCTAAAGTGATAAATGATAAACTAAAGAGATAAAGACTAAAACTAAAGAGATAAATGATAAACTAAAGAGATAAAGACTAAAACTAAAGAGATAAATGATAAACTAAAGAGATAAATACTAAAATGAGTATGAGTTCAGAATTAAATTTAAAATCCTACTCCTCACTTATAAAACCATTAATGGTATGGGCCCCTCTTATCTTAAAGATGCTCTGGTCCCGTACCATCCAAATAGAACACTGCGGTCTCAGAATGCAGGTCTACTTGTAGTTCCACGGGTCCATAAAAGTACAGTAGGAGCTAGAGCCTTTAGTTACCAAGCCCCTGTTTTATGGAACCAACTCCCAACTACTATTAAAGAGGCCGACACAGTCTGTGCATTTAAGGTTAGACTGAAAACATTCCTGTTTCAAAAGGCCTATGGTCAGGGTAGTTAAAGGTAGACTTAAACCCACAGTTCAGTCTAAGCTGCCCTAGGAGTGAGAATGCTGGGGGAAGTACAGTCACTGAGCTCTATCATCTCTTTCTGGCACCATGTACCACTGTCATTAATAAACAGTATCTAGTTTATACTTGGTCTTTACATCACTATTCACCAGAGTCCTTCTCCCCACTCCCCTTCGGGGGAGTGGCTACTGTTTCAGTTCATCCGCACGAGGCCCAACGATGACGACTCCTGATGCGACTCATCGAGGCCCCTGATGAACCTTCACCTGCCTGGTTGGACCCACCCTTCTGCCCCCACCCTACAGCATCTCTACAGACTGAAACATCTTTAAAGACTATTATTTCATCATCAGATAGATGTCTGTCAGTCCTGGTCCATCTATAGCCTGTCCGTCCATGGGAGTGGATCTCTCCTTCACTGTGGTCCTCCTCGAGGTTTCTCCTTTTTCCCACTGGGTTTTTGAGTTTTTCCTTGCCGAGAAGGAGGGTCTAAGGACGGGGGATGTCTGAATCACTTTGGACTGGATTTTGTAAAGCACTTTGAGACAACTGTGTTGTAAAATTGGGCTATATAAATAAAGTGAATTGAAAATTGAATTGAATTAAAACTAAACAGCTGTTGTGCATGTAGGGGCTATAATAATAGACCACGACAGAACACCACACAAACTAAAGTGATAAATGATAAACTCAAGAGATAAATACTAAAACTAAAGAGATAAATACTAAAACTAAAGAGATAAATGATAAACTAAAGAGATAAATACTAAAACTAAAGAGATAAATGATAAACTAAAGAGATAAATACAAAAACTAAAGAGATAAATACTAAAACTAAAGAGATAAATGATAAACTAAAGAGATAAATACTAAAACTAAAGAGATAAATACTAAAACTAAAGAGATAAATGATAAACTAAAGAGATAAATACTAAAACTAAAGAGATAAATGATAAACTAAAGAGATAAATACAAAAACTAAAGAGATAAATACTAAAACTAAAGAGATAAATGATAAACTAAAGAGATAAATACTAAAACTAAAGAGATAAATACAAAAACTAAAGAGATAAATACTAAAACTAAAGAGATAAATACTAAAACTAAAGAGATAAATGATAAACTAAAGAGAAAAATACTAAAACTAAAGAGATAAATGATAAACTAAAGAGATAAATACTAAAACTAAAGAGATAAATGATAAACTAAAGAGATAAATACTAAAACTAAAGAGATAAATACAAAAACTAAAGAGATAAATACTAAAACTAAAGAGATAAATACTAAAACTAAAGAGATAAATGATAAACTAAAGAGAAAAATACTAAAACTAAAGAGATAAATGATAAACTAAAGAGATAAATGATAAACTCAAGAGATAAATACTAAAACTAAAGAGATAAATACAAAAACTAAACAGATAAATGATAAACTAAAGAGATAAATACTAAAACTAAACAGATAAATACAAAAACTAAAGAGATAAATACTAAAACTAAAGAGATAAATGATAAACTAAAGAGATAAATACTAAAACTAAAGAGATAAATACAAAAACTAAAGAGATAAATACTAAATCTAAAGAGATAAATGATAAACTAAAGAGATAAATGATAAACTAAAGAGATAAATACTAAAACTAAAGAGATAAATACTAAAACTAAAGAGATAAATGATAAACTAAAGAGATAAATACTAAAACTAAAGAGATAAATGATAAACTAAAGAGATAAATACTAAAACTAAAGAGATAAATACTAAAACTAAAGAGATAAATGATAAACTAAAGAGATAAATACTAAAACTAAAGAGATAAATGATAAACTAAAGAGATAAATACAAAAACTAAAGAGATAAATTATAAACTAAAGAGATAAATACTAAAACTAAAGAGATAAATGTTAAACTAAAGAGATAAATACAAAAACTAAAGAGATAAATTATAAACTAAAGAGATAAATACAAAAACTAAACTGATAAATGATAAACTAAAGAGATAAATACTAAAACTAAACAGATAAATACAAAAACTAAAGAGATAAATACTAAAACTAAAGAGATAAATACTAAAACTAAAGAGATAAATACAAAAACTAAACAGATAAATACAAAAACTAAAGAGATAAATACTAAAACTAAAGAGATAAATACTAAAACTAAAGAGATAAATGATCAACTAAAGAGATAAATACTAAAACTAAACAGATAAATGATAAACTAAAGAGATAAATACAAAAACTAAAGATATAAATACTAAAACTAAACAGATAAATGATAAACTAAAGAGATAAATACTAAAACTAAAGAGATAAATACTAAAACTAAAGAGATAAATACAAAAACTAAAGAGATAAATACAAAAACTAAAGAGATAAATGATAAAACTAAAGAGATATATGATAAACTCAAGAGATAAATACAAAAACTAAAGAGATAAATACTAAAACTAAACAGATAAATGATAAACTAAAGAGATAAATACTAAAACTAAAGAGATAAATAGAAAAACTAAACAGATAAATACTCAAACTAAAGAGATAAATACTAAAACTAAACAGATAAATGATAAACTCAAGAGATAAATACTAAAACTAAACAGATAAATACAAAAACTAAAGAGATAAATGATAAACTAAAGAGATAAATACTAAAACTAAACAGATAAATGATAAACTTAAGAGATAAATACTAAAACTAAAGAGATAAATACTAAAACTAAACAGATAAATGATAAACTCAAGAGATAAATACTAAAACTAAACAGATAAATGATAAACTCAAGAGATAAATACTAAAACTAAACAGATAAATGATAAACTTAAGAGATAAATACTAAAACTAAAGAGATAAATACAAAAATTAAACAGATAAATGATAAACTAAAGAGATAAATTCAAAAACTAAAGATATAAATACTAAAACTAAAGAGATAAATACAAAAACTAAACAGATAAATACAAAAACTAAAGAGATAAATACTAAAACTAAAGAGATAAATACTAAAACTAAAGAGATAAATGATCAACTAAAGAGATAAATACTAAAACTAAACAGATAAATGATAAACTAAAGAGATAAATACAAAAACTAAAGATATAAATACTAAAACTAAACAGATAAATGATAAACTAAAGAGATAAATACTAAAACTAAAGAGATAAATACTAAAACTAAAGAGATAAATACAAAAACTAAAGAGATAAATACAAAAACTAAAGAGATAAATGATAAAACTAAAGAGATATATGATAAACTCAAGAGATAAATACAAAAACTAAAGAGATAAATACTAAAACTAAACAGATAAATGATAAACTAAAGAGATAAATACTAAAACTAAAGAGATAAATAGAAAAACTAAACAGATAAATACTCAAACTAAAGAGATAAATACTAAAACTAAACAGATAAATGATAAACTCAAGAGATAAATACTAAAACTAAACAGATAAATACAAAAACTAAAGAGATAAATGATAAACTAAAGAGATAAATACTAAAACTAAACAGATAAATGATAAACTTAAGAGATAAATACTAAAACTAAAGAGATAAATACTAAAACTAAACAGATAAATGATGAACTAAAGAGATAAATACTAAAACTAAACAGATAAATGATAAACTCAAGAGATAAATACTAAAACTAAACAGATAAATGATAAACTTAAGAGATAAATACTAAAACTAAAGAGATAAATACAAAAACTAAACAGATAAATGATAAACTAAAGAGATAAATTCAAAAACTAAAGATATAAATACTAAAACTAAAGAGATAAATACTAAAACTAAAGAGATAAATACTAAAATTAAACAGATAAATACAAAAACTAAAGAGATAAATACTAAAACCAAAGAGATAAATACTAAAACTAAACAGATAAATGATAAACTAAAGAGATAAATACTAAAACTAAAGAGATAAATACAAAAACTAAAGAGATAAATGATAAACTCAAGAGATAAATACTAAAACTAAAGAGATAAATACAATAACTAAACCGATAAATACTCAAAATAAAGAGATAAATGATAAATTAAAGAGATAAATACTAAAACTAAAGAGATAAATACAAAAACTAAAGAGATAAATACAAAAACTAAAGAGATAAATGATAAAACTAAAGAGATATATGATAAACTCAAGAGATAAATACAAAAACTAAAGAGATAAATACTAAAACTAAACAGATAAATGATAAACTAAAGAGATAAATACTAAAACTAAAGAGATAAATAGAAAAACTAAACAGATAAATACTCAAACTAAAGAGATAAATACTAAAACTAAACAGATAAATGATAAACTCAAGAGATAAATACTAAAACTAAACAGATAAATACAAAAACTAAAGAGATAAATGATAAACTAAAGAGATAAATACTAAAACTAAACAGATAAATGATAAACTTAAGAGATAAATACTAAAACTAAAGAGATAAATACTAAAACTAAACAGATAAATGATGAACTAAAGAGATAAACACTAAAACTAAACAGATAAATGATAAACTCAAGAGATAAATACTAAAACTAAACAGATAAATGATAAACTTAAGAGATAAATACTAAAACTAAAGAGATAAATACAAAAACTAAACAGATAAATGATAAACTAAAGAGATAAATTCAAAAACTAAAGATATAAATACTAAAACTAAAGAGATAAATACTAAAACTAAAGAGATAAATACTAAAATTAAACAGATAAATACAAAAACTAAAGAGATAAATACTAAAACCAAAGAGATAAATACTAAAACTAAACAGATAAATGATAAACTAAAGAGATAAATACAAAAACTAAAGAGATAAATGATAAACTCAAGAGATAAATACTAAAACTAAAGAGATAAATACAATAACTAAACCGATAAATACTCAAACTAAAGAGATAAATGATAAATTAAAGAGATAAATACTAAAACTAAAGAGATAAATGATAAACTAAAGAGATAAATACTAAAACTAAACAGATAAATGATAAACTAAAGAGATAAATACAAAAACTAAAGATATAAATACTAAAACTAAACAGATAAATACAAAAACTAAAGAGATAAATACGAAAACCAAAGAGATAAATACTAAAACTAAACAGATAAATGATAAACTCAAGAGATAAATACTAAAACTAAACAGATAAATACTAAAACTAAACAGATAAATGATAAACTCAAGAGATGAATACTAAAACTAAAGAGATAAATGACAAAAACTAAAGAGATAAATGATAAAACTAAACAGATAAATGATAAACTCAAAAGATAAATACTAAAACTAAAGAGATAAATACTAAAACCAAAGAGATAAATACTAAAACTAAACAGATAAATGATAAACTCAAGAGATAAATACTAAAACTAAAGAGATAAATGATAAACTAAAGATATAAATACAAAAACTAAACAGATAAATGATAAACTAAAGAGATAAATACTAAAACTAAACAGATAAATGATGAACTAAAGAGATAAATACTAAAACTAAAGAGATAAATACAATAACTAAACCGATAAATACTCAAACTAAAGAGATAAATGATAAATTAAAGAGATAAATACTAAAACTAAAGAGATAAATGATAAACTAAAGAGATAAATACTAAAACTAAACAGATAAATGATAAACTAAAGAGATAAATACAAAAACTAAAGATATAAATACTAAAACTAAAGAGATAAATACTAAAACTAAAGAGATAAATACAATAACTAAACCGATAAATACTCAAACTAAAGAGATAAATGATAAATTAAAGAGATAAATACTAAAACTAAAGAGATAAATGATAAACTAAAGAGATAAATACTAAAACTAAACAGATAAATACAAAAACTAAAGAGATAAATACTAAAACCAAAGAGATAAATACTAAAACTAAAGAGATAAATGATAAACTAAAGAGATAAATGATAAACTCAAGAGATAAATACTAAAACTAAACAGATAAATGATAAACTCAAGAGATGAATACTAAAACTAAAGAGATAAATGACAAAAACTAAAGAGATAAATGATAAAACTAAACAGATAAATGATAAACTCAAGAGATAAATACTAAAACTAAAGAGATAAATACAAAAACTAAACAGATAAATGATAAACTCAAGAGATAAATACTAAAACTAAAGAGATAAATACAAAAACTAAACAGATAAATGATAAACTAAAGAGGTAAATACTAAAACTAAACAGATAAATGATAAACTAAAGAGATAAACACTAAAACTAAACAGATAAATGATAAACTAAAGAGATAAATACTAAAACTAAAGAGATAAATACAAAAACTAAACAGATAAATGATAAACTAAAGAGATAAATACTAAAACTAAACAGATAAATGATAAACTTAAGAGATAAATACTAAAACTAAAGAGATAAATACAAAAACTAAACAGATAAATGATAAACTAAAGAGATAAATTCAAAAACTAAAGATATAAATACTAAAACTAAAGAGATAAATACTAAAACTAAAGAGATAAATACTAAAATTAAACAGATAAATACAAAAACTAAAGAGATAAATACTAAAACCAAAGAGATAAATACTAAAACTAAACAGATAAATGATAAACTAAAGAGATAAATACTAAAACTAAAGAGATAAATACAAAAACTAAAGAGATAAATGATAAACTCAAGAGATAAATACTAAAACTAAAGAGATAAATACAATAACTAAACCGATAAATACTCAAAATAAAGAGATAAATGATAAATTAAAGAGATAAATACTAAAACTAAAGAGATAAATACAAAAACTAAAGAGATAAATACAAAAACTAAAGAGATAAATGATAAAACTAAAGAGATATATGATAAACTCAAGAGATAAATACAAAAACTAAAGAGATAAATACTAAAACTAAACAGATAAATGATAAACTAAAGAGATAAATACTAAAACTAAAGAGATAAATAGAAAAACTAAACAGATAAATACTCAAACTAAAGAGATAAATACTAAAACTAAACAGATAAATGATAAACTCAAGAGATAAATACTAAAACTAAACAGATAAATACAAAAACTAAAGAGATAAATGATAAACTAAAGAGATAAATACTAAAACTAAACAGATAAATGATAAACTTAAGAGATAAATACTAAAACTAAAGAGATAAATACTAAAACTAAACAGATAAATGATGAACTAAAGAGATAAACACTAAAACTAAACAGATAAATGATAAACTCAAGAGATAAATACTAAAACTAAACAGATAAATGATAAACTTAAGAGATAAATACTAAAACTAAAGAGATAAATACAAAAACTAAACAGATAAATGATAAACTAAAGAGATAAATTCAAAAACTAAAGATATAAATACTAAAACTAAAGAGATAAATACTAAAACTAAAGAGATAAATACTAAAATTAAACAGATAAATACAAAAACTAAAGAGATAAATACTAAAACCAAAGAGATAAATACTAAAACTAAACAGATAAATGATAAACTAAAGAGATAAATACAAAAACTAAAGAGATAAATGATAAACTCAAGAGATAAATACTAAAACTAAAGAGATAAATACAATAACTAAACCGATAAATACTCAAACTAAAGAGATAAATGATAAATTAAAGAGATAAATACTAAAACTAAAGAGATAAATGATAAACTAAAGAGATAAATACTAAAACTAAACAGATAAATGATAAACTAAAGAGATAAATACAAAAACTAAAGATATAAATACTAAAACTAAACAGATAAATACAAAAACTAAAGAGATAAATACGAAAACCAAAGAGATAAATACTAAAACTAAACAGATAAATGATAAACTCAAGAGATAAATACTAAAACTAAACAGATAAATACTAAAACTAAACAGATAAATGATAAACTCAAGAGATGAATACTAAAACTAAAGAGATAAATGACAAAAACTAAAGAGATAAATGATAAAACTAAACAGATAAATGATAAACTCAAAAGATAAATACTAAAACTAAAGAGATAAATACTAAAACCAAAGAGATAAATACTAAAACTAAACAGATAAATGATAAACTCAAGAGATAAATACTAAAACTAAAGAGATAAATGATAAACTAAAGATATAAATACAAAAACTAAACAGATAAATGATAAACTAAAGAGATAAATACTAAAACTAAACAGATAAATGATGAACTAAAGAGATAAATACTAAAACTAAAGAGATAAATACAATAACTAAACCGATAAATACTCAAACTAAAGAGATAAATGATAAATTAAAGAGATAAATACTAAAACTAAAGAGATAAATGATAAACTAAAGAGATAAATACTAAAACTAAACAGATAAATGATAAACTAAAGAGATAAATACAAAAACTAAAGATATAAATACTAAAACTAAAGAGATAAATACTAAAACTAAAGAGATAAATACAATAACTAAACCGATAAATACTCAAACTAAAGAGATAAATGATAAATTAAAGAGATAAATACTAAAACTAAAGAGATAAATGATAAACTAAAGAGATAAATACTAAAACTAAACAGATAAATACAAAAACTAAAGAGATAAATACTAAAACCAAAGAGATAAATACTAAAACTAAAGAGATAAATGATAAACTAAAGAGATAAATGATAAACTCAAGAGATAAATACTAAAACTAAACAGATAAATGATAAACTCAAGAGATGAATACTAAAACTAAAGAGATAAATGACAAAAACTAAAGAGATAAATGATAAAACTAAACAGATAAATGATAAACTCAAGAGATAAATACTAAAACTAAAGAGATAAATACAAAAACTAAACAGATAAATGATAAACTCAAGAGATAAATACTAAAACTAAAGAGATAAATACAAAAACTAAACAGATAAATGATAAACTAAAGAGGTAAATACTAAAACTAAACAGATAAATGATAAACTAAAGAGATAAACACTAAAACTAAACAGATAAATGATAAACTAAAGAGATAAATACAAAAACTAAAAGATAAATGATAAACTAAAGAGATAAATACTAAAACTAAAGAGATAAATACTAAAACTAAACAGATAAATGATAAACTAAAGAGATAAATACTAAAACTAAAGAGATAAATACAAAAACTAAAGAGATAAATACTAAAACTAAACAGATAAATACTAAAACTAAACAGATAAATGAAAACTCAAGAGATAAATATTAAAACTAAAGAGATAAATACTAAAACTAAAGAGATAAATACTAAAACTAAAGAGATAAATGATAAACTAAAGAGATAAATACAAAAACTAAAGAGATAAATACTAAAACTAATCAGATAAATGAAAACTCAAGAGATAAATACTAAAACTCAAGAGATAAATACTAAAACTAAAGAGATAAATAGAAAAACTAAAGATATAAATACTAAAACTAAAGAGATAAATACTAAAACTAAAGAGATAAATACTAAAACTAAAGAGATAAATACTAAAACTAAAGAGATAAATAGAAAAACTAAAGATATAAATACTAAAACTAAAGAGATAAATACTAAAACTAAAGAGATAAATACTAAAACTAAAGAGATAAATGATAAACTAAAGAGATAAATACTAAAACTAAAGAGATAAATACTAAAACTAAAGAGATAAATACTCAAACTAAAGAGATAAATACTAAAACTACAGAGATAAATACAAAAACTAGAGATAAATACTAAAACTAAAGAGATAAATACTAAAACCAAAGAGGTAAATAATAAAACTAAACAGATAAATGATAAACTACAGAGATAAATACTAAAATCAAAGAGATAAATAATAAAACTAAACAGATAAATGATAAACTACAGAGATAAATACTAAAATCAAAGAGATAAATAATAAAACTAAACAGATAAATGATAAACTCCAGAGATAAATACTAAAATCAAAGAGATAAATAATAAAACTAAACAGATAAATGATGAACTACAGAGATAAATACTAAAACTAAAGAGATAAATACAAAAACTAAAGAGATAAATAATAAAATAAAGAGATAAATGATAAACTAAAGAGATAAATGATAAACTAAATGATAAATACTAAAACTAAGCAACAGGTCAACAGGGGAGCGTGGGGATAGAAGGCTGGTTGGTGGTGGATAAATAATCTGGAACACACACACACACACTCCCTCCTCCCTCCAGACACAGAAAGAACATGAAACTCCACAGAAAGGTCAGGCCATATCAGTCATAAACAGTAAGTGAATGTACCTTTTGTTTTTTTTGTTTAATTTTAAAGAAACTAACAAGAAAAATGAACATAGGGACACATATTAAAACTGAAATATTAGAATGTAACATATAAACATAATTTTAACAGAATTTAACAGTATTATATATATATATATATATATATATATATATATATATATATATATATATATATATATATATATATATATATATATATATATATATATATATATATATATATATATGTTTGACCTGGAGCCTGCAGTTAAAACGGCTTCACCTGCTTCTCATTTCTCTTTGAGCCTTGTTTAATCCTGAGTTGCAGTGTGTGGAGATAGTCCAGTATATAATACAATATAGTCCAATAGAATTAAAATCTATGACTGGGGCCAGTTTTATGTTGTTTATATCACCCCATTATTAACCAGAGAAGAAGAAGTTTGTGAAGCAGTCGCCTTCATCTTCGACAAGAGAAAAATAGAGAGACCTGCAGGAGTTTGTTTGCATTGGTCAACCTGTAGTAGTTTATTATTCATAGTTTATTCACAGTTTATTCATATCAAACTACTATTGATCATGTTTCACAGCCAAAACAAAGGAATCTGGTGCAGGAAAATCTGTGAAGCAGATAATCAATCATGTGAGTTAAATGTTCATTAAAACTTTTCTCCATCTCACATTTAGCTCATTAACTGTTTTTTGAAAATTGCTAAAACCACCTCACTGAGTGTAGAAACTTGTATCTTTTCTTTTCTAATGTTATTCTTCAAATTGCATAAAATGATGTTGTCGGAAACAGATTTTTTCTGTCAGCGTGCTACAAAAAACTAAAATATAATGTACAAAACATTCAAAATATACCACATCTATTCTATTATTAGCTACTATTATTTAATAAGTGATTGTAAAACATCTTGTGTGTGTGTGTGTGTGTGTGTATGCAGGTAAAAACACAAAATATTAAAATGATCAAAATGTGCAGGAAGTGAAATCAAGCCAGAGGAGTATATATATATATATATATATATATATATATATATATATATATATATATATATATATATATATATATATACAGTGGGGGAAATAAGTATTTGATCCCCTGCTGAATTTGTAAGTTTGCCCACTTCCACAGAAATGATCAGACTCTGGTTTTTATGGTTGTTTACTGGTTATGGGTATAGACAGAATATCAGTCGAAAATGCATAAAAAACACACAATATAAAAGTTATGAATTGTTATGTATTTTATTAAGGGAAATAAGTATTTGATCCCCAAGCACAACACAAGTCAGTACTTTGTAGAGAAACCTTTGTTGGCAAGCACAGCGATGAGACATTTCTTGTAGTTGGTCACCAGGTTTGCACACAGCGCAGGAGGGATTTTGGCCCATTCATCTTTACAGACTCTTTACTCTAAATCCTTCAAGTTTCTTGGCTGCCTCTTGGAAACTCTGAGCTTCAGCTCCCTCCACAGGTTTTCGATCGGGTTAAGGTCTGGAGACTGACTAGGCCACTCCATGACCTTAATATGCGTCTTCTTGAGCCACTCCTTTGTTGTCCTGGCAGTATGTTTTGGGTCATTGTCATGTTGGAAAACCCACCCACGAGGCATCTTCAGTGTTCTTGCTGAGGAAAGAAGGTTTTTGTCCAAGATGTTACAGTACATGGCTGCATTCATGGCCCCATAATGCGGTGAAGTTGCCCTGTACCCTTTGCTGAAAAACAGCCCCAAGACATGATGTTTCCACCTCCATGCTTAACCGTGGGTATGGTGTTCTTTGGGTCATACTCACGTTTTTTCATCCTCCAAACACGGCGGGTCGAGTTAATGCCAAATAGCTCAACTTTGGTTTCGTCAGACCACAGCACTTTCTCCCAAGCCTTCTCTGAGTCATTAGGTGTTCACTGGCAAACTTAAGGTGGACCTGTACATGTGCCTTCTTGAGCAGGGGGACCTTGCGGGCACTGCAAGAGTTCAATTCATAATGGCGCAGTGTGTTGCCAACTGTTTTCTTGGTGACGGAGGTCCCAACTGCTTCCAGATCATTAACAAGCTCCTGCTGTGTTGTTTTAGGCTGCACCCTCACTTTTCTCATCATCATCCTCACTCCATGAGGCGAGATTTTGCGGGGAGCTCCAGACCGAGGACAGTTGATGGTCCTTTTATGTGTCTTCCACTTGCGAATAATGGCACCAATAGTTGTCACCTTCTTCTCACTTCTCACCAAGCCTTTTGCTGATGGTTTTGTAACCTATACCAGCCTTGTGCAGGTCTACAATCTTGTCCCTGTCATCTTTTGACAGCTCTTTGGTCTTGCCCATGGTGCTGTAGAAGTTGGAATGTAAGAAACTGATTCTTAGAGCAGGTATGCTTTATATACATACATACAATATATACATATTTTATATATATATATAATATATATATATATAAAATATATATAAAATATATTTTGTATATATATACATATATACAAGTTAAGATCAGGAGTATTGGTAATTAGTTGACTGAGCACAGCTGTGTGCCACATGCGCACCAGCCAATCTGTAGGAGCCTGAATTCTAAGTGAGTTGTTGGGGATCAAATACTTATTTCCCTTAATAAAATACCTAATAATTTATAACTTTTAGATTGTGTGTTTTTTATGCATTTTCGATTGATATTCTGTCTATACCCATAACCAGTAAACAACCATAAAAACTAGAGTCTGATCATTTCTATGGAAGTGGGCAAACTTACAAATTCAGCAGGGGATCAAATACTTATTTCCCCCACTGTATATATATATATGGGTGATATGTGTGTGTTATTCTCAGGGTCTGGGGTCCTCTACCAGTCCTGGGAGTTCTTCAGGTTCTTCAGTATCTCAGCTGTTCCTAGGACTGACTCTTCTGGACTTCTCAGATGTTGTTCCTGGGATCTGTTGGAGCCACTCTCCCAGTTTGGGGGTCACTGCACTGAGTGTTCCTACGACCACAGGGATCACGCTACCTTGATCTTCCCCATCTGTTCCAGCTCTTCTTTCAACCCTTCACTATTTAAAATATTACATCCATCCTGTAGATTTTATATATTTTAAATGCTTGTAATTTACTTTTTTTGTTTTGTCATAAATAAGTATCAATATACTTTACTTTTACTTAAAATAAAAAATTATAAATATAACAATTTATTGTAATTACTACACAGAGGGGCGACACGGTGGAGCAGGGGTTAGCGCTGTTGCCTCACAGCAAGAACGTTGCAGGTTCTAGTCCTCCTTGGTCCTGGGTCTGGGACCTTTCTGTGTGGTGACTCTAAATTGCCCGTAGGTGTGAGTGTGTGAGTGAATGGTGTGTGTGCCCCATGATTGGCTGGCGACCATCTGGGGTGTATCCCTGCCTCTCGCTGTAATGCGCTGGGATTGGCTCCAGCAGACCATGTGACCCAAATGAGGAATAAGCAGGTATAGAAGATGACTGACTGACTATGGACACAGTATATTTGACTAATTTTAACTATGTGATTGTTGAGTACATGAAAGATAGTAAATGTGAGTTAACAGAGAAAATTCATTGTAGTCCTGAAGTGAGAAAATAAGTCGAGTTTACTGAGTTTACTGACTGTCCCTGAAGCTAGCACTAGCACAACGTGTTTGTTCAGTGGCAGCAGCAGCAGCAGTAACAGCAGCAGCAGCAGCAGTAACAGCAGCAGCAGTAGCAATAACAGCAGCAGCAGCATAATGACATAGAGACACTTAGTGTTATTATTATTAGTGTCCCTATGAACGTCTCCTGACGTTCCTACTGGGACGATCTGGATGGTTCCGATGAAAATCCTCAATCGGGACTGGGTCTGGTATGCACCGAGATGGGACCCAAGACCGCTCCTCTGGGCCGTATCCCTCCCAGTCCACTAGATATTGCAGCCCTCTTCCCGCACGACAAGAATCTAGGAGACGATGGACTGAATAGGCTGGGCCGCCCTCAATCATTTTTGGAGGTGGAGGGGGTTTAGTAGCTGGGGCAAGGGGGCTGGTGGTGACAGGACGCAGGAGGGATACATGGAAAGTGGGGTTAATCTGCATGGATGGGGGAAGTTGCAGATGGTAGGCGACTGGGTTAATCCTCTTTAAGACCTTGAAGGGCCCCACAAACCGTGGAGCTAACTTGCGGGACTCCACCCGCAGAGGAAGGTCTCATGCTGACAGCCAAACCCTCTGTCCTGGCTGCAGAGGTGGTGCAGGTCTGCGGTGACGATTGGCATGGCGCTGATGGAGTTGTGCAGACCTCTGCAGGGCCGCCCACATCCTGTGCCAGACACGCCTGCACCGACGGACAAAACTCTGGGCCGAAGGAACACCCATATCTGCCTCCTGGGTAGGGAACAGCGGGGGCTGAAACCCAAACTGGCACTCAAAAGGACTGACCCCTGTAGAAGAGTAACGCAGAGTGTTATGAGCATATTCTGCCCAAATCACATACCTGCTCCTTGATAAAGGGTTCGAGGAGGCTAGACATCGGAGAATGGTCTCTAGATCCTGATTGAGCCTTTCAGTCTGTCCACTAGACTGTGGGTGGAAGCCAGAGGAGAGGCTAACAGTTGATCCAATCAGACTGCAGAAGGACTTCCAAAACCGTGAAGCGAATTGGGGTCCACGATCAGAGACGACATCTAGGGGAAGACCAAAAAATCTAAAAACATTCTGGCAAACTATCTCAGCAGTCTCAGCAGCAGAAGGGAGTTTTGGCAAACTAATGAATTGACAAGCCTTAGAGAAGCAGTCCACAATAACTAAAATTAAGGGTAGCCAGTTGTCCAGATGAATCGTTTGATCGATCAAAGATTCCAGGTCCGGAGCTGGATCCTTAGCTGCCAACTCATCCTTGACAGAGTTGTAGAGTCCATGCCGAAATGTTGCTATCAGTGCCTCCATGTTCCACCCACTCTCTGCTGCCAAGGTGCGGAAGAACACTGAATACTCAGCGACACTGGAACTGCCTTGACACAGACAGAACAGTCGACTTGCAGCATCTCGGCCCCCTACTGGATGGTCGAAGACTCGGCCCATCTCTGCAGTGAAGCTTGCATAGTCATTACAGGCAGGACCCTGCTGTTCCCATATGGCAGTAGCCCAAGCCCGAGCCTTCCCCGTCAGGAGAGTGATTACATAGGCGATGCGTGCACGATCAGTTCGGAAGGTGGAGGCTTGAAGTTCAAAGGTGAGGGAGCATTGTGTCAAAAATCCTTGGCAGTCTGCGGGATTGCTATTGTATCTCTCAGGAGTAGGCAGCCGAGGATCGGATACAGGCAGGATTGGAGTTGGGGAAAGGGGTGGCTGACAAGCAAGTAGATTCCTCACCATTTGTTGAAGGTCCTGAAGAGCCTCTTCATGGCGTCCGAAGACAGACTCGTGGGTGCGCAGGCGAGACTCATGACGAGACACAGTGGCATCGTGGCTGGCCACTGCAGCATAGAGTCGATCAGCAGTTGTAGGTGCCGGTGGTGGATTTGCGCCTTGAGTTGGCCGGGGATCAGCTGTCTCTACTGAGTTTTTATTCATGGCTAAATCTTGCTGTGAGGACTACGAGGAATCGACACAGGTCTCCTGCATGAGAGTCAGGAACCTTACCCCTAGGCTAGAGGTGGCAAGGAAAACTCAGATGCAGAGACAGAGAGAGTCCAAAATCCTGACAATTTAATTGCATTTAGGACCATATTATTTTTTTCTTTAATTATTGCCACATGCTTTTATAGTTTTAGTTTTGTGCATTTATGGCCATGTTTATGATAGAAGAATAAATCTTTAATAAATATTTGAAATATCTTGTTCTTAATTTGAAATTGTTGCTATTGCCAGGAAAATCTATTTATGTTAAGTGTAGGAGTGCTTGGGAGTAATGATAACTTATACAAAAATGAATGCATTATAGTTTATTCGCCCAAAATGCCTTATATTAATTTACAAAAAGTGACTTAAGACATTACGATAGATTTTTAGAGTTGAGACAACCTTAAGGATTTTTAAGTAGAATGAACAAAATTGTATTACTTTACATGAATTCATAAAAATCAAGTTGCTGCTACTAATACTACTGATAATGCCCTTTTGGATTAATTTAATCTAATAAATTTATCCAACAAGGTTTGATCAGTAGTATTGGTTTAAATTAACTTGATTTTTTTTGAGTTCATGTAAAGTAATATGATGTTGTTCATTCTACTTAAAATTCCTTAGGGTTGTCTCAACTCTAAAAGATTATCGTAATCTCTTACATCACTGTTAGTAAATTAATTTAAGGTATTAGTTTTTACAGTGTTGGTACTGTTCAACCTTTTCTATTCCTTCTTTCTGGTGTCATCTGTGGCATCTATCACCACTGCCTTCTTCTGACCCTTGTCCACCACCACTATGTCTGGTTGGTTAACCAGGAGCTGTTTGTCAGTCTGGAATCTGAAGTCCAACAGAACCTTGGTACCGTTCTTGTCAGGCACCTTCTGTGGCCTGGCCCATAATGGGTCCAGATGTAGCTGACCCAGCTAGCATCTTCCACCCTGAACTATGAGCTGGATTGTCTCAGCTCTGACCAGTCTGACCTTGGGTCTGATCTACTGTGGTAGATCCTGATCTCTATGGTTCTGGTACATAGGTTCTGTTCTGGTGCTGCCATGATTAGTTCCTCTGTGCTGTCTGTAAGTTCAGCCTTTAACAGACACTGGGAGGTCTATTCCATATCAGCCACTTCTTCAGTTTGATGGTGGAACATTCCATGTAGGGACTTATCCCTCCAAGTTGTCTGCTCATCTTCCTCTGAAGTCTCATTGGGTCTCTGCTACCTGAGGCTTCACTCAGCAGTTCATCCTTAGTGGCCATTTTCTTGACATATTCTTGGATGTTTCTGTATTGTGGCCTTAATGCTCCTCTTTCTGCTTAGTGTACAGTCTGGGGGTGCTGGATCTGGGGTGGAACCCCCATTGGGGGGAGCTCTGATATCAGTGACTTCTATCTCCTCCTTTGGCCTGCTATAATCCCAGCAGGGTATCTGATGACCAGCAGAGCAGACGTGTTGATGGCTCTGATCTTGTTCTTCCCTTCAGCAGACTTTTCAGGACTTGCTTTACTCTGGAGGTGTTTAGTTGTGGCTGATTCCTTGCGGGAGTTTGTGGGATACCAATGTACTTGGGTTAGGGTAAGGGTTAGAGTTAGCTGTCTTGGATGTTGTCCTCTGGTAGGTTGGCTCCTTCAGGTCTGATCATCTTGCCTCTCTTAGAGACCATCCAGCCACATTTATCCAATTGGAAGGACATCCTGAGGTCATTGCTGTAGATCCTGGTGGTGTGGATTAGTGAGTTGTTTTCTGGCTCAATCATGGTGTACAGGTTGATGTCATCATGTAGAGCAGGAGGCTGATTGTTGCTCCACTTTGGAATTAGTACCACTCTTTGTGACGATCTGATTGAGGTATCTACAGTAGAAGGTAATTTATTGTGTTTTATCTACAGCAGAAGGTATTTTATGGGGTTTTATCTACAGTAGGGGGTTCAGGCCCATGCAGAACAGCAGCAGTGATAGTACATCAGCTTGGTATAGGCCATGTTTGATGTTGACTTGGACAACTGGCTTTCAGTCAGCCTAGGGTTGTCCCATGGAGTTCTGGATGAAGGTCCTTGGGGTTCTGTTGATCTTATCCAGTTCCAGACATCCCAGTACCCATGAGTGGGGCATTGAGTCATAGGCTTTCTTTAGTCAATCCATGCGGTGCTCAAGTTGGTCTTATATATATATATATATATATATATATATATATATATATATATATATATATTACAGCATTAATTAGTCAAAATATCCCTTCTTTATGATGTTTCAAAGATATAAATGCTAAAACTAAGCAACAGGATCATCATATCAGTTGAGAGTTGGTTCCATAAAACAGGGGCTTGGTAACTAAAAGCTCTAGCTCCTACTGTACTTTTATGGACCCGTGGAACTACCAGTAGACCTGCATTCTGAGAGCGAAGTGTTCTGGTTGGATGGTACGGGACCAGAGCGATAAGAGGGGCCCATACCATTAATGGTTTTATAAGTTAGAAGTAATATTTTAAATTTAATTCTGAAATCAACAGGAAGCCAATGAAGGGCTTGGAGTATGGGGCTGATGTGTTCTCTTCTATTAGTTCCTGTTAATAAACAAGCCACTGCGTTTTGAACCAGCTGAAAACTTTTTAGGGAACTTTTAGGACACGCTACTAATAGGGAGTTACAGTAATCTAGTCTAGATGTAATAAACGCATGGATTAGTTTTTCAGCGTCATTTTTAGACAGGATATTTCTAATTGTGGCTATGTTATGCAGGTGGCTATGTTACGCAGGTCAAATAAAACTCCTAGGTTTTTAACTGTGGTGCTAGAGGCTATCTTCACATTATCTAGAGTTACTAGTTGCTCAGATAGGGACTCTCTAACACTTTTAGGGCCTAATATAACTTCAGTTTTATCAGGGTTGAGTAACAGATAATTAACAGACATCCAGGTCTTTATGTCTCTAACACAGGTACTTAGTTTATGTACTAGCTTGATCTGATCAGGTTTAATTGATAAGTATAGCTGCATGTCATCTGCGTAGCAGTGGAAATGCCATGTTTTCTGATAATATTACCCAAGGGCAGCATATACAGACCTAAATTAGGGAAATTGAAAATCATACCTAAAGAGGTAAATCGCTACTCTGTTCTATAAAAGTTATCAAAAACAAAATCACTCTCAACGAGGAAAAACAAAAGACTGAAAAACATTAACTAAACTAAACGTGAGAAAACAAATGGCTACACTACAAAAGTTACAACAACAAAAAAAACACTCTTTCGAGGCACAACAAAGAAACACAAGAAACATGGCTATGGCTGTGGACAAGGGAAAAAGGGCTTTGGTGATCAACATGAGAATAAAACACTTTGGCACAAGACGAGGGGAGACGCAGACAAGATATACACCGGGTAATGGGGAACAGGTGGAAACAATCAGGGCGGGGCCGACAATCAGACCGATGACACATGAGGAAGGGCAAGTGACCTGAAATGAGAGGAGAGTTATCTTTCAAAATAAAACAGGAAATGACAAAAAACCCAACTTGACCTCACTGTGTGACAAAACCCAGTTCATCCACATGATTAAAGGCATGTTTCCACAAAGACATTCAAGACTTTTTCAGCTTTAGAGCCAAATTATGTCTTTACACCTTTCTCTAAGATACATGTGTGCCTCATACCATCCATCAGTCTGTTATTTTGTAAATTTTGTAAAATTGTGTAATTTGGAAGTTAAGGAAAACTCATAGTTGGAAAGGAAAATGAACAGTATCATGTATAAGGACATCAGCTGGTTTCCTCTTTTATGGCTGATTATGTTGTCTGAGGACAAACTCACTGGATGTTACTAGTGTTAATCTGGATTCAGCTTTTCTGACAAAGAACATTAAAAACATGAGAAGTACACGAGAGGATTCACACTCTGATGTCAGCCAATTGGTGTTGGAGGAATTTCACATCCTATTTGAAATAATCACAACCTGTATGAGCAGCAGCCCAGTAATCCAACCACACACACACACACACACACACACACACACACACACACACACACACACACACACACACACACACACACACACACACAATAATACACCAGCTTCGCTAAGCCTGGCCATGAAATGGGATTCTCAGGGATGAGAGCTGCTCTTTGTGATCACAGAGGGGGATCCACCACACACACACATGCACACACACACACACACACACACGCACACACACACACACACACACACACACACACACACACACACACACACACACACACACACACAGGCTCTGGGGATGTGTGTGTGTGTGTGTGTGTGTGTGTACATGTGAATCTTTGTGTTGAGACACACATGAACACACATCTGAAAAATGAGACAAACACTTTTTTTTTCTCTGAAGGCTCTCTGGGATGGATGTTGTGAGATTCAACTGTTTCTATGGCAACAGCAGCCCATTTACTCCCCATGGTGTGTGTGCATCTCTGTGTGGTGTGTGGGTGTGTGTGTGTGTGTTTTGCCAGGGGCTGATCAGAGCCAACGCAGTGACATCTGTCGTCCTCTCGCTGCCTCTGGAGGAAACAGATGAAAACAAATGCATCTCCAGCCTGAAAATAAAAGGTGATGAACAGACTTCAACGAGTCAGAAACAGTCAGAACAGTCAGGAACACAGTCATAAACAGCAAAAAACAGTCAGAATCACAGTCAGAAACATTGAGAAAAACAGTCAGAAACAGTGAGAAACTGAGAAAAAGTCAGAAACAGACAGAAAAATACAGAAACACAGTCAGAATATATTCAAAACAGACAGAAAGAGAGACAGGAATACAGTCAGAAACAGACAGGATCAGTCAGAAAAAGTCAGCAGTCAGAATATAGTCAGAAAATAGCCAGAAAAACAGGCAGAAACAGTAAAAAAACAGCCAGGTGCACAGTCAGAAACAGTCAAAAACAGACAGTCAGAATATAGTCAGAAATATAGTCAGGACCACAGTCAGAACCAGTAAGAAACAGTCAGAAAGACTGAGAAACAGTCAAAAACAGACAGAAACAGTCAGAAACATTGAGGAAAAAAAGTCAGAAACAGTGAGACACTGAGAAAAATGACTTTCTAATGAACAAAACAACACCCTTTTAATCAAACTGTGCTGTGCAGCATACAAAGAAAATAAGTCTGACCTGTGTATCAAAATATTTTTAAATAAAATAAATAGCCATAGCTGTCAGGTTCAAGAGGAGAGAAGACAACAGAATTAAGTTTTACTTGCAAGGAGAGCAGATGGAGATGTGCACAGTCACAATTCTCCTACCTACTCTGATTCCATCTCCTGCTCTCCTGCTATTTATTGAGGGCTTCCCTAATGACAAATGGTTGTTGCTTCTAAGGGGAGGGGGAAAGGTCAGCAACAACCTAAACTATCGTAAATACCTAACTAACACATGGTCTTGTTTTTCCTTATCTAGAATGTAAACAGGTAAGTTAAATTCCTAGGTTAGGTATGGTCTTACAACAGGTTTACAACTTTCCTGTCATTACGACAGGAGCCTGGTACAATCATTGAACAGTTGGAAGGAAGTTCAGATCTTGGTCAAGTCAACAGCTGCAACATCTCAATAGTCCACCTAGAAGATAACTCAGAAAAGGACACACACACAACTTATTACAGAACAACGAATAAAAGAATGGAAATGAGTAAATATGTGATAACTTATATGCATCATTCTAACAATAGCCACCAGAAAAATATATAAATATCCTAACCCTCCATCGTCTGATGCTGGATGCTTGTTTCTTAAGTGGTACTGCATTGTACTCGTACTGCTGGAGTATTTCAGTGCTGTACCGTATCATTTCCCATCAATTGTCCCACAATTTTTGCTCTCTTCATCTTCGCTGTAAAGTGGCTGTGATGGAAAACACGTGATGGCACGTGTTGCACCTGTTAAACCTGTTGCACCTGACACAATGTTAAAAAAATATCTAAACCTCAAGAAAAGAAAATTAGATGAATTTCACAGCTTTTCTACTGCCAGACCATGTGACCCTAATGAGGAATAAGCAGGTATAGAAGATGACTGACTGACTGACTGATAACTGATATGTAATAAATGATTACCTTATCAGTTTAGGACTTTTATTATGATATTGGCCAACACTGATCATACATTAATCATACATTATGATCCCAAGAGCTATTTTGTCTAGGGCTTATGCCCCTGGTAGGGTCACCCATGGCAATCAGGTCCTAGTTAAGGGACCAGACGAAGTGCAGCTCAAAACGTCCTGATGAAAAAGACAATAATTGGGTCAACGTTAACCCAGACCTGGCAGACCCAAACATTCTGTGAGGGTTTGCTGGGAACATCTGGATGAATCTCCTGTCAAAAAAAGCTTCAACTTACACAGGAGAACTTGATTCACGTCCCGGAGTAGGCGGGGGACATTGAGTCCGAGTGGACCTTGTTCCACGCCTCTATTGTTGAGGCGGTGCCTGTCATGGTGGCAGTCCCCGAACCCGCTGGTGGACACCGGCGGTAGATGAGATTCGCCCGGAGTTCCTCAAGGCTCTGGATGTTGTAGGGCTGTCTTGGGTGACACGTCTCTGCAACATCGCGTGGACATCAGGGGAAGTTCCTTTGGACTGGCAGACTGGGGTGGTGGTTCCCCATAAAAAGGGGGACCACAGGGTGTGTTTCAACTATAGACGGATCACACTCCTCAGCCTCCCTGGGAAAGTCTATTCAGGTGTACCTGAGAGGAGGGTCCGTAAGATCGTCGAACCTTGGATTCAGGAGGAACAGTGTGGTTTTCATCCTGTTCGTGGAACTGTGGACCAGCTCTATACCCTTAGCAGGGTCCTGGAGGGTGCGTGGGATTTCGCCCAACCAGTCTACATGTGTTTTGTGGACTTGGAAGAAAGCCTTCGACTTTGTCCCTCGGGCAGTCCTGTGGGGGGTGCTCTGGGAGTATGCGGTTCCAGACCCATTGACACGGGCTATCCGGTCCATGTACGCTTGGTGCCAGAGCTTGGTCCACATTGCCGGTAATAAGTCAGACTTGTTTCCAGTGGGGGGTGGACTCCGTCAGGGCTGCCCTTGGTCAACGATTCTGTATATAACTTTTATGGACAGAATTTCTAGGCGCAGCCAGGGCGTTGAGGGGTTGCAATTTGGTGGCCTCGGGATTGGGTCGCTGCAATTTACGGACGATCTGGTCCTGTTGGCTTCATCGGACCGTGACTTTCAGCTCTCACTGGAGCAGTTCGCAGCTGAGTGTGAAGCAGCTGGGATGAGAATCAGCACCTCCAAATGTGAGGCTATGGTTCTTGACCGGAAAAAAGTGGAGTGTCGACTCCGGGTCGGGGATGAGATCTTGCCTCAAGTGGAGGAGTTCAAGTATCTCAGGGTCTTGTTCACGACTGAGGGGAGGATGGAGCGGGAGATTGACCGGCGGATCGGTGCAGCATCTGCAGTGATGCAGGCCCTGCATCGGTTGGTCGTGGTGAAGAAGGAGCTGAGCCGAAAGGCAAAGCTCTTGATTTACCAGTCAATCTACGTTCCTACCCTCACCTATGGTCATGAGCTTTGGGTAGTGACCGAAAGAACGAGATCGCGAATACAAGTGACCGAAATGGGTTTCCTTTGCCGGGTGGCTGGGCTCTCCCTTAGAGATAGGGTGAGAAGCTCGGTCGGAGCTCAGAGTAGAACCACTGCTCCTCCACATTGAGAGGAGCCAGTTGAGGTGGCTCAGGCATCTAGTGAGGCTCCTGGAGAGACTATGTCTCTCGGCTTGGCGTCCCCCCGGAAGAGCCGGAGGAGAGGGAAGTCTGGGCTTCCCTGCTGAAGCTGTTGCCCCTGAGATCCAAGAACGGATAAGCGGGAGAAGACGAAGACAAAGACTGTTTGATCATACATTAACTTCTATGATCCAATGAGAGAAATCCCAACATGTTTTTGAGGAGAAGCAGACTTCTTGTCCAGGTGGAGTTTTATTGTGACATCACTGCTGCTTCTGGGTCTTCATTGGAGCAGAAACCTTTGAGTGGAACATCAACCAGTCAAAGAAACAGTCAGATCAGAGCTGACTAACATCTGTTTTGATGACACACAGCAGCATCTTCATCCAACAGGAAACCATGGCTGTGGCTTTTTATGTTTTCTTCTGTTATTTTGTGGCTTTTGTGGCTGAGAAGGTCAACAGATGATAAACTTTTCTAAACCACTGGAACACAGTCCTTCCACCTCCCATATCTTTAAAGTGGACCGCGTTCAAATTAGAGGATAAAGGAAATGTCACAGTGCGCACGCACGCGCACACACACACACACACACACACACACACACACACTCTCCTGCCTCTCAGTCAGCCCTTATGTGGTTTATGGTACTCCAAAGGTTATTTTCTGACCTTATTCAGCTCATATCTGAGGAAATAACATGATGCTGCTCTTACTACTACTGCTGCTACTGCTACTGCTGCTGCTACTGCTACTGCTGCTGTTACTGCTACTGCTACTGCTGCTACTGTTGCTGCTGCTGTTACTGCTGCTACAGCTACTACTGCTGGTATTGTTGCTGCTGCTGCTGCTACTGCTGCTACTGCTACTGCTGCTGTTACTGCTACTGCTGCTGCTGCTGTCACTGCTACTGCTGCTACTACTGCTGCTACTGTTGCTGCTGTTACTGCTACTGCTACTGTTACTGCTACTGCTGCTGCTGCTGTTACTGCTACTGCTGCTACTGCTACTGCTGTTGCTACTGCTGCTACTGTTGCTGCTGTTACTGCTACTGCTGCGACTGCTACTGCTGTTGCTGCTGCTGCTGCTGCTGAAAAAGGAGTAAAACAGTAAAACTACAGACAGATGAACATGACAGATGAACCACAGACAGTTAGACCACAGACAGGTTAACTACAGACAGTTAAACCGCAGAAAAGATAACTAAAGAAAGGTAAACCAGATACAGATAAATCACAGACAGGTAAACCACAGAAAGGTTAACTCTAGACAGGTTAACCACAGACAGGTAAACCACAGTGTGGCAGTCTCGCTGCCCCCGTGGGTTCCCCGGCACCGAACAGACGCACAACAAGTCCAGTCTTTTGTGTTGAACGGGTTTTCCCGTGCTTTATTTGCACACTCACGAACACGAACACAAAAACACACGTACACATACACCCGATGCCCATATGCAGCCGCCGGCTCCGCTCCGTGACTCCCTCCCCGCGGGTCCAGCCTGCTACTGTTCTTAAAGAGATGGTGAGAGCAATTAGCGCACCTGTACACACTGCTCAATTACTCTCACCTGGCGCCGCTCCCCTGAGCCCTCTCCACACCTCTCTCCTGCAGCCGATGCGCCACGCCCCCTCCACATACCTCCACCGCCCGACTTAGGCCGGGGAGCCGTCCGGCCTAACCTACTCCCCCCCCCGCCTCCCCATGGGAGCGGGAAAGGAAGTCGGCCACGGCCATCTGCGCCCCCGGCCTATGGATCACTGTGAATTTAAAAGGCTGTAAAGCTAGATACCACCGAGTGATCCGGGCGTTGGCATCCTTCATGCGGTGGAGCCATTGAAGGGGAGCGTGGTCCGAGCAGAGGGTGAATGGGCGCCCCAGCAGGTAGTACCGCAGAGCATCGACCGCCCACCGGATGGCCAGGCACTCCCTCTCCACCGTGCTGTACCTGGCCTCCCTCTCCGACAACTTGCGGCTGATGTAAAGCACTGGGCGGTCGACGCCCCGCACCCGCTGGGACAGAACGGCCCCCAGCCCCCTGCCCGACGCATCAGTCTGCAAGACAAAAGGGAGAGAGAAGTTAGGTGTGTGGAGAAGAGGCTCCCCACAGAGGGCCTGCTTTACCCTCTCAAACGACACCTGGCACTGCTCCGTCCACTGGACCGGATCTGAAGCACCCTTTCGGGTGAGGTCGGTTAAAGGGCTGGTCAGCTCCGCGAAGTTGGGGATAAATCGCCGGTAATAGCCGGCCAGCCCCAAAAACCGCCGCACCTCTTTTTTGGTCTTGGGCCTTGGGCAGGCTGCAATCGCTGCTGTCTTGTCAACCTGTGGACGCACCTGCCCACCGCCCAAGTGGTACCCCAGATACCGTACCTCCCTCCGTCCAACTTCACACTTCTTTGGGTTGGCCGTAAGCCCCGCCTGCCTCAGTGACTCGAGCACCGCAGCCACCTGCCGCACATGCTCCGCCCAGGTGTTACTGTGGATGATGACATCATCCAGGTAGGCGGCAGCATATGCGGCATGGGGGCGCAGCACCCGGTCCATGAGGCGTTGAAAAGTGGCTGGGGCCCCAAACAACCCAAACGGAAGTGTGACAAATTGGTACAAACCGTACGGAGTAGAGAAGGCCGTTTTCTCCTTGGACTCTGGAGACAAGGGAATCTGCCAGTAGCCCTTGGTCAAATCCAGCGTCGTGAAAAAGCGAGCAGGGCCCAGGCGATCCAGGAGTTCGTCGACCCGGGGCATTGGATAGGCGTCAAACTGTGAAACATCATTCACCTTGCGATAGTCCACACAGAACCGGATAGACCCATCTTTCTTGGTTACAAGAACGATGGGGCTACACCAGGCACTGTTGGACTCTTCTATTACGCCCATCTCCAACATAGCTTTCAATTCAGCCTGAACCACTTTTCTCTTGTGTTCAGGTAGCCGATAGGGCCGCGAACGCACCGTCACCCCTGGGTGAGTCTCGATACGGTGTTGAATAAGGCTTGTGCGTCCTGGCAGGGGGGAAAACACATCAGCGTAACGCTGCTGCAACCTGGCAATGTCTGCTCCCTGGGACGGTGAGAGATGGTCTTCACAACGGAGCGGGGCAGGATTGGTCGATTTTGGTACCTCGGGCCCCAACTCATCTCTCTCTCTAATTGTCGTCACCAGGGAAACAGGCTCCGCCTCTCTCCACGCTTTAAGGAGGTTGAGGTGATAAATCTGTGTTGCCCCTCCCCTGTCAGATCGCACAAGCTCGTAATCAACGTCACCCACTCGCCGTGTGACCACAAAGGGTCCTTGCCACTTGGCGAGTAATTTGGAGTTGGAAGATGGGAGCAATACAAGCACTTTATCTCCCGGTGAAAATTGTCTCAGCCTCGATCCTCTGTTGTACAGCCGCTGCTGACGTTCCTGGGCCCGGAGCAAATTCTCACGTGATAACTGCCCTAGTGTGTGGAGTTTTGCTCTCAGGTCCAGGACGTATTGAACTTCATTCTTACTTGGGCTCGGACCGTCCTCCCAGCTTTCTTTAACCAGGTCCAGAACCCCCCGTGGTTTCCTGCCGAACAGCAGCTCAAAGGGAGAAAATCCCGTTGAGGCCTGGGGTACCTCGCGCACTGCAAACAACAGAGGATGTAGCCATTTATCCCAATTATGATTATCATCGTGCACAAACTTACGGATCATGGACTTCAAGGTCTTATTCAGGCGCTCCACGAGGCCGTCCGTCTGAGGGTGGTAGATGCTGGTTCGAATAGCCTTGATGCCCAATAACCCGTACAGTTCTCTCAGTGTTCGTGACATAAACTGGGTGCCCTGGTCAGTCAGGATCTCTTTCGGGATCCCGACTCGGGAGATAACTTGAAACAGCGCTTGCGCCACACTCTTTGCAGAGATGGTGCGCAGCGGCACTGCCTCGGGATATCGCGTTGCGTAATCCACCAGGACTAACACAAAGCGATATCCCCGTGCACTCCGGTGAAATGGCCCGATGAGGTCCATCCCAACGCGTTCAAATGGGACCTCCATCAGTGGTAGCGGGCGCAATGGCGCTCTCGGGACGGCCGGTGGGTTTACTAACTGGCATTCGGGGCAAGACGCGCACCAGCGGCGCACGTCTGCCCGAATGCCTGGCCAATAGAATCGGGCCATTATCCGGTTCAGTGTTTTATCATACCCCAGGTGTCCAGCCATCGGGTTGTAATGAGCCGCCTGGAAAACTATTTCCCGACGGCTTTTCGGGACCAACAACTGGGTTACTATATCGCCTGTCTGAGTGTCACGACTCACTCTGTATAATCTGTCCCTGCGCAAAGAAAAATGTGGATATGATAGCGCTGCGTCAGGGCGCACCATGTGACCATCAATTCGTATCACTTGGTCAAAGGCAAAGCGCAGAGTATCGTCACGAGACTGCTCGAGTGGAAAATCTTCCATGGAGTCAAACACGGGAACCTGCGGAGCCTCCGGTGGAGGCACCGCCGGTTCCCCCTCCCCGTCTGCAGCGTCGGACAACCTCGCGTCGCCGCTAAGCACAGCGCACATATCCCCTGTCCCTGTCGGTCGCGAGCGCACCCCCACACATTGCCCCACTAGTTTATCAAACCCCGGCCAATCTGTGCCCAAGATCAGAGGATGCGCCAGGCGGGAACTAACCGCAGCCTTCACACTATGTTTTTTTCCCTTATAGCGAATTTCCACCGGCACCACAGGATATCTGTGAATATCCCCATGCACACACCTGATATCCACCCATCCCGCCTCTAACAGTGCCCCGGGTCGAATCAGGTTCTGGTGAACTATAGACTGCATGCAGCCGGAGTCCACCATTGCCTGATGTGTACCCCCCTGAATCCTTACCGGAACGCTGTACTTCTCTCCCGGACCGGGGGAGGGTGCCGGGGGGCCGACAACCCGGATCACCTGCCCAACCTCCATTAGCGGACACTCGTGGCGGAAATGTCCGGGCTGCCCGCACCTCCAGCACTCCTGCCCTGCCGCTTGAGGGACCCTCTGTGGGCCAGGAGCAGCGCCCGTAGCAGCTGGACCCTGTGGTGGAAGAACAGAGGGACGTTAGTGCGAGGGACAGGGGTGGGGCGGGTGGATGTTTCGGGAGGGGGACCGGGTACTGCCGCGGGTCTCCTGCGCGGTGCCGGCCTGGGACGGCCGGCGGACACTGGTCGCGCCTCTGCTGTCTGGCCCCGGGAGAGGACGGCCAGGTGGTCCTCCGCGAGAGCGACGGCCGTCGCCAGGTCGGCGGGGCGGTGGCAGCGCACCCATTCCAGGGTTCCCGCCGGCAGCCCCTCCACGAACTGCTCCAGGATCATCTGGTCCATTATCCGTCCCTCGCCTGCGGTCTCCCCCGGCTGCAGCCATCTGTGGGCCGCGTCCCCCAGCTGCTGGGCGTGGACGAAGGGGCGGTCGGTGGGCCCCAGCCTGGCCCCTCGGAACCTCCGCCGGTGGTCCTCCGCCGAATACCCTAGCCGGTCGAGGACAGCCCTTTTCACTGCCCGGTATTGTCCCCGAGAGGAGGCAGGCAGGCCGAGCGCCGCTGTCTGCGCGTCCCCCGCAAGCAGCGGCAGCAGGCGCACGGCCCACTCTGCCTCCGGCCACCCGCACGCCGCTGCCGTCACCTCGAATGCCTCCAGGAAGGATTGGGCGTCGTCCCCCACGGTCATCCGCTGCATCGTCACGCCGGAGAGCGGGGGACTCGGTGATGCTGTCCCCGACCGAGCTAGCATAGCCTGCAGCAGCTGCGTCTGCCCCTCGATCTGCCGCTGCAGCGCCGAGAGTTGCTGTCTGCTGGCCGCTGCCTGGTCCCGGCTCATCGCGGCGACCTCCGCCACGATCTGGGCCAGCGCTGTAACTGGCTGCACCTGCTGTGGATCAGCCATGTTCACTGTGCCGGGTTCAGTTGGGCGCCAAATGTGGCAGTCTCGCTGCCCCCGTGGGTTCCCCGGCACCGAACAGACGCACAACAAGTCCAGTCTTTTGTGTTGAACGGGTTTTCCCGTGCTTTATTTGCACACTCACGAACACGAACACAAACACACACGTACACATACACCCGATGCCCATATGCAGCCGCCGGCTCCGCTCCGTGACTCCCTCCCCGCGGGTCCAGCCTGCTACTGTTCTTAAAGAGATGGTGAGAGCAATTAGCGCACCTGTACACACTGCTCAATTACTCTCACCTGGCGCCGCTCCCCTGAGCCCTCTCCACACCTCTCTCCTGCAGCCGATGCGCCACGCCCCCTCCACACACAGGCTCTGAGAGCTCATCTATTACGTAAATGACACATCCAGTGAAATATTTGCATGTTTAATATGTGTTTCATGTTGAAACACATATTAAACTAGTACCAGTTGTTGGTGGTTGTGGTTGATTAAATCTTTATTTAGATTCTTTATTTAGATCCATGTTAGCTTCTCCACTGCAGTCTGCACAAAATCAACTAAATATGTAAACTGCATCAATGGAAAACACAAGCACACATCAGGTGTGTATGTCAGTGTGTTGGTGGTCAGTAGTTGTACTCATCTCCAGCTGTGGTAACAGCTGTAACAGCTGGATTCACTCCCTCATCTCTGGGATAAAGGGATGTTACCACTGCTGGAAATAATGAACTGAATTCCAGTCAGCTGCTCCTGGATCAGATTCACACCTGAGGTATGTGAGTGTGGGGTTGGAGTCAGACCTGATCCTGTGGATGTATAATAATAATAATGATAGTAATAATAATAACAATAATAATAATAATATCCTTATTATTATTATTATTGTTGTTGTTATTATTCTCATCTGGACCAGACCTTCACTCTGTAATCAGCGTCACTCAGAGACCTGACTGTCATTTCAGATGTGTGTGTATGTGTGTGTGTGTGTGTTTGTGTATGTGTGTGTGTGGTTTTCTGTAGAAAGACAGCAGTGATCAGGAGACCAGTAGAAAGGTTCCAGTGAAGCTCACAGCTGGTTTTAGTGATGATTCAGTGGCTCTCATCTGTCGATCAGGTAGCATCACATAGAGCTCCATTAGATAACAGCAGAGGGGGCTTCATGAATATCACACAGCATTTGAGTGTGTGTGTGTATGTGTGCATGCTCCATGATAGGCTGCTACCTGTCTGGATGGATCCTGCCTCTCACCTGTAATAATATAATAATAATAGCTGTGATTGGCTGCAGCAGATCATGTGTATAGTATGTATGTATATATGTGTATGTGTATAGAAGATGGATGGCTGAATGAATGGAGGAATATTGAAGGATTCTGTGTTGACTCAGAGTCAGTGTCTGGTTTTCCTTGTTATTTCAGCCTAATAATATTTTATCCTGTATCACTATAATGTAAATGGGTCAGTGACCTACTACCGTGTGGTGTAACCCTAATAAATTGGTAAAAAAATGACATTTTGTGTCACAAAATAGATCGGTCAGACTGAGACATCACAAGACTGAGAGAAAAGCAGGAGGGAGCTCGAGAAAAGGTAGCTGTTAGCTAGAACTGTTAGCTAGAACTGTTAGCTGCTGCTAGCTAGACCTGTTAGCTGCTGTTAAAGACCAACCAGATGGTCTATAGGTTAATATCACCTATATCCTATAAAATATATATGAAGATTACCAAATCCTGATTCACACACACACACACACACACCCTGAGTAGCTGACAGGTTTTTGTCTCTAATGACAGTTTACTGTTGGGCATCCTGGAGAGGAGGTGACTGACACTCCTCCTCCTCAACCTCCTCCTCCTCGTCTGCCATGTTGCTGCTATCACTTGGCACCTTATTTATTTTAATTATTTTGATTCCATCCCTGCATCCCTGGCTCAGGAGAATCATGGCTGACACTGGTTTGTCAATCTGTCCACGGCTGGCTGCCAATTAAAATCAAGGAAAAGAAAACTTCTGCTGAGGCCATTAAAAGGACGGGAGACAGGAGCTGGTGACTCCTCCTGACTCCTCTCCTCTCTCCTGTCTCCTCCTCCTCTCTCCTCCTCTCCTGTCTCCTCCTCTCCTCCTGATGTCTTTTTTCAGTTTGCATCATGCTGATTTCTATAAATCAGCAGAATAAATTCTTCATGAGAACTGGCCTTTTGTCAGAAATGTAGCTGATAACAGAAAGTAGAGTTGGGTTTTTCTGGCTCAGCAGCCATGTGATAGAAATTCAACCTGGGAACATTTTCAATGTCTGGAGCCCACCACCTATTTATTCATTCATACCTAATTTACTACAAATCACTGATTAAAGCTGACATCTGATAAACATGAACTCTGTGTATTTCTATATACTTCTGGGGAAAACCTGGTCTGACAGAGAGGGACAGTATCCATCCATATATACATATACATATATCCATCCATCCATATATACATCCATCCATATATCCATCCATCCATATATACATATACATATATACATCCATCCATATATCCATCCATCCATATATACATATACATATATACATCCATCCATATATACATATACATATATACATCCATCCATATATACATCCATCCATATATACATATACATATATACATCCATCCATATATACATATATCCATATATACATATACATATATACATCCATCCATATATACATATACATATATACATCCATCCATATACACATCCATCCATATATACATATACATATATACATCCATCCATATATACATATACATATATACATATACATATATACATCCATCCATATATACATATACATATATACATCCATCCATATATACATATATACACTCACCGGCCACTTTATTAGGTCCACCATGCTAGTAACGGGTTGGACCCCTTTTGCCTTCAGAACTGCCTCAATTCTTCATGGCATAGATTCAACAAGGTGCTGGAAGCATTCCTCAGAGAGTTTGGTCCATATTGATATGATGGCATCACACAGTTGGCGCAGATTTGTCGGCTGCACATCCATGATGCGAATCTCCCGTTCCACCACATCCCAAAGATGCTCTATTGGATTGAGATCTGGTGACTGTGGAGGCCATTTGAGTACAGTGAACTCATTGTCATGTTCAAGAAACCAGTCTGAGATGATTCCAGCTTTATGACATAGAGCATTATCCTGCTGAAAGTAGCCATCAGAAGTTGGGTACATTGTGGTCATAAAGGGATGGACATGGTCAGCAACAATACTCAGGTAGGCTGTGGCGTTGCAACGATGCTCAATTGGTACCAAGGGGCCCAAAGAGTGCCTAGAAAATATTCCCCACACCATTACACCACCACCACCAGCCTGAACCGTTGATACAAGGCAGGATGGATCCATGCTTTCATGTTGTTGACGCCAAATTCTGACCCTACCATCCGAATGTCGCAGCAGAAATCGAGACTCATCAGACCAGGCAACGTTTTTCCAATCTTCTATTGTCCAATTTCGATGAGCTTGTGCAAATTGTATCCTCAGTTTCCTGTTCTTAGCTGAAAGGAGTGGCACCCGGCGTGGTCTTCTGCTGCTGTAGCCCATCTGTCTCAAAGTTGGACGTACTGTGCGTTCAGAGATGCTCTTCTGCCTACCTTGGTTGTAACGGGTGGTTATTTGAGTCACTGTTGCCTTTCTATCAGCTCCAACCAGTCTGGCCATTCTCCTCTGACCTCTGGCATCAACAAGGCATTTCCACCCACAGAACTGCCGCTCACTGGATATTTTTTCTTTTTCGGACCATTCTCTGTAAACTCTAGAGATGGTTGTGCGTGAAAATCCCAGTAGATCAGCGGTTTCTGAAATACTCAGACCAGCCCTTCTGGCACCAACAACCATGCCACGTTCAAAGTCACTCAAATCACCTTTCTTCCCCATACTGATGCTCCTCACTAGATGCCCGAGCCACCTCAACTGGCTCCTCTCGATGTGGAGGAGCAGCGGTTCTACTCTGAGCTCCTCGCGGATGACCGAGCTTCTCACCCTATCTCTAAGGGAGAGCCCAGCCACCCGGCAAAGGAAACCCATTTCGGTCACTTGTATTCGCGATCTCATTCTTTCGGTCACTACCCAAAGCTCGTGACCATAGGTGAGGGTAGGAACGTAGATTGACTGGTAAATCAGGAGCTTCGCCTTTCGGCTCAGCTCCTTCTTCACCACGACGGACCGATGCAGGGCCCGCATCACTGCAGACGCTGCACCGATCCGCCGGTCAATCTCCCGCTCCATCCTCCCCCCACTCGTGAACAAGACCCCGAGATACTTGAACTCCTCCACTTGAGGCAGGATCTCATCCCCGACCCGGAGTCGACGCTCCACCCTTTTCCGGTCCAGAACCATGGCCTCGGATTTGGAGGTGCTGATTTTCATCCCAGCCGGTTCACACTCGGCTGCGAACTGCTCCAGTGAGAGCTGAAGGTCACGGCTCGATGAAGCCAACATCGTCCGCAAATAGCAACGACCCAATCCTGAGGTCACCAAACCGCAGCCTTTCGACGCCCTGGCTGCGCCTAGAAATTCTGTCCATAAAAGTTATGAACAGAATCTGTGACAAAGGGCAGCCCTGATGGAGTCCAACCCCCACTGGAAACAAGTTCGTCTTATTACCGGCAATGCGGACCAAGCTCTGGCACCGAGAGTACAGGGACCGGACAGCCCATGTCAACGGGTCCGGGACCCCATACTCCCGGAGCACCCCCCACAGGACTGCCCGAGGGACATGGTCGAACGCCTTCTCCAGATCCACAAAACACATGTAGACTGGTTGGGCAAACTCCCACGCACGCTCCAGCACCCTGCCAAGGGTATAGAGCTGGTCCACAGTTCCACGACCAGGACGAAAACCACACTGCTCCTCCTGAATCCGAGGTTCGACTATCTTACGGACCCTCCTCTCCAGTACCCCCGAATAGACTTTCCCAGGGAGGCTGAGGAGTGTGATCCCTCTATAGTCTTTTATAAAGGGGAACCACCACCCCAGTTTGCCAGTCCAGAGGCACTGCCCCCGATGTCCACGCGATGTTGCAGAGATGTGTCAACCAAGACAACCCTACAACATCCAGAGCCTTGAGGAACTCAGGGCGAATCTCATCCACCCCCGGGGCCTTGCCGCCGAGGAGCTTTTTGACTACCTCGGCGATCTCAGCCCCAGAGATAGGCGAGTCCACCACTGATCCCCCAGACTCTGCCTCTTCAACAGAAGACGTGCTGGTGGGATTGAGGAGGTCTTCGAAGTATTCCCCCCACCGATCCAGGACGTCCCGAGTCGAGGTCAGCAGCACCCCGTCTCCACTAAACACAGTGTCAACGGTGCGCCGCTTTCCCCTCCTGAGACGCCGAATGGTGGTCCAGAACTTCCTCGAAGCCGTTCGAAAGTCTTTCTCCATGGCTTCACCGAACTCCTCCCACGCCCGAGCTTTTGCCTCGGCAACCACCGAGGCTACGATCCGCTTAGCACGCCGATACCTGTCAGCTGCTTCCAGAGACCCACAGGCCAAGAAGGTTCTGTAGGACTCCTTCTTCAGCTTGACGGCATCCCTTACCGCCGGTGTCCACCAGCGGGTTCGGGGATTGCCGCCACGACAGGCACCGACGACCTTACGGCCACAGCTCCGATCAGCCGCCTCAACAATAGAGGCGTGGAACAAGGTCCACTCGGACTCAATGTCCCCCGCCTCCCCCGGGACGTGAGTGAAGCTCTCCCGGAGGTGCAAGTTGAAGCTCCTTCTGACAGGAGATTCGTCCAGACGTTCCCAGCAAACCCTCACAGAACGTTTGGGTCTGCCAGGTCTGACCGGCCTCTTCCCCCACCATCGGAGCCCACTCACTACCAGGTGGTGATCAGTTGACAGCTCCGCCCCTCTCTTCACCCGAGTGTCCAGGACATGAGGCCGCAAGTCCGACGACACGACAACAAAGTCGATCATCGAACTGCGACCAAGGGTGTCCTGGTGCCAAGTGCACATATGGACACCCCTATGCCTGAACATGGTGTTCGTTATGGACAATCCATGACGAGCACAGAAGTCCAACAATGAAACACCATTCGGGTTCAGATCAGGGGGGCCGTTCCTCCCAATCACGCCTCTCCAGGTCACACTGTCATTGCCCACGTGAGCATTGAAGTCCCCCAGGAGGACGAGGGAGTCCCCAGAAGGGGCGCCCTCCAGCACCCTATCCAAGGACTCCAAGAAGGGTGGGTACTCTGAACTGTCATTCGGCGCATAGGCACAAACAACAGTCAGGGCCCGTCCCCCACTCGAAGGCGGAGGGAGGCTACCCTCTCGTCCACCGGGGTGAACCCCAATGTACAGGCACCGAGCCGGGGGGAAACAAGCATTCCCACCCCAGCTCTGTGCCTCTCACCGGGGGCAACTCCAGAGTAGTAGAGAATCCAACCCCTCTCGAGGAAACTGGTTCCGGAGCCCACACTGTGCGTCGAGGCGAGCCCGACTATATCTAGTCAGTACCTCTCAACCTCACGCACCAGCTCAGGCTCCTTCCCCGCCAGAGAGGTGACGTTCCACATCCCCAGAGCCAGTTTCTGCAGCCGGGGGTCGGACCGCCAGGGTCCCCGCCTCCGACTGCCGCCCAACTCTCTCCGTATCGTCCCCCTGTGGCCCCCCCCCACGGGTGGTGAGTCCATGGGGAGGGGGGCCCACGTCGCCGCTTCGGGCTAAGCCCGGCCGGGCCCCGTGGGCAAAGGCCCGGCCACCAGGCGCTCGCACCAGAGCCCCTCCCCCAGGCCTGGCTCCAGAGGGGGGCCCCGGTAACCCACACCCAGGCAGGGTTAACGCTGGCCCAATGTTCTTTTCCATCATCAGAGGGTTTTGAGCCGCTTTTCGTCTGGTCCCTCCCCCAGGACCTGATTGGCATGGGTGACCCTACCAGGGGCATAAGCCCCCGACAACATAGCTCCTGGGATCATTGGAACACGCAAACCCCTCCACCACGATAAGGTGGCAGCTGCAGGAGAGGTACACATATATACATCTATATATACATATATACATCTATATACATCTATATATACATCTATACATCTATATATACATCTATATACATATATACATCTATATACATCTATATATACATATATACATCTATATACATCTATATATACATCTATATACATCTATATATACATATATACATCTATATATACATATATACATATATACATCTCTATATATATATAGATGTATATATATATATATATATATATATATATACATATATATATATATATAGATGTATATATGTATACATATATACATCTATATATACATATATATACATATATACATCTATATACATCTATATATACATTTATACATATATATATACATATATACATCTATATACATCTATATATACATTTATACATATATATATACATATATACATCTATATACATCTATATATATACATATATACATCTATATACATCTATATATACATACATGTTAGGGATGCACATGGTTAACCGTTAACCAATAACAGTAACTCTAACCGATTAATACTAACGGTCAATTTTGTTTTTAAGCTACGTAATTCAATCAACTCATGGGGGCGTGTCAACAGGTGCAACACGTGCCATCACGTGTTTTCCATCACAGCCACTTTACAGCGAAGATGAAGAGAGCAAAAAGGAGTAAAGTGTGTGGGACAGTTTCCACCTGAAAGGGGAGGAGGTGGTTTGTAAATGGTGCAGTACAGTTGTATATGTCTAGTATTAATGTAAGTCAGACTTAATTCTGTTGTCTTCTCTCCTCTTGAACCTGACAGCTATGGCTATTTATTTTATTTAAAAATATTTTGATACACAGGTCAGACTTATTTTCTTTGTATGCTGCACAGCACAGTTTGATTAAAAGGGTGTTGTTTTGTTCATTAGAAAGTCATTAGAAAGTAGACAACTAGGCTATTTGAAGTTAAACAAATTTCAATCTGTTTTGAATCGTTTACAGTGCTGTCCTTTTCTCTCTCTGTTTAATTCTGTTCAGCAGTGCAGCAGCTGTTTGAGATGAGAAACATATTTTGATATTGATATTTTGTTTATTTTTTTTTTCATTTGGTTGATGTTTATTTGGCTGCTTTTGCACATTTAAAAACAAATAAATAAAGCCCAAGAGAATTTTTTTGACACGGCACTTTTGAATGGGTCACAGTACTCAAAAAAATAAAAAATAAAATAATAGGGCAGGCAACCGCCATTCCGACATCCCTCCAATCTATTATTAATTAAACTCCTGAAACAGGAAATCTATGTCTAGTACATGTATTAATGTAACTTAGGTTAGTGTGAAACGTGTTAGATTCATGTCTGAATCTCACCTGTCACAGCAGCAGCTGGAGCGCAGCTCTCCATTGAGCCTGTGTGTCTCCATGCACGCTGGCATCATATGAACATTAATATTACACATATCAATGACGGCTCTGCAGATGAAGTCACTGACTAATCGCCTTGGTGTTGTACAGTAGGGAGGGTGTGTACAAACACATAGAATATTAGTTTTTATCTCCAGACATGTCACGGGTCTTCCAGGTTTACAGTCAAATAGTTACATTTTAGATGAGTATAACTCTTTGCTGTCATTGTAAATCTGCAGTTCAGCAGCAGCAGACAGCACTGAGTCAGTGACTCTGATTCCAACCTTATCTTACTTGGAAAGCCTTGTTGGAATGGTGGGACGTTTGTGTGTTGTTGGTATTTGAGGATGGTGATATGTGTAAATGGTAGTATGTCGCAATGGCAGCATGGAAGGACATTTAAATCTTATTGGTTAATGGTTATTAACCGTTAAAGGGGGTCGGTTAACCGCCAGAAAAAAAATCCAAAATGTGCATCCCTAATAGAAACATGGAAGACTTTATCACCCAAAAAATCTGATAATCCAGAGTTGAGTGCAGGAGTCTTAGTCCTACATGATTATCTACACCTCTGACCTTAGAGCATTTAATTAATTTAATTTATTTAACTCCTCCATATCAAACAACAGGAGATGAGTTACACAGAGTAACTTCATTAAAATCAGCACCAATAAAGATAAATGTTGACTCTTAAACATTAGATCTCTGTCATTCAAAGTTTATTAATAAATTATCTGATGTCAGATTATAATGATTTATTCTGAGAAAATGTTGTATCAAGTATGTTTCAATAAAAATAAATAGGGAGGACAGAAGAGACAGAGAGAGGGACATTGGTGGATAAGCAGTTTTGAATAGATGTGTTTTGAGTCTGGATTTGAAAAGGGTGATAGAGTCCGTGTTTCAGAGTTGGTGGTGAGACAGGTTAGGGTTAGGGTTAAGGACAGACAGGTGTATGGAGGAAGAGGATCTGAGAGGGAAGGAGTTGTAATGTGGAGATCAGACAGATATGGAGGGGGGAGGTTGTGGATGGCCTTGAATGTAAGAAGGAGAACTTTGAACTGGATGCGGAACTGAACTGGGAGCCAGTGAAGCTGTTGGAGGACAGGAGTGATGTCATGGATGGACGGGGTACGGGTTATGATGCGGGCAGCTGAATTCAATTTTAAACCACATTTCAAAACACCACGCACAATTCTCTCCCTATTTTGCACTTTTCATCAATGATACATCCCTTCGTGTTCAGACAGAACAATGACATTTAAAAAGGAAAATTTTACATTGCCAAGGCTGTTGTGCAATTTTTAATCAAAGCTTTAGGAATATAAAAAAATTGGAGCCACAGATGATCACCTGGTGAATTCAATTCAATTCAATTCACTTTATTTATATAGCCCAATTTTACAACACAGTTGTCTCAAAGTGCTTTACAAAATCCAGTCCAAAGTGACTCAGACATCCCCCGTCCTTAGACCCTCCTTCTCGGCAAGGAAAAACTCAAAAACACAGTGGGAAAAAGGAGAAACCTCGAGGAGGACCACAGTGAAGGAGAGATCCACTCCCATGGACGGACAGGCTATAGATGAATCAGGACTGACAGACATCTACATATATACAGGGATATATACTATATGTACATGGTACCAGAAAGAGATGATAGAGCTCAGTGACTGTACTTCCCCCAGTATTCTCACTCCTAGGGCAGCTTAGACTGAACTGTGGGTTTAAGTCTACCTTTAACTACCCTGACCATAGGCCTTTTGAAACAGAAATGTTTTTAGTCTAGCCTTAAATGCACAGACTGTGTCGGCCTCTTTAATATTAATTGGGAGTTGGTTCCATAAGATAGGGGCTTGGTAGCTAAAGGCTCTAGCTCCTACTGTGCTTTTATGGACCCGTGGAACTACCAGTAGACCTGCATTCTGAGACCGCAGTGTTCTATTTGGATGATACGGGACCAGAGCATCTTTAAGATAAGAGGGGCCCATACCATTAATGGTTTTATAAGTGAGGAGTAGGATTTTAAATTTAATTCTGAACTCAACAGGAAGCCAATGAAGGGCTTGGAGTATGGGGGTGATGTGTTCTCTTCTATTAGTTCCTGTTAGTAAACGAGCCGCTGCGTTTTGAACCAGCTGAAAACTTTTTAGGGAACTTTTAGGACACGCTACTAATAGGGAGTTACAGTAATCTAGTCTAGATGTAACAAACGCATGGATTAGTTTTTCAGCATCATTTTTAGATAGGATATTTCTAATTTTGGCTATGTTACGCAGGTGAAAGAAGGCTGTTCTACAGGCTTGATTAATATGAGCTTTAAATGATAAGTCTGGCTCAAATAAAACTCCTAGGTTTTTAACTGTGGTGCTAGAGGCTATTTTCACATTATCTAGAGTTACTAGTTGCTCAGATAGGGACTCTCTAACACTTTTAGGGCCTAATATAATAACTTCTGTTTTATCAGGGTTAAGTAACAGATAGTTCACAGACATCCAGGTCTTTATGTCTCTAACACAGGCGCTAAGTTTATGTACTAGCCTGATCTGATCGGGTTTAATTGATAAGTATAGCTGTGTGTCATCTGCGTAGCAGTGGAAATTTATGCCGTGTTTTCTGATAATATTACCCAAGGGCAGCATATATAGAGTAAACAAAATGGGCCCTAGGACTGACCCTTGTGGGACACCATAGGTGACTCTTGAGTATGATGATGATTGCTGGTTAACGCTAACAAACTGGAACCTATTAGATAAATAGGATTTAAACCAGGAGAGAGCGGATCCTCTAATGCCTATGTCCTGTTCCAATCTCTGCAGTAAGATGCTATGGTCGATTGTGTCAAACGCAGCACTTAGATCCAGCAGGACCAGAACCGAGCCCAGCCCATCATCAGCAGCCAGCAACAAGTCATTAGTGACCTTGACTAGTGCTGTTTCAGTGCTGTGATGGGCCCGAAAACCAGACTGAAAATCTTCAAATAAACTATTGTCCTGTAAGTGCTGACACAGCTGTTGAACTACCACTCTTTCAAGAACTTTTGAAAGAAAGGGTAGATTTGAAATTGGCCTGTAGTTTACTAAAATATCTGGCTCAAGAGTGTTTTTCTTTATGAGTGGTTTAATGACTGCGTGTTTAAAAGCCTGCGGCACGTATCCAGTTATTAGGGACATGTTAATTATATCTAAGATATTATCAATAATTAAGGGCAGCGTCTCTTTAAGTAGTTTAATTGGAATTGGGTCTAGAATACACGTAGTTGATTTAGATGACATAATGATTTTAGTTAACTGGGCTGGGTCTGCAGGGGTGAATTTATCCAGTAATATTACTGGGTTTAAAGGGGCTTCTAAGCTTACAGCCTGAGCTTCCTCAGCACTGATGTTTGGAAGGATTTGATCTATTTTATCTCTAATACTTATGATTTTATTATTAAAGAAATTTAAGAAGTTATCACAGCTGAGACTAACTGGAATAGATGGATCTACTGAGCTGTGACTGTTGGTCAGCCTGGCTACAGTGCTGAACAGGAATCTGGGGTTATTCTTATTTTCTTCTATTAATGATGAATAATACCTAGTTTTTGCTTTACGCAGGGCCTGTTTATAAGCCAATAGACTGTTCTTCCAGGCACTGAGGGAATGATCTGTGCGGGAGCAGCGCCACATCTTTTCTAATTTACGTGTAGCTTTTTTAAGGGAACGGGTTTCAGTATTATACCAGGGAGATAATGTCCTGGGTCTAACAGTTTTACATTTTAATGGGGCTACCAGGTCTAAAGCGCTATTGAGGGTGTGCATCGTATTTTCAACTAACTCATCACATGTAGCAGGACACAACATGTCTGAGCTGCTGTTCTCATAATTATATGTGGGGGTGAATATAGGCTGAATTATCTCTTTATATTTTAAAACGGAATAGTCACATAATGCTCTTTTCATTTCAGTTTTAACTACTGGTGAGGAATTATCATTCATTATAAACTGAAAGGTAATTAGGAAGTGATCTGAAAGAACTGGATTATGGGGGAGAACAACAAGGTCACTAATCTCAATCCCATAAGTTAAAACCAGATCCAGGGTGTGACTGTGACTGTGGGTTGGTTTATTTACATTCTGAGTAAAGCCAATTCCATCTAGTATGCTGCCAAAAGCATTACTTAGAGAGTCACTATTGTTATCAACATGTATATTAAAGTCTCCTACAATTACAATTTTGTCATAGTTTAACACTATACTGGACAGAAAGGCAGAGAATTCTGCTAAAAATACAGAGTAAGGACTAGGAGGGCGATAAACAACTGCAAATAGGGCTGGTTTTTTGTTTGTCTGCCTGGAATCAGTCATTGATAAAAGCAAAGTTTCAAATGAGTGATAGTTATGATTATTTTTGGGACTAACACCTAAACTAGAGTGAGAGATGACTGCAACTCCTCCACCTCGACCAGTGCTTCTAGCCGTATGAAAGTTAACATGACTAGGTGGAGTGGATTCATTGAGACTCACATACTCATCCTGCTGGAGCCAAGTTTCTGTTAATGCTAAAATATCCAATTTATAATCACTGACCAGATCATTCACCAGCAGAGATTTAGATGCTATAGACCTAATGTTTAGGAGTCCGCATTTTATAAGTTTATTGGATGTTACTTTGGTTTTGTTTCTACAGGGAATTATTTTTATTAAATTGTTTGTTCTCTGTCTTATAGGCCTTCTAATGCTAGGTTTATTAAAGCTAACTATACGGGGGATGGACACAGTCTCTATCTGCTTTCCTGAACCTGGGATATGTGACAGCTCAGGATGAGACGAGTGACTTACAGAGAAGTGTTTTACACTTCGACTCTGTGCCCGGGCCCCCACTCTATCGGGTCATTTAGGTAAACTAAGTCTTGGGGCCATATTTCTGCTTAGGACAGAGGCTCCTTCCTGAGTCGGATGGATGCCATCTCTCCGGATGAGCCCGGGCTTTCCCCAAAATGCGCGCCAATTATCAATAAAAACTATATCGTTTTTAGGGCACCACCTAGCTAACCAGCGGTTAAAGGATGAGAAGCGGGAGTACATCTCATCACTGACCAGATTGGGCAGGGGTCCAGAGAATGCTACGGTGTCAGCCATCGATTTAGCGAGTTTGCACACCGATTCTACATTCAATTTCAGAATCTCTGATTGTCTCCGCCGGGCGTCGTTACCACCTGCATGGATCACGATGCGGCGGAATCTAGCCCTACTCTGCTTTAAAAGCCTAAGGTTACCTTCGATGTCACCGACTCTGGCCCCTGGATAACACCTAACAGACGCCGCTGGGTGCTTCACGTCTCTGACTATAGAACTTCCAATTATGAGTGTGTCTGGTTCAGCCGGTGTGGCGCTGAGAGGGTCAAACCTGTTACTGACGTGAAGCTGTTGGTGCACTACGTGTTTGCGCTTAGCACTACGTTTCCCCCGGACTGTCACAAACCCGTCGCTACTCTTTTCCGGCTGCGCGGGACTCACTGGGGGGCTAACCATGCTAGCGTTTCTACCGCTGCAGGCACGGCCGGCGGTCCCTGCTGCTACCTGGCTAAAGCTAGGCTTAGCCTCCAAAGCGCGGAGCCGTGCCTCTAACTCTGACACCCTAGCCTCCAGCCCTGACACTAAGCTACACTTTCTACAGCTACTCCTATCCTCAGTAAAGGAGGCCGGGAACTCACTGAACATACAGCACACAGAGCAGAACAGACGGGAGGGAGAGAGCAGGGGGCTAGCCATTGCTCGGTAGAGCGAGGCTAGCAGCTAACGCTAATAGAAGAGAAGTTGATTAAGTAAAAATAAACCTTTTGGTTAAGGTTAAACACTATCCTTTAGCTCCGGAGCTTGGTGAGCCAACCGGAGTCTAATTCGGATAATCACTAAGTGCTCCGAATTTGTAATTTGTAGATTAAGTTCACAATAAAGGAGCGCTAAACGAGAGAGCGTCTGGCAACGACAACAACAGGCAACAAGTGAACGTAACACACTCACCGGATGTGACGTCCTTCCATCCAATCTGTGATGTTCATGACATCCTGTGACTGGACAAAAACAAAGATAGTATATAATTTGTTCTTTACATTTTTCTTTGTTTTTGTGTTGACTGGATTATTTTCTATTGTTTTGTTCTGCTCAAATCATTTACACCTCCAGGAAAATAGGGTTAGGTTTAACAATATATATATATATATATATATATATATATATATATATATATATATATATATATATATATATATATATATATATATATATATATATATGTGTGTGTGTGTGTTTGTGTGTATGTGTGTGTGTGTGGTGTGTGTGTGTGTGTGTTTCCACCAAAAGTAAGTTACAGTAACACTGGACATGTAAAGGTTTCATATGAAGTTTTCCATTCAGCTGGATTTGTGCAAAGATATGATTAATGGCTTTAGATCCAACAGAATACTGATCAATGTTTATATCCATGTCTCCTCATGCAGGTTTGATGTCACAATAATAACATGTTAATACCAGGTAACAGTGTAATTGTATGGTTCATATAGTTCATGGTAAAAAAAAATAAAGTGTGTTCTCATTGGTACATATCAGTGATTCAGAACCTGCAGAAATAATGAGAAAATCCTGTCACAAACACAGGTTCTCACCTCTTTTTAAAGGTTCTTGAAATGTTCTCACCATTAGAAATAGAGCTGCTATGTCTGCCTCGTTAAATTAAATTAGTTATGTTTGTCACATTAAGGAAAACTATTTTCACCACTCCTTTTAATTATTTAAATTTGGAGAAAATATTTAGAACTAAACTGCCTAACATTGCAATAATGAAATCCATTCATCCATTCCTAAAAAAGTGATAATTTGGGTTTTAAACACATCCCTTAAGTTTTAAAAGCAGTAGCCTGATCACTTAAATGAATCAATTTCAAAAGTTTGTGCTTTTATTTTTTATCAATTAAATTCACTTGTTTTACACCTCATAGTTCAGAAGCCATGTGAACTACAAGAAAAACTATGACAATGAGTGAATAGACCACAGGAAGCAGTGAATATATGAGTAAAGTATGGAGTGTTTCCTCTGGACTTTTACAAAGAAAGACAGAAGGTCTCTGAAGCTCCACTGCACTCAGTTTGCCAAACAGTGAAGTATCGTCTCTTTTCTCTCTCCAGCCTTCATCATCTTCTCCCCATTCAGCTCCACACCTCGCTGTGAGGACGCTCTTTCCTCTGGTCCCCTGCTGCCAGCTTAAATTGGCCCAGAGGACTGAAGGAGGAGGAGGTGAACAACACACAAAAGCCAGTTCAGACAGAATCTTCCAGCACAGCCGCTGGTTTAACGTCTGTTACTGTGATAATGACCTTGCTTAAAGACCTCCTGCTGCCTTTTCTGCTCAAATCCTCAAAACATCACATATATGAAAAGTTATGAATCTCAGATCAAGACACTATTTAATTGGAAATGTGGGCATATGGTCACATGTGCAGCAGCTTAGACTAAATGTAAAAGCTATTAAAACAGGTTAAAAACTGAGAAAACACTAAAATGTAAAATTTGCCAGAAGAAGAAACTCATCTAAACAGATGGGTTTTGTTGGTAGATTTGAACATGGGGAGTGAGATGCATCACTCACCTTGATCGATAGGTGGATGTAATTATGGTTGCAAATAATGATTTTCATAGACGATTAACCTATTAAAACAATTAATTGATTAGCTTGGTTCATTAAATGATGTAAAATGTGGATCAGTGTTTCCAAAGCTCAAGATTCAACCTAAAATGTCTTTTTTGTCCTCAACCCAAAGATCATCAGTTTATTATTATAGAGACTAAAGAAACCAGGAAACAATCAGAGAAGAGAAGCTGGAACCAGAGAATTTGGACATTTTCTACTGACTAAATGACTCTAATTTAATAATCAATTATCAGAATAGTTGGTGATTAATATGATAGTTGGAAACTAATCAATCAATTGACTACTCATTGCAGCTCTAGATAACAAAATACTATTGGATGAAATTGGCAGCCAGTTCTACACGTTAATACAGCAGCAATGATTATTTTTGTTATACATACTCTTAAATCAATATTTGTTGATTAGATACCAACCTTTTCTTTAACCAAGGAGCTCTCTCCCTCTTTCAGTAACTGTTGCTGCAGGTTTACAGGTACATCACAAAAATTGAAATATTATGGAAAGTTTATTTATGTCAGTAATTTAATTCAAAAAGTAAAACTAACAAATCCATAATACACATAGAATGAAACATTTTATGTTTGTATTTACTTTTAGTTGTAATGTTTGTGGTTGTTCATTGATGCACCTGTAAAAACGTTCTGCTTATTGACAACAAGAGAGGAGATTATAAAGTGAAAGGTTTACCTCAGTTTGTTCCTACGGTAACGGTAACAGCTGATTGATCCTGTGCATCTGCCTCAACTACAGGGCCAACAGTAATATAATACTAATAATAATGAAGCAGTAATAATGGAGCAACAACAGTAATCCTGAAGCAGCAACAGTAATAATGAAGCAGGGACAGTAATGATTAAGCAATGACAGTAATAATAAAGCAATAACAGTAATAATGATAGAGAGACAGTTATATTGAAGCAGTGGCAGTAATGATGAAGCAGCAATGGTTAGGGTTAGGTGATGCAGAGACTGCAATAATAAGAGTAATAAAAAAAATGGTGCTGGGACCCTTCCTCTTCACCTTTACACTGCAGACTTCAGACACAACACAGACGGTTGGACCTGCTGAAGGTTTCGGATGACTCTGCTATTATCAGCCTGATCACTGACGAGGATGATGTGGAGTACAGGACACTGAAGCAGGACTTTGTGAACTGGTGTCTGCCAAACCACATCCTCATCAACTCAGGGAAGACCAAGGAGATGGTGGTGGATTTAATCAGACCCTGGTCTGCCCCCTCACCATTGACAGAGTGGACTCTTATAAGGACCTGAGTGTTCACCTGAACCACAAACTGGACTGGACTCACAACACAAATGCACTGTACAGGAAAGACCAGACCAGACTCTACCTGCTGAGGAGACTGAGATCTTCTGGAGTGCAGGAGGCCTCCGAAAGACCTTTTATGATTCTATGGTGGCATCAGCCATTCTGTATGGTGTGGTCTGCTGGAGCAGCACCATCACTGAGAGGAAGAGGCTGGACAAGGTGGTCAGGAAGTCCAGATCAGTCCTGGGCTGGTCTCTGGGCTCAGTGCAGGAGGTGGACCACAGATGGGTCCTGGCAAAACTGACGTCTATACAGGACCAGGAGTCTAAACTGACATCTATACTGGACCATGAGTCTAAACTATCATCTATACTGGACCAGGAGTGGACCCCTGCAGGATGTAGACAGTAATAATGCAGCAGCGACAGTTGTATTGAAGCAGCACCAGAATTAATGCAGCAGCGACAGTAATAATGAAGCAGAGACAGATAGTTCAGCAGTGACAGTTATATTAAAACAGCAACAGTAATATTTGTGGCAAGTGGAGCGGTAGAGGAAGGTTGCAGACAATGCCACCTGGGGTATTTCACCCCAAGAAATATATGAGTGATTATAGTAGGTGTAGATATTGAAGTAATGATAAAGAGTAGTTTTTATATATATAGTCACGCAGTTCAAATAATATTCCAGACAATAGTGTGATTAGGGTTAGGGTTAACCTAACCTAACCCTAACCTTAACCATAACCCAACACCGGCCCGAGGGAGACCAGCCAACTCACAGTGACACCAGCCTGTCAAGTTAGGGTTAACCATAACCCTAACCCTAACCCTGACCCTAATCCTTAACCCTAACCCTAACCCAACCCGAACTGAATATACTAGAGAGATGTAGCCATCACCCCACTGCTATCAACACTGTAAAGGCAAAAAAGGAAGCAGAAGGTGAGGTAAGGTAATAAGGAAGCAAAGACAAAAATAATGAAGTAGGAAGATTAATAATGGAGCAACAACAGTAATAATACAGCAGCGACAGTAATAGTATAGCAGAGTCAGAAATTTAAGGCGGTTTATTTAAGGTGGAGGACCACTAATTGATGGGACACATTGCCCCTACAGGTGGGGAGTATCACAACATCCTGCCACATAATGAAGCAGAGACAACAATAATGACATAGAGACAGTAATAATGAAGCAGAGACAGTAATAATGACATAGAGACAGAAATAATGAAGCAGAGACAGTAATAATGACATAGAGACAGTAATAATGAAGCAGAGACAGTAATAATGACATAGAGACAGTAATAATGGAGCAGAGACACCAATAATGACATAGAGACAGTAATAATGAAGCAGAGACAGTAATAATAACATAGAGACAGTAATAATGAATCAGAGACAGTAATAATGACATAGAGACAGTAATAATGAAGTAGAGATACTAATAATGACATAGAGACAGTAATAATGAAGCAGAGACAGTAATAATGACATAGAGACAGTAATAATGAAGCAGAGACAGTAATAATGACATAGAGACAGTAATAATGAAGCAGAGACAGTAATAATGATATAGAGACAGTAATAATTAAGCAGAGGTAGTAATAATGACATAGAGACAGTAATAATGAAGCAGAGACACTAATAATGACATAGAGACAGTAATAATGAAGTAGACAAAGTAATAATGATATAGAGACAGTAATAATGAAGTAGAGACAGTAATAATGATATAGAGACAGTAATAATGAAGCCGAGACAATAATGATGACATAGAGACAGTAATAATGACGCAGAGACACTAATAATGACATATAGAAAGTAATAATGAAGCACAGACAGTAATAATGACATAGAGACAGTAATAATGACATAGAGACAGTAATAATGAAGTAGACACAGTAATAATGATATAGAGACAGTACTAATGAAGCAGAGACAGTAATAATGACATAGAGACAGTAATAATGACATAGAGACAGTAATAATGAAGCAGAGACAGTAATAATGACAGAGACAGTAATAATGATATAGAGACAGTAATAATGAAGCAGAGACAGTAATAATGACATAGAGACAGTAGTAATGGAGCAGAGACACCAATAATGACATAGAGACAGTAATAATGATGCAGAGACAGTAATAATAACATAGAGACAGTAATAATGAATCAGAGACAGTAATAATGACATAGAGACAGTAATAATGAAGTAGAGATACTAATAATGACATAGAGACAGTAATAATGAAGCAGAGACAGTAATAATGACATAGAGACAGTAATAATGAAGCAGAGACAGTAATAATGACATAGAGACAGTAATAATGAAGCAGAGACAGTAATAATGACATAGAGACAGTAATAATGGAGCAGAGACACCAATAATGACATATAGACAGTAATAATGAAGCAGAGACAGTAATAATAACATAGAGACAGTAATAATGAAGTAGAGACAGTAATAATGACATAGAGACAGTAATAATGAAGCATAGACAGTAATAATGAAGCAGAGACACTAATGATGACATAGAGACAGTAATAATGAAGCAGAGACACTAATGATGACATAGAGACAGTAATAATGAAGCAGAGACACTAATAATGACATACAGACAGTAATAATGAAGCAGAGACAGTAATAATGACATAGAGACAGTAGTAATGGAGCAGAGACACCAATAATGACATAGAGACAGTAATAATGAAGCAGAGACAGTAATAATAACATAGAGACAGTAATAATGAATCAGAGACAGTAATAATGACATAGAGACAGTAATAATGAAGTAGAGATACTAATAATGACATAGAGACAGTAATAATGAAGCAGAGACAGTAATAATGACATAGAGACAGTAATAATGAAGCAGAGACAGTAATAATGACATAGAGACAGTAATAATGAAGCAGAGACAGTAATAATGACATAGAGACAGTAATAATGAAGCAGAGACAGTAATAATGACATAGAGACAGTAATAATGGAGCAGAGACACCAATAATGACATATAGACAGTAATAATGAAGCAGAGACAGTAATAATAACATAGAGACAGTAATAATGAAGTAGAGACAGTAATAATGACATAGAGACAGTAATAATGAAGCATAGACAGTAATAATGAAGCAGAGACACTAATGATGACATAGAGACAGTAATAATGAAGCAGAGACACTAATAATGACATACAGACAGTAATAATGAAGCAGAGACACTAATAATGACATGGAGACAGTAATAATGAAGTAGACACAGTAATAATGATATAGAGACAGTAATAATGAAGCAGAGACAGTAATAATGACATAGAGACAGTAATAATGAAGCAGAGACAGTAATAATGACATAGAGACAGTAATAATGAAGCAGAGACAGTAATAATGACATAGAGACAGTAATAATGAAGCAGAGACAGTAATAATGACATAGAGACAGTAATAATGAAGCAGAGACAGTAATAATGATATAGAGACAGTAATAATGAAGCAGAGACAGTAATAATGACATAGAGACAGTAATAATGATATAGAGAAAGTAATAATGAAGCAGAGACAGTAATAATGATATAGAGACAGTAATAATGAAGCAGAGACAGTAATAATGAAGCAGAGACACTAATAATGACATAGACACAGTAATAATGAAGCAGAGACAGTAATAATGACATAGAGAAAGTAATAATGAAGCAGAGACAGTAATAATAACATAGAGACAGTAATAATGATATAGAGACAGTAACAATGAAGCCGAGACAATAATAATGACATAGAGACAGTAATAATGAAGCAGAGACAGTAATAATGATATAGAGACAGTAACAATGAAGCCGAGACAATAATAATGACATAGAGACAGTAATAATGAAGCAGAGATAGTAATAATGACATAGAGACAGTAATAATGATATAGAGACAGTAATAATGAAGCAGAGACAGTAATGATGAAGCAGGGACACTAATGATGACATAGAGACAGTAATAATGAAGCAGAGACACTAATAATGACATATAGACAGTAATAATGAAGCACAGACAGTAATAATGACATAGAGACAGTAATAATGACATAGAGACAGTAATAATGACGCAGAGACAGTAATAATGATATAGAGACAGTAATAATGAAGCAGAGACAGTAATAATGACATAGAGACAGTAATAATGAAGCAGAGACAGTAATAATGATATAGAGACAGTAATAATGAAGCAGAGACAGTAATAATGACATAGAGACAGTAATAATGATATAGAGAAAGTAATAATGAAGCAGAGACAGTAATAATGATATAGAGACAGTAATAATGAAGCAGAGACACTAATAATGACATATAGAAAGTAATAATGAAGCACAGACAGTAATAATGACATAGAGACAGTAATAATGACATAGAGACAGTAATAATGAAGTAGACACAGTAATAATGATATAGAGACAGTACTAATGAAGCAGAGACAGTAATAATGACATAGAGACAGTAATAATGACATAGAGACAGTAATAATGAAGCAGAGACAGTAATAATGACAGAGACAGTAATAATGATATAGAGACAGTAATAATGAAGCAGAGACAGTAATAATGACATAGAGACAGTAGTAATGGAGCAGAGACACCAATAATGACATAGAGACAGTAATAATGATGCAGAGACAGTAATAATAACATAGAGACAGTAATAATGAATCAGAGACAGTAATAATGACATAGAGACAGTAATAATGAAGTAGAGATACTAATAATGACATAGAGACAGTAATAATGAAGCAGAGACAGTAATAATGACATAGAGACAGTAATAATGAAGCAGAGACAGTAATAATGACATAGAGACAGTAATAATGAAGCAGAGACAGTAATAATGACATAGAGACAGTAATAATGGAGCAGAGACACCAATAATGACATATAGACAGTAATAATGAAGCAGAGACAGTAATAATAACATAGAGACAGTAATAATGAAGTAGAGACAGTAATAATGACATAGAGACAGTAATAATGAAGCATAGACAGTAATAATGAAGCAGAGACACTAATGATGACATAGAGACAGTAATAATGAAGCAGAGACACTAATGATGACATAGAGACAGTAATAATGAAGCAGAGACACTAATAATGACATACAGACAGTAATAATGAAGCAGAGACAGTAATAATGACATAGAGACAGTAGTAATGGAGCAGAGACACCAATAATGACATAGAGACAGTAATAATGAAGCAGAGACAGTAATAATAACATAGAGACAGTAATAATGAATCAGAGACAGTAATAATGACATAGAGACAGTAATAATGAAGTAGAGATACTAATAATGACATAGAGACAGTAATAATGAAGCAGAGACAGTAATAATGACATAGAGACAGTAATAATGAAGCAGAGACAGTAATAATGACATAGAGACAGTAATAATGAAGCAGAGACAGTAATAATGACATAGAGACAGTAATAATGAAGCAGAGACAGTAATAATGACATAGAGACAGTAATAATGGAGCAGAGACACCAATAATGACATATAGACAGTAATAATGAAGCAGAGACAGTAATAATAACATAGAGACAGTAATAATGAAGTAGAGACAGTAATAATGACATAGAGACAGTAATAATGAAGCATAGACAGTAATAATGAAGCAGAGACACTAATGATGACATAGAGACAGTAATAATGAAGCAGAGACACTAATAATGACATACAGACAGTAATAATGAAGCAGAGACACTAATAATGACATGGAGACAGTAATAATGAAGTAGACACAGTAATAATGATATAGAGACAGTAATAATGAAGCAGAGACAGTAATAATGACATAGAGACAGTAATAATGAAGCAGAGACAGTAATAATGACATAGAGACAGTAATAATGAAGCAGAGACAGTAATAATGACATAGAGACAGTAATAATGAAGCAGAGACAGTAATAATGACATAGAGACAGTAATAATGAAGCAGAGACAGTAATAATGATATAGAGACAGTAATAATGAAGCAGAGACAGTAATAATGACATAGAGACAGTAATAATGATATAGAGAAAGTAATAATGAAGCAGAGACAGTAATAATGATATAGAGACAGTAATAATGAAGCAGAGACAGTAATAATGAAGCAGAGACACTAATAATGACATAGACACAGTAATAATGAAGCAGAGACAGTAATAATGACATAGAGAAAGTAATAATGAAGCAGAGACAGTAATAATAACATAGAGACAGTAATAATGATATAGAGACAGTAACAATGAAGCCGAGACAATAATAATGACATAGAGACAGTAATAATGAAGCAGAGACAGTAATAATGATATAGAGACAGTAACAATGAAGCCGAGACAATAATAATGACATAGAGACAGTAATAATGAAGCAGAGATAGTAATAATGACATAGAGACAGTAATAATGATATAGAGACAGTAATAATGAAGCAGAGACAGTAATGATGAAGCAGGGACACTAATGATGACATAGAGACAGTAATAATGAAGCAGAGACACTAATAATGACATATAGACAGTAATAATGAAGCACAGACAGTAATAATGACATAGAGACAGTAATAATGACATAGAGACAGTAATAATGACGCAGAGACAGTAATAATGATATAGAGACAGTAATAATGAAGCAGAGACAGTAATAATGACATAGAGACAGTAATAATGAAGCAGAGACAGTAATAATGATATAGAGACAGTAATAATGAAGCAGAGACAGTAATAATGACATAGAGACAGTAATAATGATATAGAGAAAGTAATAATGAAGCAGAGACAGTAATAATGATATAGAGACAGTAATAATGAAGCAGAGACAGTAATAATGACAGAGACAGTAATAATGAAGCAGAGACACTAATAATGACATAGACACAGTAATAATGAAGCAGAGACAGTAATAATGACATAGAGAAAGTAATAATGAAGCAGAGACAGTAATAATAACATAGAGACAGTAATAATGATATAGAGACAGTAACAATGAAGCCGAGACAATAATAATGACATAGAGACAGTAATAATGAAGCAGAGACAGTAATAATGATATAGAGACAGTAACAATGAAGCCGAGACAGTAATAATGATATAGAGACAGTAACAATGAAGCCGAGACAATAATAATGACATAGAGACAGTAATAATGAAGCAGAGATAGTAATAATGACATAGAGACAGTAATAATGATATAGAGACAGTAATAATGAAGCAGAGACAGTAATGATGAAGCAGGGACACTAATGATGACATAGAGACAGTAATAATGAAGCAGAGACACTAATAATGACATATAGACAGTAATAATGAAGCAGAGACAGTAATAATGATATAGAGACAGTAACAATGAAGCCGAGACAATAATAATGACATAGAGACAGTAATAATGAAGCAGAGATAGTAATAATGACATAGAGACAGTAATAATGATATAGAGACAGTAATAATGAAGCAGAGACAGTAATGATGAAGCAGGGACACTAATGATGACATAGAGACAGTAATAATGAAGCAGAGACACTAATAATGACATATAGACAGTAATAATGAAGCACAGACAGTAATAATGACATAGAGACAGTAATAATGACATAGAGACAGTAATAATGAAGTAGACACAGTAATAATAATATAGAGACAGTAATAATGAAGCAGAGACAGTAATAATGACATAGAGACATTAATAATGAAGCAGAGACAGTAATAATAACATAGAGACAGTAATAATGAAGCAGAGACAGTAATAATGAAGCAGAGACACTAATAATGACATAGATACAGTAATAATGAAGCAGAGACAGTAATAATGACATAGACACAGTAATAATGAAGCAGAGACAGTAATAATGACATAGAGACAGTAATAATGAAGCAGAGACAGTAATAATGACATAGAGACAGTAATAATGAAGCAGAGACAGTAATAATGACATAGAGACAGTAATAATGAAGCAGAGACAGTAATAATGACATAGAGACAGTAATAATGAAGCAGAGACAGTAATAATGATATAGAGACAGTAATAATGAAGCAGAGACAGTAATAATGACATAGAGACAGTAATAATGATATAGAGAAAGTAATAATGAAGCAGAGACAGTAATAATGATATAGAGACAGTAATAATGAAGCAGAGACAGTAATAATGACAGAGACAGTAATAATGAAGCAGAGACACTAATAATGACATAGACACAGTAATAATGAAGCAGAGACAGTAATAATGACATAGAGAAAGTAATAATGAAGCAGAGACAGTAATAATAACATAGAGACAGTAATAATGATATAGAGACAGTAACAATGAAGCAGAGACAGTAATAATGACAGAGACAGTAATAATGAAGCAGAGACACTAATAATGACATAGACACAGTAATAATGAAGCAGAGACAGTAATAATGACATAGAGAAAGTAATAATGAAGCAGAGACAGTAATAATAACATAGAGACAGTAATAATGATATAGAGACAGTAACAATGAAGCCGAGACAATAATAATGACATAGAGACAGTAATAATGAAGCAGAGACAGTAATAATGATATAGAGACAGTAACAATGAAGCCGAGACAGTAATAATGATATAGAGACAGTAACAATGAAGCCGAGACAATAATAATGACATAGAGACAGTAATAATGAAGCAGAGATAGTAATAATGACATAGAGACAGTAATAATGATATAGAGACAGTAATAATGAAGCAGAGACAGTAATGATGAAGCAGGGACACTAATGATGACATAGAGACAGTAATAATGAAGCAGAGACACTAATAATGACATATAGACAGTAATAATGAAGCAGAGACAGTAATAATGATATAGAGACAGTAACAATGAAGCCGAGACAATAATAATGACATAGAGACAGTAATAATGAAGCAGAGATAGTAATAATGACATAGAGACAGTAATAATGATATAGAGACAGTAATAATGAAGCAGAGAAAGTAATGATGAAGCAGGGACACTAATGATGACATAGAGACAGTAATAATGAAGCAGAGACACTAATAATGACATATAGACAGTAATAATGAAGCACAGACAGTAATAATGACATAGAGACAGTAATAATGACATAGAGACAGTAATAATGAAGTAGACACAGTAATAATGATATAGAGACAGTAATAATGAAGCAGAGACAGTAATAATGACATAGAGACATTAATAATGAAGCAGAGACAGTAATAATAACATAGAGACAGTAATAATGAAGCAGAGACAGTAATAATGAAGCAGAGACACTAATAATGACATAGATACAGTAATAATGAAGCAGAGACAGTAATAATGACATAGACACAGTAATAATGAAGCAGAGACAGTAATAATGACATAGAGACAGTAATAATGAAGCAGAGACAGTAATAATGACATAGAGACAGTAATAATGATATAGAGAAAGTAATAATGAAGCAGAGACAGTAATAATGATATAGAGACAGTAATGATGAAGCAGAGACAGTAATAATGACAGAGACAGTAATAATGAAGCAGAGACACTAATAATGACATAGACACAGTAATAATGAAGCAGAGACAGTAATAATGACATAGAGAAAGTAATAATGAAGCAGAGACAGTAATAATAACATAGAGACAGTAATAATGATATAGAGACAGTAACAATGAAGCCGAGACAATAATAATGACATAGAGACAGTAATAATGAAGCAGAGACAGTAATAATGATATAGAGACAGTAACAATGAAGCCGAGACAGTAATAATGATATAGAGACAGTAACAATGAAGCCGATACAATAATAATGACATAGAGACAGTAATAATGATATAGAGACAGTAATAATGAAGCAGAGACAGTAATGATGAAGCAGGGACACTAATGATGACATAGAGACAGTAATAATGAAGCAGAGACACTAATAATGACATATAGACAGTAATAATGAAGCAGAGACAGTAATAATGATATAGAGACAGTAACAATGAAGCCGAGACAATAATAATGACATAGAGACAGTAATAATGAAGCAGAGATAGTAATAATGACATAGAGACAGTAATAATGATATAGAGACAGTAATAATGAAGCAGAGACAGTAATGATGAAGCAGGGACACTAATGATGACATAGAGACAGTAATAATGAAGCAGAGACACTAATAATGACATATAGACAGTAATAATGAAGCACAGACAGTAATAATGACATAGAGACAGTAATAATGACATAGAGACAGTAATAATGAAGTAGACACAGTAATAATGATATAGAGACAGTAATAATGAAGCAGAGACAGTAATAATGACATAGAGACATTAATAATGAAGCAGAGACAGTAATAATAACATAGAGACAGTAATAATGAAGCAGAGACAGTAATAATGAAGCAGAGACACTAATAATGACATAGATACAGTAATAATGAAGCAGAGACAGTAATAATGACATAGACACAGTAATAATGACGCAGAGACAGTAATAATGATATAGAGACAGTAATAATGAAGCAGAGACAGTAATAATGACATAGAGACAGTAATAATGAAGCAGAGACAGTAATAATGATATAGAGACAGTAATAATGAAGCAGAGACAGTAATAATGACATAGAGACAGTAATAATGATATAGAGAAAGTAATAATGAAGCAGAGACAGTAATAATGATATAGAGACAGTAATAATGAAGCAGAGACAGTAATAATGACAGAGACAGTAATAATGAAGCAGAGACACTAATAATGACATAGACACAGTAATAATGAAGCAGAGACAGTAATAATGACATAGAGAAAGTAATAATGAAGCAGAGACAGTAATAATAACATAGAGACAGTAATAATGATATAGAGACAGTAACAATGAAGCCGAGACAATAATAATGACATAGAGACAGTAATAATGAAGCAGAGACAGTAATAATGATATAGAGACAGTAACAATGAAGCCGAGACAGTAATAATGATATAGAGACAGTAACAATGAAGCCGATACAATAATAATGACATAGAGACAGTAATAATGAAGCAGAGATAGTAATAATGACATAGAGACAGTAATAATGATATAGAGACAGTAATAATGAAGCAGAGACAGTAATGATGAAGCAGGGACACTAATGATGACATAGAGACAGTAATAATGAAGCAGAGACACTAATAATGACATATAGACAGTAATAATGAAGCAGAGACAGTAATAATGATATAGAGACAGTAACAATGAAGCCGAGACAATAATAATGACATAGAGACAGTAATAATGAAGCAGAGATAGTAATAATGACATAGAGACAGTAATAATGATATAGAGACAGTAATAATGAAGCAGAGACAGTAATGATGAAGCAGGGACACTAATGATGACATAGAGACAGTAATAATGAAGCAGAGACACTAATAATGACATATAGACAGTAATAATGAAGCACAGACAGTAATAATGACATAGAGACAGTAATAATGACATAGAGACAGTAATAATGAAGTAGACACAGTAATAATGATATAGAGACAGTAATAATGAAGCAGAGACAGTAATAATGACATAGAGACATTAATAATGAAGCAGAGACAGTAATAATAACATAGAGACAGTAATAATGAAGCAGAGACAGTAATAATGAAGCAGAGACACTAATAATGACATAGATACAGTAATAATGAAGCAGAGACAGTAATAATGACATAGACACAGTAATAATGAAGCAGAGACAGTAATAATGACATAGAGAAAGTAATAATGAAGCAGAGACAGTAATAATAACATAGAGACAGTAATAATGAAGCAGAGACAGTAATAATGATATAGAGACAGTAATAATGAAGCAGAGACAGTAATAATGACAAAGAGACAGTAATAATTAAGCAGAGACAGTAATAATGAAGTAGAGACAGCAATAATGAAGCAGAGACACTAATAATGACATAGAGACAGTAATAATGACGCAGAGACAGTAATAATGATATAGAGACAGTAATAATGAAGCAGAGACAGTAATAATGACATAGAGACAGTAATAATGAAGCAGAGACAGTAATAATGATATAGAGACAGTAATAATGAAGCAGAGACAGTAATAATGACATAGAGACAGTAATAATGATATAGAGAAAGTAATAATGAAGCAGAGACAGTAATAATGATATAGAGACAGTAATAATGAAGCAGAGACAGTAATAATGACAGAGACAGTAATAATGAAGCAGAGACACTAATAATGACATAGACACAGTAATAATGAAGCAGAGACAGTAATAATGACATAGAGAAAGTAATAATGAAGCAGAGACAGTAATAATAACATAGAGACAGTAATAATGATATAGAGACAGTAACAATGAAGCCGAGACAATAATAATGACATAGAGACAGTAATAATGAAGCAGAGACAGTAATAATGATATAGAGACAGTAACAATGAAGCCGAGACAATAATAATGACATAGAGACAGTAATAATGAAGCAGAGATAGTAATAATGACATAGAGACAGTAATAATGATATAGAGACAGTAATAATGAAGCAGAGACAGTAATGATGAAGCAGGGACACTAATGATGACATAGAGACAGTAATAATGAAGCAGAGACACTAATAATGACATATAGACAGTAATAATGAAGCACAGACAGTAATAATGACATAGAGACAGTAATAATGACATAGAGACAGTAATAATGAAGTAGACACAGTAATAATGATATAGAGACAGTAATAATGAAGCAGAGACAGTAATAATGAAGCAGAGACACTAATAATGACATAGACACAGTAATAATGAAGCAGAGACAGTAATAATGACATAGAGAAAGTAATAATGAAGCAGAGACAGTAATAATAACATAGAGACAGTAATAATGATATAGAGACAGTAACAATGAAGCCGAGACAATAATAATGACATAGAGACAGTAATAATGAAGCAGAGACAGTAATAATGATATAGAGACAGTAACAATGAAGCCGAGACAATAATAATGACATAGAGACAGTAATAATGAAGCAGAGATAGTAATAATGACATAGAGACAGTAATAATGATATAGAGACAGTAATAATGAAGCAGAGACAGTAATGATGAAGCAGGGACACTAATGATGACATAGAGACAGTAATAATGAAGCAGAGACACTAATAATGACATATAGACAGTAATAATGAAGCACAGACAGTAATAATGACATAGAGACAGTAATAATGACATAGAGACAGTAATAATGAAGTAGACACAGTAATAATGATATAGAGACAGTAATAATGAAGCAGAGACAGTAATAATGACATAGAGACATTAATAATGAAGCAGAGACAGTAATAATAACATAGAGACAGTAATAATGAAGCAGAGACAGTAATAATGAAGCAGAGACACTAATAATGACATAGATACAGTAATAATGAAGCAGAGACAGTAATAATGACATAGACACAGTAATAATGAAGCAGAGACAGTAATAATGACATAGAGACAGTAGTAATGGAGCAGAGACACCAATAATGACATAGAGACAGTAATAATGAAGCAGAGACAGTAATAATAACATAGAGACAGTAATAATGAATCAGAGACAGTAATAATGAAGCAGAGACAGTAATAATGACATAGAGACAGTAATAATGGAGCAGAGACACCAATAATGACATATAGACAGTAATAATGAAGCAGAGACAGTAATAATAACATAGAGACAGTAATAATGAAGTAGAGACAGTAATAATGACATAGATACAGTAATAATGAAGCAGAGACAGTAATAATGACATAGACACAGTAATAATGAAGCAGAGACAGTAATAATGACATAGAGACAGTAGTAATGGAGCAGAGACACCAATAATGACATAGAGACAGTAATAATGAAGCAGAGACAGTAATAATGAAGCAGAGACAGTAATAATGACATAGAGACAGTAATAATGAAGCAGAGACAGTAATAATGACATAGAGACAGTAATAATGGAGCAGAGACACCAATAATGACATATAGACAGTAATAATGAAGCAGAGACAGTAATAATAACATAGAGACAGTAATAATGAAGTAGAGACAGTAATAATGACATAGAGACAGTAATAATGAAGCATAGACAGTAATATTGAAGCAGAGACACTAATGATGACATAGAGACAGTAATAATGAAGCAGAAACACTAATTATCACATAGAGACAGTAATAATGAAGCAGAGACACTAATAATGACATACAGACAGTAATAATGAAGCAGAGACACTAATAATGACATGGAGACAGTAATAATGAAGCAGAGACAGTAATAATGATATAGAGACAGTAATAATGAAGCAGAGACAGTAATAATGACATAGAGACAGTAATAATGATATAGAGAAAGTAATAATGAAGCAGAGACAGTAATAATGATATAGAGACAGTAATAATGAAGCAGAGACAGTAATAATGACAGAGACAGTAATAATGAAGCAGAGACACTAATAATGACATAGACACAGTAATAATGAAGCAGAGACAGTAATAATGACATAGAGAAAGTAATAATGAAGCAGAGACAGTAATAATAACATAGAGACAGTAATAATGATATAGAGACAGTAACAATGAAGCCGAGACAATAATAATGACACAGAGACAGTAATAATGAAGCTGAGACAGTAATAATGATATAGAGACAGTAACAATGATATAGAGACAGTAATAATGAAGCAGAGACAGTAATGATGAAGCAGGGACACTAATGATGACATAGAGACAGTAATAATGAAGCAGAGACACTAATAATGACATATAGACAGTAATAATGAAGCAGAGACAGTAATAATGATATAGAGACAGTAACAATGAAGCCGAGACAATAATAATGACATAGAGACAGTAATAATGAAGCAGAGATAGTAATAATGACATAGAGACAGTAATAATGATATAGAGACAGTAATAATGAAGCAGAGACAGTAATGATGAAGCAGGGACACTAATGATGACATAGAGACAGTAATAATGAAGCAGAGACACTAATAATGACATATAGACAGTAATAATGAAGCACAGACAGTAATAATGACATAGAGACAGTAATAATGACATAGAGACAGTAATAATGAAGTAGACACAGTAATAATGATATAGAGACAGTAATAATGAAGCAGAGACAGTAATAATGACATAGAGACATTAATAATGAAGCAGAGACAGTAATAATAACATAGAGACAGTAATAATGAAGCAGAGACAGTAATAATAAAGCAGAGACACTAATAATGACATAGATACAGTAATAATGAAGCAGAGACAGTAATAATGACATAGACACAGTAATAATGAAGCAGAGACAGTAATAATGACATAGAGAAAGTAATAATGAAGCAGAGACAGTAATAATAACATAGAGACAGTAATAATGAAGCAGAGACAGTAATAATGATATAGAGACAGTAATAATGAAGCAGAGACAGTAATAATGACAAAGAGACATTAATAATGAAGCAGAGACAGTAATAATAACATAGAGACAGTAATAATGAAGCAGAGACAGTAATAATGAAGCAGAGACACTAATAATGACATAGATACAGTAATAATGAAGCAGAGACAGTAATAATGACATAGACACAGTAATAATGAAGCAGAGACAGTAATAATGACATAGAGACAGTAGTAATGGAGCAGAGACACCAATAATGACATAGAGACAGTAATAATGAAGCAGAGACAGTAATAATAACATAGAGACAGTAATAATGAATCAGAGACAGTAATAATGAAGCAGAGACAGTAATAATGACATAGAGACAGTAATAATGGAGCAGAGACACCAATAATGACATATAGACAGTAATAATGAAGCAGAGACAGTAATAATAACATAGAGACAGTAATAATGAAGTAGAGACAGTAATAATGACATAGATACAGTAATAATGAAGCAGAGACAGTAATAATGACATAGACACAGTAATAATGAAGCAGAGACAGTAATAATGACATAGAGACAGTAGTAATGGAGCAGAGACACCAATAATGACATAGAGACAGTAATAATGAAGCAGAGACAGTAATAATGAAGCAGAGACAGTAATAATGACATAGAGACAGTAATAATGAAGCAGAGACAGTAATAATGACATAGAGACAGTAATAATGGAGCAGAGACACCAATAATGACATATAGACAGTAATAATGAAGCAGAGACAGTAATAATAACATAGAGACAGTAATAATGAAGTAGAGACAGTAATAATGACATAGAGACAGTAATAATGAAGCATAGACAGTAATAATGAAGCAGAGACACTAATGATGACATAGAGACAGTAATAATGAAGCAGAAACACTAATTATCACATAGAGACAGTAATAATGAAGCAGAGACACTAATAATGACATACAGACAGTAATAATGAAGCAGAGACACTAATAATGACATGGAGACAGTAATAATGAAGCAGAGACAGTAATAATGATATAGAGACAGTAATAATGAAGCAGAGACAGTAATAATGACATAGAGACAGTAATAATGATATAGAGAAAGTAATAATAAAGCAGAGACAGTAATAATGATATAGAGACAGTAATAATGAAGCAGAGACAGTAATAATGACAGAGACAGTAATAATGAAGCAGAGACACTAATAATGACATAGACACAGTAATAATGAAGCAGAGACAGTAATAATGACATAGAGAAAGTAATAATGAAGCAGAGACAGTAATAATAACATAGAGACAGTAATAATGATATAGAGACAGTAACAATGAAGCCGAGACAATAATAATGACACAGAGACAGTAATAATGAAGCTGAGACAGTAATAATGATATAGAGACAGTAACAATGATATAGAGACAGTAATAATGAAGCAGAGACAGTAATGATGAAGCAGGGACACTAATGATGACATAGAGACAGTAATAATGAAGCAGAGACACTAATAATGACATATAGACAGTAATAATGAAGCAGAGACAGTAATAATGATATAGAGACAGTAACAATGAAGCCGAGACAATAATAATGACATAGAGACAGTAATAATGAAGCAGAGATAGTAATAATGACATAGAGACAGTAATAATGATATAGAGACAGTAATAATGAAGCAGAGACAGTAATGATGAAGCAGGGACACTAATGATGACATAGAGACAGTAATAATGAAGCAGAGACACTAATAATGACATATAGACAGTAATAATGAAGCACAGACAGTAATAATGACATAGAGACAGTAATAATGACATAGAGACAGTAATAATGAAGTAGACACAGTAATAATGATATAGAGACAGTAATAATGAAGCAGAGACAGTAATAATGACATAGAGACATTAATAATGAAGCAGAGACAGTAATAATAACATAGAGACAGTAATAATGAAGCAGAGACAGTAATAATAAAGCAGAGACACTAATAATGACATAGATACAGTAATAATGAAGCAGAGACAGTAATAATGACATAGACACAGTAATAATGAAGCAGAGACAGTAATAATGACATAGAGAAAGTAATAATGAAGCAGAGACAGTAATAATAACATAGAGACAGTAATAATGAAGCAGAGACAGTAATAATGATATAGAGACAGTAATAATGAAGCAGAGACAGTAATAATGACAAAGAGACAGTAATAATTAAGCAGAGACAGTAATAATGAAGTAGAGACAGCAATAATGAAGCAGAGACACTAATAATGACATAGAGACAGTAATAATGACGCAGAGACAGTAATAATGATATAGAGACAGTAATAATGAAGCAGAGACAGTAATAATGACATAGAGACAGTAATAATGAAGCAGAGACAGTAATAATGATATAGAGACAGTAATAATGAAGCAGAGACAGTAATAATGACATAGAGACAGTAATAATGATATAGAGAAAGTAATAATGAAGCAGAGACAGTAATAATGATATAGAGACAGTAATAATGAAGCAGAGACAGTAATAATGACAGAGACAGTAATAATGAAGCAGAGACACTAATAATGACATAGACACAGTAATAATGAAGCAGAGACAGTAATAATGACATAGAGAAAGTAATAATGAAGCAGAGACAGTAATAATAACATAGAGACAGTAATAATGATATAGAGACAGTAACAATGAAGCCGAGACAATAATAATGACATAGAGACAGTAATAATGAAGCAGAGACAGTAATAATGATATAGAGACAGTAACAATGAAGCCGAGACAATAATAATGACATAGAGACAGTAATAATGAAGCAGAGATAGTAATAATGACATAGAGACAGTAATAATGATATAGAGACAGTAATAATGAAGCAGAGACAGTAATGATGAAGCAGGGACACTAATGATGACATAGAGACAGTAATAATGAAGCAGAGACACTAATAATGACATATAGACAGTAATAATGAAGCACAGACAGTAATAATGACATAGAGACAGTAATAATGACATAGAGACAGTAATAATGAAGTAGACACAGTAATAATGATATAGAGACAGTAATAATGAAGCAGAGACAGTAATAATGACATAGAGACATTAATAATGAAGCAGAGACAGTAATAATAACATAGAGACAGTAATAATGAAGCAGAGACAGTAATAATGAAGCAGAGACACTAATAATGACATAGATACAGTAATAATGAAGCAGAGACAGTAATAATGACATAGACACAGTAATAATGAAGCAGAGACAGTAATAATGACATAGAGACAGTAGTAATGGAGCAGAGACACCAATAATGACATAGAGACAGTAATAATGAAGCAGAGACAGTAATAATAACATAGAGACAGTAATAATGAATCAGAGACAGTAATAATGAAGCAGAGACAGTAATAATGACATAGAGACAGTAATAATGGAGCAGAGACACCAATAATGACATATAGACAGTAATAATGAAGCAGAGACAGTAATAATAACATAGAGACAGTAATAATGAAGTAGAGACAGTAATAATGACATAGATACAGTAATAATGAAGCAGAGACAGTAATAATGACATAGACACAGTAATAATGAAGCAGAGACAGTAATAATGACATAGAGACAGTAGTAATGGAGCAGAGACACCAATAATGACATAGAGACAGTAATAATGAAGCAGAGACAGTAATAATGAAGCAGAGACAGTAATAATGACATAGAGACAGTAATAATGAAGCAGAGACAGTAATAATGACATAGAGACAGTAATAATGGAGCAGAGACACCAATAATGACATATAGACAGTAATAATGAAGCAGAGACAGTAATAATAACATAGAGAAAGTAATAATGAAGCAGAGACAGTAATAATAACATAGAGACAGTAATAATGATATAGAGACAGTAACAATGAAGCCGAGACAATAATAATGACACAGAGACAGTAATAATGAAGCTGAGACAGTAATAATGATATAGAGACAGTAACAATGATATAGAGACAGTAATAATGAAGCAGAGACAGTAATGATGAAGCAGGGACACTAATGATGACATAGAGACAGTAATAATGAAGCAGAGACACTAATAATGACATATAGACAGTAATAATGAAGCAGAGACAGTAATAATGATATAGAGACAGTAACAATGAAGCCGAGACAATAATAATGACATAGAGACAGTAATAATGAAGCAGAGATAGTAATAATGACATAGAGACAGTAATAATGATATAGAGACAGTAATAATGAAGCAGAGACAGTAATGATGAAGCAGGGACACTAATGATGACATAGAGACAGTAATAATGAAGCAGAGACACTAATAATGACATATAGACAGTAATAATGAAGCACAGACAGTAATAATGACATAGAGACAGTAATAATGACATAGAGACAGTAATAATGAAGTAGACACAGTAATAATGATATAGAGACAGTAATAATGAAGCAGAGACAGTAATAATGACATAGAGACATTAATAATGAAGCAGAGACAGTAATAATAACATAGAGACAGTAATAATGAAGCAGAGACAGTAATAATAAAGCAGAGACACTAATAATGACATAGATACAGTAATAATGAAGCAGAGACAGTAATAATGACATAGACACAGTAATAATGAAGCAGAGACAGTAATAATGACATAGAGAAAGTAATAATGAAGCAGAGACAGTAATAATAACATAGAGACAGTAATAATGAAGCAGAGACAGTAATAATGATATAGAGACAGTAATAATGAAGCAGAGACAGTAATAATGACAAAGAGACAGTAATAATTAAGCAGAGACAGTAATAATGAAGTAGAGACAGCAATAATGAAGCAGAGACACTAATAATGACATAGAGACAGTAATAATGACGCAGAGACAGTAATAATGATATAGAGACAGTAATAATGAAGCAGAGACAGTAATAATGACATAGAGACAGTAATAATGAAGCAGAGACAGTAATAATGATATAGAGACAGTAATAATGAAGCAGAGACAGTAATAATGACATAGAGACAGTAATAATGATATAGAGAAAGTAATAATGAAGCAGAGACAGTAATAATGATATAGAGACAGTAATAATGAAGCAGAGACAGTAATAATGACAGAGACAGTAATAATGAAGCAGAGACACTAATAATGACATAGACACAGTAATAATGAAGCAGAGACAGTAATAATGACATAGAGAAAGTAATAATGAAGCAGAGACAGTAATAATAACATAGAGACAGTAATAATGATATAGAGACAGTAACAATGAAGCCGAGACAATAATAATGACATAGAGACAGTAATAATGAAGCAGAGACAGTAATAATGATATAGAGACAGTAACAATGAAGCCGAGACAATAATAATGACATAGAGACAGTAATAATGAAGCAGAGATAGTAATAATGACATAGAGACAGTAATAATGATATAGAGACAGTAATAATGAAGCAGAGACAGTAATGATGAAGCAGGGACACTAATGATGACATAGAGACAGTAATAATGAAGCAGAGACACTAATAATGACATATAGACAGTAATAATGAAGCACAGACAGTAATAATGACATAGAGACAGTAATAATGACATAGAGACAGTAATAATGAAGTAGACACAGTAATAATGATATAGAGACAGTAATAATGAAGCAGAGACAGTAATAATGACATAGAGACATTAATAATGAAGCAGAGACAGTAATAATAACATAGAGACAGTAATAATGAAGCAGAGACAGTAATAATGAAGCAGAGACACTAATAATGACATAGATACAGTAATAATGAAGCAGAGACAGTAATAATGACATAGACACAGTAATAATGAAGCAGAGACAGTAATAATGACATAGAGACAGTAGTAATGGAGCAGAGACACCAATAATGACATAGAGACAGTAATAATGAAGCAGAGACAGTAATAATAACATAGAGACAGTAATAATGAATCAGAGACAGTAATAATGAAGCAGAGACAGTAATAATGACATAGAGACAGTAATAATGACGCAGAGACAGTAATAATGATATAGAGACAGTAATAATGAAGCAGAGACAGTAATAATGACATAGAGACAGTAATAATGACACAGAGACAGTAATAATGATATAGAGACAGTAATAATGAAGCAGAGACAGTAATAATGACATAGAGACAGTAATAATGAAGCAGAGACAGTAATAATGATATAGAGACAGTAATAATGAAGCAGAGACAGTAATAATGACATAGAGACAGTAATAATGATATAGAGAAAGTAATAATGAAGCAGAGACAGTAATAATGATATAGAGACAGTAATAATGAAGCAGAGACAGTAATAATGACAGAGACAGTAATAATGAAGCAGAGACACTAATAATGACATAGACACAGTAATAATGAAGCAGAGACAGTAATAATGACATAGAGAAAGTAATAATGAAGCAGAGACAGTAATAATAACATAGAGACAGTAATAATGATATAGAGACAGTAACAATGAAGCCGAGACAATAATAATGACATAGAGACAGTAATAATGAAGCAGAGACAGTAATAATGATATAGAGACAGTAACAATGAAGCCGAGACAATAATAATGACATAGAGACAGTAATAATGAAGCAGAGATAGTAATAATGACATAGAGACAGTAATAATGATATAGAGACAGTAATAATGAAGCAGAGACAGTAATGATGAAGCAGGGACACTAATGATGACATAGAGACAGTAATAATGAAGCAGAGACACTAATAATGACATATAGACAGTAATAATGAAGCACAGACAGTAATAATGACATAGAGACAGTAATAATGACATAGAGACAGTAATAATGAAGTAGACACAGTAATAATGATATAGAGACAGTAATAATGAAGCAGAGACAGTAATAATGACATAGAGACATTAATAATGAAGCAGAGACAGTAATAATAACATAGAGACAGTAATAATGAAGCAGAGACAGTAATAATGAAGCAGAGACACTAATAATGACATAGATACAGTAATAATGAAGCAGAGACAGTAATAATGACATAGACACAGTAATAATGAAGCAGAGACAGTAATAATGACATAGAGACAGTAGTAATGGAGCAGAGACACCAATAATGACATAGAGACAGTAATAATGAAGCAGAGACAGTAATAATAACATAGAGACAGTAATAATGAATCAGAGACAGTAATAATGAAGCAGAGACAGTAATAATGACATAGAGACAGTAATAATGGAGCAGAGACACCAATAATGACATATAGACAGTAATAATGAAGCAGAGACAGTAATAATAACATAGAGACAGTAATAATGAAGTAGAGACAGTAATAATGACATAGATACAGTAATAATGAAGCAGAGACAGTAATAATGACATAGACACAGTAATAATGAAGCAGAGACAGTAATAATGACATAGAGACAGTAGTAATGGAGCAGAGACACCAATAATGACATAGAGACAGTAATAATGAAGCAGAGACAGTAATAATGAAGCAGAGACAGTAATAATGACATAGAGACAGTAATAATGAAGCAGAGACAGTAATAATGACATAGAGACAGTAATAATGGAGCAGAGACACCAATAATGACATATAGACAGTAATAATGAAGCAGAGACAGTAATAATAACATAGAGACAGTAATAATGAAGTAGAGACAGTAATAATGACATAGAGACAGTAATAATGAAGCATAGACAGTAATAATGAAGCAGAGACACTAATGATGACATAGAGACAGTAATAATGAAGCAGAAACACTAATGATGACATAGAGACAGTAATAATGAAGCAGAGACACTAATAATGACATACAGACAGTAATAATGAAGCAGAGACACTAATAATGACATGGAGACAGTAATAATGAAGCAGAGACAGTAATAATGATATAGAGACAGTAATAATGAAGCAGAGACAGTAATAATGACATAGAGACAGTAATAATGATATAGAGAAAGTAATAATGAAGCAGAGACAGTAATAATGATATAGAGACAGTAATAATGAAGCAGAGACAGTAATAATGACAGAGACAGTAATAATGAAGCAGAGACACTAATAATGACATAGACACAGTAATAATGAAGCAGAGACAGTAATAATGACATAGAGAAAGTAATAATGAAGCAGAGACAGTAATAATAACATAGAGACAGTAATAATGATATAGAGACAGTAACAATGAAGCCGAGACAATAATAATGACACAGAGACAGTAATAATGAAGCTGAGACAGTAATAATGATATAGAGACAGTAACAATGAAGCCGAGACAATAATAATGACATAGAGACAGTAATAATGAAGCAGAGATAGTAATAATGACATAGAGACAGTAATAATGATATAGAGACAGTAATAATGAAGCAGAGACAGTAATAATGAAGCAGGGACACTAATGATGACATAGAGACAGTAATAATGAAGCAGAGACACTAATAATGACATATAGACAGTAATAATGAAGCACAGACAGCAATAATGACATAGAGACAGTAATAATGACATAGAGACAGTAATAATGAAGTAGACACAGTAATAATGATATAGAGACAGTAATAATGAAGCAGAGACAGTAATAATGACATAGAGACATTAATAATGAAGCAGAGACAGTAATAATAACATAGAGACAGTAATAATGAAGCAGAGACAGTAATAATGAAGCAGAGACACTAATAATGACATAGATACAGTAATAATGAAGCAGAGACAGTAATAATGACATAGACACAGTAATAATGAAGCAGAGACAGTAATAATGACATAGAGAAAGTAATAATGAAGCAGAGACAGTAATAATAACATAGAGACAGTAATAATGAAGCAGAGACAGTAATAATGATATAGAGACAGTAATAATGAAGCAGAGACAGTAATAATGACAAAGAGACAGTAATAATTAAGCAGAGACAGTAATAATGAAGTAGAGACAGCAATAATGAAGCAGAGACACTAATAATGACATAGAGACAGTAATAATGACGCAGAGACACTAATAATGACATAGAGACAGTAATAATGAAGCAGGGGCAGTAATAATGACATAGAGAGAGTAATAATGAAGCAAAGACACTAATAATGACATAGAGACAGTAATAATGAAGCAGAGACAGTAATAATGATATAGAGACAGTAATAATGACATAGAGACAGTAATAATGAAGCAGAGACTCTAATAATGATATAGAGACAGTAATAATGAAACAGAGACACTAATAATGACATAAAGACAGTAATAATGAAGCAGAGACAGTAATAATAACATAGAGAGAGTAATAATGAAGCAGAGACAGTAATAATGACATAGAGACAGCGGTAATGAAGCAGAGACAGTAATAATGACATAGAGACAGTAATAATGAAGCAGAGATAGTAATGATGACAGAGAGACAGTAATAATGAAGCAGAGACAGTAATAATGACATAGAGAGCGTAATAATGAAGCAGAGACAGTAATAATGACATAGAGACAGTAATAATGACATAGAGACAGTAACAATGAAGTAGACACAGTAATAATGATATAGAGACAGTAATAATGAAGCAGAGACAGCAATAATGACATAGAGACAGTAATAATGACATAGAGACATTAATAATGAAGCAGAGACAGTAATAATAACATAGAGACAGTAATAATGAAGCAGAGACAGTAATAATGACAGAGACAGTAATAATGAAGCAGAGACACTAATAATGACATAGATACAGTAATAATGAAGCAGAGACAGTAATAATGACATAGACACAGTAATAATGAAGCAGAGACAGTAATAATGACATAGAGACAGTAATAATTAAGCAGAGACAGTAATAATGAAGTAGAGACAGCAATAATGAAGCAGAGACACTAATAATGACATAGAGACAGTAGTAATGAAGCAGAGACAGTAAAAATGACATAGAGACAGTAATAATGAAGCAAAGACACCAATAATGACATAGAGACAGTAATAATGAAGTAGAGACAGTAATAATGATATAGAGACAGTAATAATGAAGCCGAGACAATAATGATGACATAGAGACAGTAATAATGACACAGAGACACTAATAATGACATATAGAAAGTAATAATGAAGCACAGACAGTAATAATGACATAGAGACAGTAATAATGACATAGAGACAGTAATAATGAAGTAGACACAGTAATAATGATATAGAGACAGTACTAATGAAGCAGAGACAGTAATAATGATATAGAGACAGTAATAATGAAGCAGAGACAGTAATAATGACATAGAGACAGTAATAATGAAGCAGAGACAGTAATAATGACATAGAGACAGTAATAATGGAGCAGAGACACCAATAATGACATAGAGACAGTAATAATGAAGCAGAGACAGTAATAATAACATAGAGACAGTAATAATGAAACAGAGACAGTAATAATGACATAGAGACATTAATAATGAAGTAGAGATACTAATAATGACATAGAGACAGTAATAATGAAGCAGAGACAGTAATAATGACATAGAGACAGTAATAATGAAGCAGAGACAGTAATAATGACATAGAGACAGTAATAATGAAGCAGAGACAGTAATAATGACATAGAGACAGTAATAATGAAGCAGAGACACTAATAATGACATACAGACAGTAATAATGAAGCAGAGACACTAATAATGACATAGAGACAGTAATAATGAAGTAGACACAGTAATAATGATATAGAGACAGTAATAATGAAGCAGAGACAGTAATAATGACATAGAGACAGTAACAATGAAGCAGAGACAGTAATAATGACATAGAGACAGTAATAATGAAGCAGAGACAGTAATAATGATATAGAGACAGTAATAATGAAGCAGAGACAGTAATAATGACATAGAGACAGTAATAAAGATATAGAGAAAGTAATAATGAAGCAGAGACAGTAATAATGATATAGAGACAGTAATAATGAAGCAGAGACAGTAATAATGACAGAGACAGTAATAATGAAGCAGAGACACTAATAATGACATAGACACAGTAATAATGAAGCAGAGACAGTAATAATGACATAGAGAAAGTAATAATGAAGCAGAGACAGTAATAATAACATAGAGACAGTAATAATGATATAGAGACAGTAACAATGAAGCCGAGACAATAATAATGACATAGAGACAGTAATAATGAAGCAGAGACAGTAATAATGATATAGAGACAGTAACAATGAAGCCGAGACAATAATAATGACATAGAGACAGTAATAATGAAGCAGAGATAGTAATAATGACATAGAGACAGTAATAATGATATAGAGACAGTAATAATGAAGCACAGACAGTAATAATGAAGCAGAGACACTAATGATGACATATAGACAGTAATAATGAAGCAGAGACACTAATAATGACATATAGACAGTAATAATGAAGCACAGACAGTAATAATGACATAGAGACAGTAATAATGACATAGAGACAGTAATAATGAAGTAGACACAGTAATAATGATATAGAGACAGTAATAATGAAGCAGAGACAGTAATAATGACATAGAGACATTAATAATGAAGCAGAGACAGTAATAATAACATAGAGACAGTAATAATGAAGCAGAGACAGTAATAATAACATAGAGACAGTAATAATGAAGCAGAGGCAGTAATAATGACATAGAGAGAGTAATAATGAAGCAGAGGTAGTAATAATGACATAGAGACAGTAATAATGAAGCAGAGACAGTAATAATGACATAGAGACAGTAATAATGGAGCAGAGACACCAATAATGACATAGAGGCAGTAATAATGAAGTGGAGACAGTAATAATTACATAGAGACAGTAATAATGAAGCATAGACAGTAATAATGAAGCAGAGACACTAATGATGACATAGAGACAGTAATAATGAAGCAGAGACACTAATGATGACATAGAGACAGTAATAATGAAGCAGAGACACTAATAATGACATACAGACAGTAATAATGAAGCAGAGACACTAATAATGACATAGAGACAGTAATAATGAAGTAGACACAGTAATAATGATATAGAGACAGTAATAATGAAGCAGAGACAGTAATAATGACATAGAGACAGTAATAATGAAGCAGAGACAGTAATAATGACATAGAGACAGTAATAATGAAGCAGAGACAGTAATAATGACATAGAGACAGTAATAATGATATAGAGACAGTAATAATGAAGCAGAGACAGTAATAATGACATAGAGACAGTAATAATGAAGCAGAGACACTAATGATGACATAGAGACTGTAATAATGAATCAGAGGCAGTAATTGTTAGAATGATGCATATAAGTTATCCCATATTTACTCATTTCCATTCTTTTATTCTTTGTTCTGTAATAAGTTGTGTGTGTGTCCTTTTCTGAGTTATTTTCTAGGTGGACAATGGAGATGTTGCAGCTGTTGACTTGACCAAGATCTGAACTTCCTTCCAATTGTTCAATGCTTTTACCAGACTCCTGTCGTAATGACAGGAAAGTTGTAAACCTGTTGTAACACCATACCTAACCTAGAAATTTAGCTGACCTGTTTACATTCTAGATAAGGAAAAACAAGGCCATGTGTTAGTTAGGTATTTACGATAGTTTAGGTTGTTGCTGACCTTTCCCCCTCCCCTTAGAAGCAACAACCATTTGTCATTAGGGAAGCCCTTAATAAATAGCAGGAGAGATGGAGATGGAATCAGAGTAGGTAGGAGAATTGTAACTGTGCACATCTCCATCTGCTCTCCTTGCAAGTAAAACTTAATTCTGTTGTCTTCTCTCCTCTTTGTGTTTGTGTATTTAATATTTTAGGTTGTTTGAACCTGACAGTAATAATGAAGCAGAGACAGTAATAATGGCAGAGAGACAGTAATAATGACATAGAGACAGTAATAATGAAGCAGAGACAGTAATAATAACATAGGGACAGTAATAATGAAGCAGAGACAGTAATAATGACAGAGACAGTAATAATGAAGCAGAGACAGTAATAATGACATAGAGAAAGTAATAATGAAGCAGAGACAGTAATAATAACATAGAGACAGTAATAATGAAGCAGAGACAGTAATAATGACATAGAGAGAGTAATAATGAAGCAGAGGTAGTAATAATGACATAGAGACAGTAATAATGGAGCAGAGACACCAATAATGACATAGAGGCAGTAATAATGAAGTGGAGACAGTAATAATTACATAGAGACAGTAATAATGAAGTAGAGACAGTAATAATGACATAGAGACAGTAATAATGAAGCATAGACAGTAATAATGAAGCAGAGACACTAATGATGACATAGAGACAGTAATAATGAAGCAGAGACACTAATAATGACATACAGACAGTAATAATGAAGCAGAGACACTAATAATGACATAGAGACAGTAATAATGAAGCAGAGACACTAATAATGACATACAGACAGTAATAATGAAGCAGAGACACTAATAATGACATAGAGACAGTAATAATGAAGTAGACACAGTAATAATGATATAGAGACAGTAATAATGAAGCAGAGACAGTAATAATGACATAGAGACAGTAATAATGAAGCAGAGACAGTAATAATGACATAGAGAGAGTAATAATGAAGCAGAGGTAGTAATAATGACATAGAGACAGTAATAATGGAGCAGAGACACCAATAATGACATAGAGGCAGTAATAATGAAGTGGAGACACCAATAATGACATAGAGGCAGTAATAATGACATAGAGACAGTAATAATGAAGCAGAGACAGTAATAATAACATAGGGACATTAATAATGAAGCAGAGACAGTAATAATGACAGAGACAGTAATAATGAAGCAGAGACAGTAATAATGACATAGAGAAAGTAATAATGAAGCAGAGACAGTAATAATAACATAGAGACAGTAATAATGAAGCAGAGACAGTAATAATGACATAGAGAGAGTAATAATGAAGCAGAGGTAGTAATAATGACATAGAGACAGTAATAATGGAGCAGAGACACCAATAATGACATAGAGGCAGTAATAATGAAGTGGAGACAGTAATAATTACATAGAGACAGTAATAATGAAGTAGAGACAGTAATAATGACATAGAGACAGTAATAATGAAGCATAGACAGTAATAATGAAGCAGAGACACTAATGATGACATAGAGACAGTAATAATGAAGCAGAGACACTAATAATGACATACAGACAGTAATAATGAAGCAGAGACACTAATAATGACATAGAGACAGTAATAATGAAGCAGAGACACTAATAATGACATACAGACAGTAATAATGAAGCAGAGACACTAATAATGACATAGAGACAGTAATAATGAAGTAGACACAGTAATAATGATATAGAGACAGTAATAATGAAGCAGAGACAGTAATAATAACATAGAGACAGTAATAATGAAGCAGAGACAGTAATAATGACATAGAGAGAGTAATAATGAAGCAGAGGTAGTAATAATGACATAGAGACAGTAATAATGGAGCAGAGACACCAATAATGACATAGAGGCAGTAATAATGAAGTGGAGACAGTAATAATTACATAGAGACAGTAATAATGAAGCATAGACAGTAATAATGAAGCAGAGACACTAATGATGACATAGAGACAGTAATAATGAAGCAGAGACACTAATAATGACATACAGACAGTAATAATGAAGCAGAGACACTAATAATGACATAGAGACAGTAATAATGAAGCAGAGACACTAATAATGACATACAGACAGTAATAATGAAGCAGAGACAATAATAATGACATAGAGACAGTAATAATGAAGTAGAGACACTAATAATGACATACAGACAGTAATAATGAAGCAGAGACAATAATAATGACATAGAGACAGTAATAATGAAGTAGACACAGTAATAATGATATAGAGACAGTAATAATGAAGCAGAGACAGTAATAATGACATAGAGACAGTAATAATGAAGCAGAGACAGTAATAATGACATAGAGACAGTAATAATGAAGCAGAGACAGTAATAATGACATAGAGACAGTAATAATGATATAGAGACAGTAATAATGAAGCAGAGACAGTAATAATGACATAGAGACAGTAATAATGAAGCAGAGACACTAATGATGACATAGAGACTGTAATAATGAATCAGAGGCAGTAATAATGAAGCAGAGACAGTAATAATGACAGAGAGACAGTAATAATGACATAGAGACAGTAATAATGAAGCAGAGACAGTAATAATGACATAGGGACAGTAATAATGAAGCAGAGACAGTAATAATGACAGAGACAGTAATAATGAAGCAGAGACAGTAATAATGACATAGAGAAAGTAATAATGAAGCAGAGACAGTAATAATAACATAGAGACAGTAATAATGAAGCAGAGACAGTAATAATGACATAGAGAGAGTAATAATGAAGCAGAGGTAGTAATAATGACATAGAGACAGTAATAATGGAGCAGAGACACCAATAATGACATAGAGGCAGTAATAATGAAGTGGAGACACCAATAATGACATAGAGGCAGTAATAATGAAGTGGAGACAGTAATAATTACAAAGAGACAGTAATAATGAAGTAGAGACAGTAATAATGACATAGAGACAGTCATAATGAAGCATAGACAGTAATAATGAAGCAGAGACACTAATGATGACATAGAGACAGTAATAATGAAGCAGAGACACTAATAATGACATACAGACAGTAATAATGAAGCAGAGACACTAATAATGACATAGAGACAGTAATAATGAAGTAGACACAGTAATAATGATATAGAGACAGTAATAATGAAGCAGAGACAGTAATAATGACATAGAGACAGTAATAATGAAGCAGAGACAGTAATAATGACATAGAGACAGTAATAATGAAGCAGAGACAGTAATAATGATATAGAGACAGTAATAATGAAGCAGAGACAGTAATAATGACATAGAGACAGTAATAATGATATAAAGACAGTAATAATGAAGCAGAGACAGTAATAATGACATAGAGACAGTAATAATGAAGCAGAGACACTAATGATGACATAGAGACTGTAATAATGAATCAGAGGCAGTAATAATGAAGCAGAGACAGTAATAATGACATAGACACAGTAATAATGAAGCAGAGACAGTAATAATGACAGAGAGACAGTAATAATGACATAGAGACAGTAATAATGAAGCAGAGACAGTAATAATAACATAGAGACAGTAATAATGAAGCAGAGACAGTAATAATGACAGAGACAGTAATAATGAAGCAGAGACAGTAATAATGACATAGAGAAAGTAATAATGAAGCAGAGACAGTAATAATAACATAGAGACAGTAATAATGAAGCAGAGACAGTAATAATGACATAGAGAGAGTAATAATGAAGCAGAGGTAGTAATAATGACATAGAGACAGTAATAATGAAGCAGAGACAGTAATAATGACATAGAGACAGTAATAATGGAGCAGAGACACCAATAATGACATAGAGGCAGTAATAATGAAGTGGAGACAGTAATAATTACATAGAGACAGTAATAATGAAGTAGAGACAGTAATAATGACATAGAGACAGTAATAATGAAGCATAGACAGTAATAATGAAGCAGAGACACTAATGATGACATAGAGACAGTAATAATGAAGCAGAGACACTAATAATGACATACAGACAGTAATAATGAAACAGAGACAGTAATAATGACATAGAGACAGTAATAATGAAGCAGAGACAGTAATAATAACATAGAGACAGTAATAATGAAGCAGAGACAGTAATAATGACATAGAGACAGTAATAATGAAGTAGAGATACTAATAATGACATAGAGACAGTGATAATGAAGCAGAGACAGTAATAATGACATAGAGACAGTAATAATGAAGCAGAGACAGTAATAATGACATAGAGACAGTAATATTGGAGCAGAGACACCAATAATGACATAGAGACAGTAATAATGAAGCATAGACAGCAATAATGAAGCAGAGACACTAATGATGACATACAGACAGTAATAATGAAGCAGAGACACTAATAATGGCATATAGACAGTAATAATGAAGCAGAGACAGTAATAATGACATAGAGACAGTAATAATGACATAGAGACCGTAATAATGAAGCAGAGGTAGTAATAATGACATAGAGACAGTAATGATGAAGCAGAGACACCAATAATTACATAGAGAGGGTAATAATGAATCAGAGACAGTAATAATGACATAGAGACATTAATAATGAAGCAGAGACAGTAATAATTAGGCAACGTTCAACTGCGAAGCCCAGTGGAGAGCACTGATCCATGCTGATCTGGAGGGAAATGGGGGAAGTTGTGTACCATAGTCTTGGTCGATCATGGCTGCTACAACTATCCTGGGTTGAATCCATCTGCAATTGTTTCCTGTCAATCCTTCTCTTACTCTATCTTTCTCCAGCTGTCCTTTCAAAATAATTGCATGATAAGCCAGAGAAAGAGAAAGAAAGACTGACTCCGAAACTGGTGCCTCTTTAACAGTCAAAAGAACTGCTGTTTCCACCACTAATTGATGTCAGAGACACTCTTTTCATTTCAAGTGAACTTTAACAAAGTTCTAATTAAAACATAAACCAGGTCATGTTTGTGCCTGATGGTTTATTTGAACTATTATCACATTTGTTGTACATTCTTTAAGTTACACTGAAATGTCAATATTAACTTCTGTGTTTTGATGTTTCCCAGTGAAACTGAATATGTGGAGATTGTCTGATTTCAAGAAGGATTAATGGGTCATTCAGAAAAAAAAAAATGTTGGGGTCTTTTTTCTGTATTTTTTTTTTTTCAATTCTCAGAGAGAATACTTTAAATATTACAATTCCAGTATTTGCCAAGCTTAACCATCTTAACCAAGATTTTTATTATTTTAAATGAAAATCTAAGAACTAAGAGTATATTTTGTCAACTCTGTTATGGACAAAGTGGGTGAAATATTACTTGTAGTCAAATTCAACTAATGTTAAAATCACACCTCCCCTGAAAGAACGTTTGTCCCTTTATCCATTTATTAAACTTTTAGTTTACTAGGATAAAGACAATTTTTTAGGAGTCAAAACATTGAAACATATCTTTGAAAAGTTGCCAAGAGCGCTTACATTTTCTCATTTTATAGCTTTAAAAATTATTCAAATGCATTGACATTTCCTGTAAGGAGAAAGTTAGTCATGACACAGCCTCTGATTTATTTGTAGACAATAACATGTATTTAATTGTCATTTTTTTTAAACAAAACATGGGCAAAAACAGAGTTGACGTGACATGAACAGAGTTGACATAACAGAATTGACACACCATGAACTTGAGTCCAAAAACTCCAACATTACAAATTTTAAAACTTTCACAAATATGAAAACATCTCACATTAACTTGTATCAGAACATCTATGAAATTGACTTGATTAATTGTTCATTTGTTAAAAATAATCCTTAAAACAAAAATATAAAGGCCTATAATTACAACTTGTAGGCCACCATTTTGTTCATCTACAAAGTCATCTACAATACAGTAGAGTTCTTCGAATCCCTGGGGGGACTCGGTCTTCCTATCTGTTTCCGTGTTTTCAGTCGTCTGTGTCAATCTCTGAATGCGTTTCCTGTATTTTTGGATAATAGTATTCTTTTCTTTCAGCAAAAGATTCAATCTTTTATTTTCTCTGTATAACTTGGAATTCTCTCGTTTTATTCTTTTCCGTCCTGATGTCCTTTGGTATATCATTTACCAAATTAATTTAACATATCTGCAAGTATTTTATTGTTTTTCGTTCATCATGTGGAGTATCTAATAATGAAAGAACTACATGTCTAAATCTATAGCAGTTTACTATACTGTAATATTAAACTCATTGACCTGCTGTCACCTAACCATCCTAACCTGGGTAACCCGGATCAGCATCTCGCCGTGCCCTGTACTGTCGCTGTCTTTCTGCCGCTGACAACATTTTCATGACCTAGAAAGTAATCATAAATCTTACCTTTACAGAATAAAATACCCAGAACTCTCAATATATTTATAAAATAAAGCAAAATGGTTACAAGTGATTGAAATTGTGCAACTCTGTTAGTCATCGTCAAACTCTGTTATCATTAAAATCTTGGCACTTGCAACAGAGTTGACGATAACAGAGTTGATGTTTTCCACCATTTTGTGCCTTTACTCCATGTGCTATGTTAAAGCCAGACAACACATGTCATGAATAAAACCACAATCTTATGAAGTTCTATCACATATATATATTTTTTTAAAAGGAAGGAGAGATTCATTACAACATCACATAAACAGTTTTGACGCATAATTAATCTACTCTTGGTGTATTCCGAACATTTTGCACAAAATAATGAAGAGCAAAAGTTAAACATACCATAGTACCCTCCAAGGAAGTGAAGAAGAGGGAATGGCATCATTTGGTGCAGGTCACATGATTTTTTTTTAATGCTGTTGGGTATTTTTATGCAGTTTTGTAATAGAGATAACAGAGTTGACAAGACCCCTAGGACAGATACATTTTATATATTTTTAAATATTAATATTGCCTGCATTATAAAAAAAAATGTTCTGTGCAACTAATAATATAAATATTTAGAGATTTAGCATACAAAATCTGCACATTTTCAGCAATTATGTAATGTTTATTTAAGTCGAACATGTGAATCTCTATGCTGGGACAGGCAAAAATTGATGGTGTGGGAATCATTTAATGAATATTTAACACATCAATTGTGCATAAAATATACATTAAACATTATTATGGGTGATAATACAGTTTATTTAATGATAATATTTGAAGCAGATTCTGTTAAGATTTTTTCAGTGGAAAATAACTTAAGAGTTTTTGGTTGGACACCAAATGTACCCGCAATTTCAGAATGACCCTTATATTATTTAATCACTGTAGCTTCAGATCAGAAAACAAGTAGTTGTTTCAACTCTGATGAATGATGCTATCTGGCCGGTTCAGGTTTGTTGTCAGCAGCAGAGACAAAGATGCCTGAACAAATTCATCAAAATGACTCGTATCAAAAATTTACTGGACAACAAATTTTTTCAAGTATGGGCCATGAGGAGTCTACTGGAACAAAATTGTATCGCTTTTATGGATTGATTAACTTTTTTTATTTACCGAAGCTCTACCAAACCATACTGAAACTAGAAAGCTCAATAAAATTGAGGCTTTTGATCAATTGTCATAGATTACTTAACATGTTCACAACACACTGTAGAATTTAGATTTGAGTGGCTGGCTGTGAAGGTTCTGTTTCTCTAAATGCACAGGCGGGAAGAAAATATAAGTTCAGTGTAAAACATGCAGGTCGGTGAATCCGTGTGATACACATTCAGAAATGGAAGAGTGTGTGTGTCAAATATCCAATGGGAATGCTTCACAGAAGTCTGGTGGAGTACATTGCCCTTAAAGGAAAAGGTTGGTGATTTTCTACATTTTTTCTTATTGTGAACACATCTCATGTGCAGCACCAGAACAACAATAAACAGATTTATTAAAAAGCCTAACATATCTTATATATAGCTCTGTGCTGTAGACATGTTCCTTCACCATTAAGAGTTGATTTAGAAACGTCTCCAAAGACTCACCATGTGCAGGACCTGGCTGGATTGTTCTGTATTTAATTATTTCTAACGTACAAAGTCCAGAGGTTGTGAGATTTACACTAGGAGCTAGCTAGCTAGCTTTCCTTTAAAATATGAAAAGATTAATTTAAGGAAAAAATCATCATCAATGTCTAAATTTACTTATATTTGATCAGTGTTATTATTATTATTATTACACAATATGACATGTGACACAATGTAGAACAGCTGACATATAGAGTCCTCATACAGGCAGTGAATTCAGAATACACACACATATTCATGCTTTACTCATATGTGGGACCACATACTTCAAACACCCTTTGAAGGACACCACCTTCTGAATGGTTTACAGCTCCCAGCATCACAGTATGAATCACTGAGCCCAGGATCTGCAGTTTGTTTTTTCATTTAGTTTCTGTAGTCTATACTTTAGTCTATACTTCTATAGTGTATATTTCTATAGTCTATACTCATATAGTATATACTTATATAGTCTATATTTCTATGGTCTATACTCATATAGTGTATACTTCTATAGTCTATACTTCTATAGTGTATACTTCTATAGGCTATACTTCTATAACCTATACTTCTATAGTGTATACTTCTATAGTCTATACTCATATAGTATATACTTATATAGTCTATACTTCTATGGTCTATACTCATATAGTCTATACTTCTATAGTGTATACTTCTATAGTCTATACTCATATAGTCTATACTTCTATAGTGTATACTTCTATAGTATATACTTATATAGTCTATACTTCTATGGTCTATACTCATAGTCTATACTTCTATAGTGTATACTTCTATAGTCTATACTCATATAGTATATACTTATATAGTCTATACTTCTATGGTCTATACTCATATAGTCTATACTTCTATAGTGTATACTTCTATAGTCTATACTCATATAGTATATACTTATATAGTCTATACTTCTATGGTCTATACTCATATAGTGTATACTTCTATAGTCTATACTTCTATAGTGTATACTTCTATAGGCTATACTTCTATAACCTATACTTCTATAGTGTATACTTCTATAGTCTATACTCATATAGTATATACTTATATAGTCTATACTTCTATGGTCTATACTCATATAGTCTATACTTCTATAGTTTATACTTCTATGGTCTATACTCATATAGTCTATACTTCTATAGTGTATACTTCTATAGTATATACTTATATAGTCTATACTTCTATGGTCTATACTCATAGTCTATACTTCTATAGTGTATACTTCTATAGTCTATACTCATATAGTATATACTTATATAGTCTATACTTCTATGGTCTATACTCATATAGTCTATACTTCTATAGTGTATACTTCTATAGTCTATACTCATATAGTCTATACTTCTATAGTGTATACTTCTATAGTATATACTTATATAGTCTATACTTCTATGGTCTATACTCATAGTCTATACTTCTATAGTGTATACTTCTATAGTCTATACTCATATAGTATATACTTATATAGTCTATACTTCTATGGTCTATACTCATATAGTCTATACTTCTATAGTGTATACTTCTATAGTCTATACTCATATAGTATATACTTATATAGTCTATACTTCTATGGTCTATACTCATATAGTCTATACTTCTATAGTTTATACTTCTATGGTCTATACTCATATAGTCTATACTTCTATAATTTATACTTCTATGGTCTATACTCATATAGTATATACTTCTATAGTTTATACTTCTATGGTCTATACTCATATAGTCTATACTTCTATAGTTTATACTTCTATGGTCTATACTCATATAGTATATACTTCTATAGTTTATACTTCTATAGGCTATACTTCTATAACCTATACTTCTATAGTTTATACTTCTATTGTCTATACTCATATAGTATATACTTATATAGTCTATACTTCTATGGTCTATACTCATATAGTCTATACTTCTATAGTTTATACTTCTATGGTCTATACTCATATAGTCTATACTTCTATAGTTTATACTTCTATAGGCTATACTTCTATAACCTATACTTCTATAGTTTATACTTCTATGGTCTATACGTCTATAGTCTATACTCATATAGTCTATACTTCTATAGTTTATACTTCTATAGTTAATACTTCTATGATCTATATGTCTATAGTCTATACTCATATAGGTTATACTTTAATAGTCTCTACTTCTATAGTCTATACTCATATAGTCTATACTTCTATAGTCTATACCTCTATACTCATATAGGAAGTGTCTAATTGAGACTTTTCTGGATTAAAATGTCTAAAAGAGATTTGACCTATGTTAAATATTTTGTCGACTTTTTTTGGTGTCTTTTCATTATCCTAAATGTTTGAAACAATTTCAAACCTGGAGAAATTCACAATGTTAACATTATTTTCATCTACACTTTTTCGATCTGGCTTGTTATTTAAATTTGAAGTCTTTTATTCATCTGGAGTATAAAGCTAACGATAGCATTAGCTTGGGTAGCAGCACCCAACAGATTTTAATGTGAAAGTGTTTTATTCTATGTTTTTTCTAGTTTTAATCACCATTTGTTTTGTAGAAGAGAGATCTGTCAATAAAAAAACTCCTGAACAATGACCACTGAAGGAATCCTAAAATGTCTTTTTTTGTCCAAAGATCATCAGTTTACTATTTTCGAGACAAAAAAACAGGAAATAATCAGAGAAGAGAAGCTGGAACCAGAGAATTTAGACATTTTCTACTGAATAAATGACTCAAACCGATTATCAAAATAATTTGTATTGATTTATTAGTTGACAACTAATCAAACAATGGATTAATGGTTCCACTAAATGAAAACTATTTCTAAACAGGTGACATGAGTGATGTGATGAACTTGGTTTATTATTTATTATTATTATTATTATCTAGAGGTTTACAGATCTCTGTCTAATCAAACAACAAAATCATATGTATCTTACAGAAGACTGGAAGTGAGCAGAGTTTATAGCAGAAGTCCAATTTTTATGTCATTATCATTGTGTCTCCAAAGCATCAACTTGACTTAAAATGAATTATGAAATATATTTCCATATCCTCATACTGTATTTTAAAGCAAGGTGTTATTAGGTGTTTTTTGTGTCTTTATACATTTGCAGATGATGTTAGTGGTATCAAAGCTGACTGGAACAGAGATATCAGATGGCTGCTTTAATTGTTTGCTGAAGCTTCACAAATCACCTGTTTCTGTCACTTGTAATTGTTGCGGACTGTTCAAATAACCATGAAACACCTGTTAGGTGTGATTGACACATAGAACAAATTCCATCTCAAATAAGAATACTGCCTGAAATATGGGGTAAAATTGCTCTTTTGACTTTTTAAATAGAGGAAATTAACACATGCAGCTAAAAACTATTGATACAATTTGAAGTTTTTTATAGGTTGTGGAGATTTCAAAGAAATCCAGCTGCATCTGACTTGGTGTGTGTGTGTGTGTGTGTGTGTGTACACACACCTGGTATGATCATGGTCCTGGCTGATCCAATCACAGCTCTAAGATACACCTGGTGTTTGTGATGTGTGAACTCCTCAGTTTCCTGCTCTATATTGTAATAATGAAGTGAGATTATTTCTGTTTACAGCTTTTATTCTACTTCCACTGAAGTTTTCTTCTTCCTCTGCTCCGTGAGCATCAGTGAAGTCAAAGAGAAATTAGCGACTATAAAAGACAGAAAATGCAGTAGAGACTATAGAGATTATTCATGTTTTTTTGTTTTTTTTTTACCTAATTTATGTTCATTGTTTCATTGCAGCTCAGTGTGATTCTTTGCTGCATCTTGCTGTAATTTTTGATTTTACACGGAGCAGAGATGTCATATTATGCTGCAAACAGAACAGGCATTTTTATCTTGTGGCCATCCACAGAAACAGAAACATTAGTGCCGACACACACGTCAGTCATGGAGCTGACTTTTTTCCCCTTGAAGAAAAAAAAGAAACTTTGGGTATAAAACATGTGGAAGTGCAGCTGCTGTTCTACCTGATCTGTGAGTGAAAAGCTCTTTTTGTTTAGCACCAAGTCGCCCTAAAAACTACAATACCAGGAGACATGTTTAATATTCCTCTCTGTATATCAGATATTTTCTTTTGCATGAAATCTGATATTTACCCCGTTAATATTCTCCTGCTTCCATTATGCACAAAAAATACATTTTATACTTTGACCAAGAAAATGATGCCTGGGAGGTGTTTCACTACAGGGCTGCAGCGTCTGAGGAAGAGCCACACTGCCCCCTACAGGAAGGAAGGTGATGGAGCGAGAGGAAAGAGGAGGTAGGGAAAGAATGAACGACAGAAAGGAGGAGGATTCTCGCTTTTTTGGTTTAGTCTGGTCCTGAACATTGAACAGATTTATTGTTCTATTATCAAAACATATCCTGCAATTTTCCTGCTGTGCAAATGAAAAATGTTGGGTTGACTTAACCCAAGCTGCCAGTTTTTAGTCATAAAGACACAAACTGTAGAACTATGACAGCGATGGCAGCTTTGTTATAATTTCTTGACATGTCATTTGGTTGTGGTTGAATGATTAACACTTTTTTCACTTCATGCTGCCTGAATAAATGTGAGTCTACAGCCTCTGTGTTGTCTGCTCAGTGAAATGAAGCTGCAGCTCAAACCTTTGAAGAGAAATCTCATCATCAAAGAGCAGAGAACACTGTGAATGCATTGATAGAGAAACACAGAATGTTCCTTAAACATTCCCAGGCATCTGGTTATTCTATTAAACTTCTAATGTTCAACATTCCGATGCTTCATGCTCATCAGAACCTTCCCTCACTAGGAACAGAACATGTTGGAACATATCAGGATTAACATTAAATATTCAACTAACCTTTCCAGAATGGTCTTCAAACGTTATCATAATGTTAATTTCAACATTTAATGATGTTCATATTAACATGTAAGAACTGTTATGGTCGAAGCATCATAAATGTTTCCACAACAATTCAGGAAGCTCATTTGCTGGGTATAGTTGCTGGAATGTTGCTTCCACTTCAAACCTGAGCTTTTCTCTGACAGCACAGGTTGTTTCTATATTTTTACTGGAATATATTTGCATGATGTGGAGTTTGCTGGGGCAGCTGGCTCAGAAAACAAAGCCCAGGAAACAGCATTAAATATTTAAAATGCACCATTAATGACATACAGAGCAGCCGCTGAACCAACAAGCAGGAGGAAAATCTATTGGTATTTCTACCTGAAACCCAAGTTTAATATTGACTCATTATCCAATGTTACAGAATTAGATTTTATGAAAGACCGGTTACACACTTTATATTCACATTAAAGCCATTAATTAACACAACTCTAAGAAGTTATCACTCACTATTCATGACTTTCATGTATTTTTTTTAAAGTCGTGTTCACATCACGTCTTGTAAATCTGACCATGGTTAACTTCTGTCACTAGAACAGATCAGAGACATCACACAAAGTACATTATGTTGCTGTCAAGAGCAAATTGAAGTGTTGATTTCGGTGATAAAAGAGGCAAAGGTACAGAAGGCCATTAGAAAAATTCAGCAGAGATTATGGATTTATTTTCTGTTTCTGCAGAAATGAAGAACACTGATCGGAGTCATAAATACGAACATGAGGAATCTGGCTGTGAAACTGATTGTGATGATTAAAATGGATGTAAATGTCATTCAAAATGTCAAAAGCCACAACATCCAAACAAGATGAATAATTATCCAGAAACATCACATCTCATCATCACTCCTCTTCTTTGTTACACTCATCACAACGTTTCACTTGTGGATTCTCTGATCATTAATCTCTAATCACAACAAAGTGACCTGTGGTGGCAGTGAATAACAGCCTGAGTTACATAACACTTCATCAGGTCTGAGGAAAAAAGCTGCGTCCAAGGCAAACTGATTATGCATGTCAGTTTTATAAAAAGAAGATTATATAACAGCAATTATGTAATCAGCAGATCAAATGCTGAACAATAGATAACAGGACAAAGAGAACAAAGAACTGCATGTATGGTCCTTGTGTTTTTACACAACTTTGTTACCTGCATCTCACTAATGATTTCTCTTCATGTTTACTGTTGTACCCTGAAGTGTGCTGTGTTAGCAGTGGAATGATTATTTCTCTCCTTGTCTCCAGCGTTTTCACAGTAAAATGCAGGATGGCTGGCATAGAATATGGGAAACAAATACCTCTAACCCTGGAAAACTGTTCAAATTCAAAAAGAGAAAAGTCACAGTTTCGTTACACTCGACACTGTTGTTTGATGTAAGAAAAATAAGAAAATTAATGCACCACAGGCCTGTAAAAAGATTTGATTGAGAGAAAGAGAATAAAAATGAGAACAAAGTAAAAAGAATAAATGTTTAAACAGTAAACACCAAAAAGGAAAAATAAATGATTTTCCAGTGCTGGAAACATTCCAACAAGAAAACCAAGTGAAATCAAATGTTGGGGGCTGGTTTCCATGGTTTGAGAAAGGTCTTTTAATTCCACTTCAGGGAAAATGAGCATAAATGATGTTTAATGGCAGATGATCACTGAGTCACATTCAGCATCACAGAGTCGTCAATTCCTGCCCTAAACATGGCCGACTACATGTTGGAGATGGACCAATCAGGGCTCCAGGTCCTTCATGAATAATTAATCACTAAAGTGGACTTCAGGGTCCACTATACATGTGGGTAATCAGGGTTTTTGAATAAAGGGACTGAATCTTTCAGGAGGTTCAGTTTCCTTCTAACTAAAACTAAAAGTAACCCATTAACAACAGCATTACAAACATTGTTACTAACAACGTTACCAACATACTAACACCCTTACTAACAACATTACTAACAATGTCACTAACAGCATTACTAACATTGTTACTAACAACGTTACCAACATACTAACATCATTAATAACACCCTTACTAACAACACTACTAACAACATTACTAACAACGTTACTACTGACCTCACTAACATCACTCATAACTCCCCACTCCTGTTAGTAACATTGTTACTAACTTTGTTAATAATGATTTTACTAATGACATCACTATCAGCATTCCTAATATTGTTAATAATGATGTTACTAACAAGATCACTAACAGCGTTGCAAACATTATTACTAACAATGTTACAACACTGTTGTTGCTAACAGTGTTATTATCATTGTTACTAACAGTGTTACTAATATTAAGATAAGAACACTGTTACTAACAGCATTACTAGCATTGTCACTAACAGTGCTACTAACATTGCTATTAACATTATTACTAACATTTTCGCTAACAGCGTTACTAATAGCATTACTAACATTGTTACTAACAGTGTTAAAATCATACTCCACATCATTATGAATGAGCTAAAAGTGTTACTAACATTGCCACTAACACCGTTACTAACAGTGTTACTAACATACTAACATCATTAATAAGACCCTTACTAACATTGTTACTAACACTGTTACTAACATAAGGCCATTACGAACAGTGTTACTAACATTATTACTAATGATCTTACTAATGACATCACTAACAACGGTACTAACATTGTTAACTAACAGCGTTACTAAAGACGTCAATAACAATCATTAACTGCGTTACTAACATTGTTACAAACAGCGTTACTAACATTGTTAATAATGACATTAGTAACGACATTACTAACAGTGTTTTTTAACAGAGATAGTGGACCTCAGTGATCATGGACCTCAGTGATCGTGGACCTCAGAGATAGTGGACCTCAGTGATGGTTGGTGGCTGATCCCTGCCCCCAGACTCCAGCAGCTCCTGGATTATGGAGAACATGGAGAACCTGGAGAACATGGAGAACTTGGAGAACATGGAGAACCTGGAGAACATGGAGAACTTGGAGAACATGGAGAACCTGGAGAACATGGAGAACTTGGAGAACATGGAGAACCTGGAGAACATGGAGAACTTGGAGAACCTGAAGAATGAGGACAACATGGAGAACGGGGAGAACCTGGAGAACATGGAGAACTTGGAGAACATGGAGAACCTGGAGAACTTAGAGAACCTGGAGAACATGGAGAACATGGAACCAGATGATTTGTGGCTGTTATTGCTGCTCGTTAATGCTCATGGTGATGTTGGTTTTGAGGAAATACAGGAAATGATCACCATTTTAATCCTTGATGGAGCATGGAGGATTATTCCTGAGTCAATCTGTCCTCCTGACACCTTCCACCTGTTCTACTCCAGATCCACCACCTCCTGCAGCCAGGCCCAGCCGAGTGTTTCCTCCCTCCTGGTGTTAGTCCTGCCAACCCACAGACCAGTGGGGCCAGAGCAGGTGTTGGACCATATTGGCGTGGCCGGTAATTACCTACAAACACGGCCACCATATTGCTGCCGCATCTTCATGACAACACATCAAACGACTCAGTGGACCAGGAGAGGAGACTGGAGCTGAATTTATATGGAGATGATTAGGAATAGAGGAGGAATAATTACAGCATGTGTGTGTCTGTGTTATAATTATAATGTCTGTGTGTTCGAGTGTGTGTGTGTCTGTGTATTGTGTCTGTGTGTTATAGTGTGTGTGTGCATTGTTTGTATTATAATGTCTGTGTCTGTGTGTTATAGTTTGTGTCTGTGTGCATTGTACATGGGTTATAATGTGTGTGTGTGTGTGTTATAATGTGTGTGTGTGTGTGTGTTATAATGTGTGTGTGTGTGTTATAATGTGTGTGTGTTATAATGTGATTGTGTGTGTGTTATAATATGTGTGCATTATTATAATGTCTGTGCGTGTGTTATAATGTGCGTGTGTGTGTGTTATAATGTGTTTGTGTGTTATAATTTGTGAGTGTGTATTATGTGTGTGTTATAATGTGTGTGTGTGTTATAATGTGTTTGTGTGTTATAGTTTGTGTGAGTGTGTATTATGTGAGTGTTCTAATGTGTTTGTGTGTGTGTTATAATGTGTTTGTGTGTTATAGTTTGTGTGAGTGTGTATTATGTGAGTGTTCTAATGTGTTTGTGTGTGTGTTATAATGTGTTTGTGTGTTATAGTTTGTGTGTGTATTATGTGAGTGTTCTAATGTGTTTGTGTGTGTGTTATAATGTGATTGTGTGTGTGTTATAATATGTGTGCATTATTATAATGTCTGTGCGTGTGTTATAATGTGCGTGTGTGTGTGTTATAATGTGTTTGTGTGTTATAATTTGTGAGTGTGTATTATGTGTGTGTTATAATGTGTGTGTGTGTTATAATGTGTTTGTGTGTTATAGTTTGTGTGAGTGTGTATTATGTGTGTGTTATAATGTGTTTGTGTGTGTGTTATAATGTGTTTGTGTGTTATAGTTTGTGTGAGTGTGTATTATGTGAGTGTTCTAATGTGTTTGTGTGTGTGTTATAATGTGTTTGTGTGTTATAGTTTGTGTGAGTGTGTATTATGTGTGTGTTATAATGTGTTTGTGTGTGTGTTATACTGTGTGTGTGTTATAATGTGTTTGTGTGTGTGTTATAATGTGTGTGTGTTATAATGTGTTTGTGTGTGTGTTATAATGTGTGTGAGTGTGTTATAATGTGTGTGCATGTTATAATGTCTGTGTGTTATAATGTGTGTGTGTGTGTTATAATGTGTTTGTGTGTTATACTTTGTGTGAGCGTGTATTATGTGTGTTATAATGTGTGTGTGTGTGTGTGTGTGTGTGTGTGTGTGTGTTATAATGTGTTTGTGTGTGTGTTATAATGTGTGTGTGTTATAATGTGTTTGTGTGTGTGTTATAATGTGTGTGTGTTATAATGTGTTTGTGTGTGTGTTATAATGTGTGTGAGTGTGTTATAATGTGTGTGCATGTTATAATGTGTGTGTGTGTTTGTGTGTTATAATGTGTTTGTGTTATAGTTTGTGAGTGTGTTTGTGTGTTATAATGTGTTTGTGTTATAGTTTGTGAGTGTGTATTATGTGAGTGTTCTAATGTGTTTGTGTGTAAGTTATAAGGTGTGTGTGTTATAATGTGTGTGTGTGTGTTATAATTTGTATGAGTGTGTATTATGTGAGTGTTCTAATGTGTTTGTGTGTGTGTTATAATGTGTGTGTGTGTTTGTGTGTTCTAATGTGTTTGTGTTATAGTTTGTTTGAGTGTGTATAATGTGTGTGTTCTAATGTGTTTGTGTGTGTGTTATAATGTGTGTATGTTATAATGTGTTTGTGTGTTATAGTTTGTGTGAGTGTGTATAATGTGTGTGTTCTAATGTGTTTGTGTGTGTGTTATAATGTGTGTGTGTTATAATGTGTGTGTGTGTTATAATGTGTTTGTGTGTTATAGTTTGTGTGAGTGTGTATAATGTGTGTGTTCTAATGTGTTTGTGTGTGTGTTATAATGTGTGTGTGTTATAATGTGTGTGTGTGTTATAATGTGTTTGTGTGTTATAGTTTGTGTGAGTGTGTATAATGTGTGTGTTCTAATGTGTTTGTGTGTGTGTTATAATGTGTGTGTGTTATAATGTGTTTGTGTGTTATAGTTTGTGTGAGTGTGTATAATGTGAGTGTTCTAATGTGTTTGTGTGTGTGTTATAATGTGTGTGTGTTATAATGTGTGTGTGTGTTATAATGTGTTTGTGTGTTATAGTTTGTGTGAGTGTGTATAATGTGTGTGTTCTAATGTGTTTGTGTGTTATAGTTTGTGTGAGTGTGTATAATGTGAGTGTTCTAATGTGTTTGTATGTGTGTGTGTATGTGTGTGTGTGTGTTTGTGTGCATTATGTTAATGCATTATAATGTGTGTCCGTGTTATAATGTATGTGTGTGTTATAATGTGTGTGTGTTCTAATGTGTTTGTGTGTGTGTTATAATGTGTTTGTGTGTTATAATTTGTGTGAGCGTGTATTATGTGTGTTATAATGTGTGTGTGTGTGTGTGTGTGTGTTATAATGTGTTTGTGTGTGTGTTATACTGTGTGTGTGTTATAATGTGTTTGTGTGTGTGTTATAATGTGTGTGTGTTATAATGTGTTTGTGTGTGTGTTATAATGTGTGTGAGTGTGTTATAATGTGTGTGCATGTTATAATGTCTGTGTGTTATAATGTGTGTGTGTGTGTTATAATGTGTTTGTGTGTTATACTTTGTGTGAGCGTGTATTATGTGTGTTATAATGTGTGTGTGTGTGTGTGTGTGTGTGTGTGTGTGTTATAATGTGTTTGTGTGTGTGTTATAATGTGTTTGTGTGTGTGTTATAATGTGTGTGTGTTATAATGTGTTTGTGTGTGTGTTATAATGTGTGTGAGTGTGTTATAATGTGTGTGCATGTTATAATGTCTGTGTGTTATAATGTGTGTGAGTGTGTTATAATGTGTGTGCATCTTATAATGTCTGTGTGTTATAATGTGTGTGTGTTATAATGTGTTTCTGGGTTATAATGTGTGTGAGTGTGTCTTATGTGTGTGTTATAATGTGTTTCTGGGTTATAATGTGTGTGAGTGTGTTATAATGTGTGTGCATCTTATAATGTCTGTGTGTTATAATGTGTGTGTGTTATAATGTGTTTCTGGGTTATAATGTGTGTGAGTGTGTCTTATGTGTGTGTTATAATGTGTTTCTGGGTTATAATGTGTGTGAGTGTGTTATAATGTGTGTGCATGTTATAATGTCTGTGTGTTATAATATGTGTTTGTGTGCTATAATGTGTTTGTGTGTTATAATGTGTGTGTGTTATAATGTGTTTGTGTGTGTGTTATAATGTGTGTGTGTTATAATGTGTTTGTGTGTTATAATTTGTGTGAGTGTGTATTATGTGTGTGTTATAATGTGTTTGTGTGTGTGTTATAATGTGTGTGAGTGTGTTATAATGTGTGTGCATGTTATAGTGTCTGTGTGTTATAATGTGTATGTGTGTGTGTGTGTTATAATGTGTTTGTGTGTTATAATTTATGTGAGCGTGTATTATGTGTGTTATAATGTGTGTGTGTGTGTTATAATGTGTTTGTGTGTGTGTTATAATGTGGGTGTGTTATAATGTGTTTGTGTGTGTGTTATAATGTGTGTGTGTTATAATGTGTTTGTGTGTTATAATTTGTGTGAGTGTGTTATAATGTGTGTGCATGTTATAATGTCTGTGTGTTATAATGTGTGTGTGTGTTATAATGTGTTTGTGTGTTATAATTTGTGTGAGTGTGTATTATGTGTGTTATAATGTGTGTGTCTGTGTGTGTTATAATGTGTTTGTGTGTGTGTTATAATGTGTGTGAGTGTGTATTATGTGTGTTTTATAATGTGTTTCTGGGTTATAATGTGTGTGAGTGTGTTATAATGTGTGTGCATGTTATAATGTCTGTGTGTTATAATGTGTGTGTGTGTGTGTTATAATGTGTTTCTGGGTTATATTGTGTGTGAGTGTGTATTATGTGTGTGTTATAATGTGTTTCTGGGTTATAATGTGTGTGTGTGTTATAATGTGTGTGCATGTTATAATGTCTGTGTGTTATAATGTGTGTTTGTGTGTTATAATGTGTTTGTGTGTTATAGTGTGTGTGTTATAACGTGTGTGTATGTTATAATGTGTGTGTGTTATAATGTGTGTGTGTGTGTGTGTTATAACGTGTTTCTGTGTTATAGTGTGTGTGTTATAACGTGTGTATGTTATAATGTGTGTTTGTGTTATAATGTGTGTGTGTGTGTGTGTGTGTGTGTGTTATAATGTGTTTCTGTGTTATAATGTGTTTGTTATAACATGTGTTTGTGTTATGTGTTTGTGTTATGTGCGTGTGTGTTATGTGTTTGTGTGTGTGTTAAAATGTGTGTGTGTGTTAAAATGCGTGTTTGTGTTATGTGTGTGTGTGTTGTGTTTGTGTGTGTGTTATAATGTGTGTGTGTGTGTGTTATAATGTGTTTGTGTGTTATACTTTGTGTGAGCGTGTATTATGTGTGTTATAATGTGTGTGTGTGTGTGTGTGTGTGTGTGTGTGTGTGTTATAATGTGTTTGTGTGTGTGTTATAATGTGTTTGTGTGTGTGTTATAATGTGTGTGTGTTATAATGTGTTTGTGTGTGTGTTATAATGTGTGTGAGTGTGTTATAATGTGTGTGCATGTTATAATGTCTGTGTGTTATAATGTGTGTGAGTGTGTTATAATGTGTGTGCATCTTATAATGTCTGTGTGTTATAATGTGTGTGTGTTATAATGTGTTTCTGGGTTATAATGTGTGTGAGTGTGTCTTATGTGTGTGTTATAATGTGTTTCTGGGTTATAATGTGTGTGAGTGTGTTATAATGTGTGTGCATCTTATAATGTCTGTGTGTTATAATGTGTGTGTGTTATAATGTGTTTCTGGGTTATAATGTGTGTGAGTGTGTCTTATGTGTGTGTTATAATGTGTTTCTGGGTTATAATGTGTGTGAGTGTGTTATAATGTGTGTGCATGTTATAATGTCTGTGTGTTATAATATGTGTTTGTGTGCTATAATGTGTTTGTGTGTTATAATGTGTGTGTGTTATAATGTGTTTGTGTGTGTGTTATAATGTGTGTGTGTTATAATGTGTTTGTGTGTTATAATTTGTGTGAGTGTGTATTATGTGTGTGTTATAATGTGTTTGTGTGTGTGTTATAATGTGTGTGAGTGTGTTATAATGTGTGTGCATGTTATAGTGTCTGTGTGTTATAATGTGTATGTGTGTGTGTGTGTTATAATGTGTTTGTGTGTTATAATTTATGTGAGCGTGTATTATGTGTGTTATAATGTGTGTGTGTGTGTTATAATGTGTTTGTGTGTGTGTTATAATGTGGGTGTGTTATAATGTGTTTGTGTGTGTGTTATAATGTGTGTGTGTTATAATGTGTTTGTGTGTTATAATTTGTGTGAGTGTGTTATAATGTGTGTGCATGTTATAATGTCTGTGTGTTATAATGTGTGTGTGTGTTATAATGTGTTTGTGTGTTATAATTTGTGTGAGTGTGTATTATGTGTGTTATAATGTGTGTGTCTGTGTGTGTTATAATGTGTTTGTGTGTGTGTTATAATGTGTGTGAGTGTGTATTATGTGTGTTTTATAATGTGTTTCTGGGTTATAATGTGTGTGAGTGTGTTATAATGTGTGTGCATGTTATAATGTCTGTGTGTTATAATGTGTGTGTGTGTGTTATAATGTGTTTCTGGGTTATATTGTGTGTGAGTGTGTATTATGTGTGTGTTATAATGTGTTTCTGGGTTATAATGTGTGTGTGTGTTATAATGTGTGTGCATGTTATAATGTCTGTGTGTTATAATGTGTGTGTGTGTGTGTGTTATAACGTGTTTCTGTGTTATAGTGTGTGTGTTATAACGTGTGTATGTTATAATGTGTGTTTGTGTTATAATGTGTGTGTGTGTGTGTGTGTGTGTGTGTTATAATGTGTTTCTGTGTTATAATGTGTTTGTTATAACATGTGTTTGTGTTATGTGTTTGTGTTATGTGCGTGTGTGTTATGTGTTTGTGTGTGTGTTAAAATGTGTGTGTGTGTTAAAATGCGTGTTTGTGTTATGTGTGTGTGTGTTGTGTTTGTGTGTGTGTTATAATGTGTGTGTGTGTGTGTTATAATGTGTTTGTGTATGTATTATAATGTGTGTGAGTGTGTATTATGTGTGTGTTATAATGTGTTTCTGGGTTATAATGTGTGTGAGTGTGTATTATGTGTGTGTTATAATGTGTTTCTGGGTTATAATGTGTGTGAGTGTGTTATAATGTGTGTTTGTGTTATAATGTGTGTTTGTGTGTTATAATGTGTTTGTGTGTTATAGTGTGTGTGTTATAACATGTGTGTATGTTATAATGTGTGTGTGTTATAATGTGTGTGTGTGTGTGTGTGTGTTATAATGTGTTTCTGTGTTATAGTGTGTGTGTTATAACGTGTGTGTATGTTATAATATGTGTGTGTTATAATGTGTGTGTGTGTGTGTGTTATAATGTGTTTCTGTGTTATAATGTGTTTGTTATAACGTGTGTTTGTGTTATGTGTGTGTGTTATAATGTGTGTGTGTGTTATAATGTGTGTGCGTGTGTTATAATGTATGTGTGTGTGTTATAATGTGTTTGCGTGTGTTATGTGTTTGTGTGTGTGTTAAAATGTGTGTGTGGGTTATAATGTGTGTGTTATAATGTGTGTGCGTTTGTGTTATAATGTGTTTGTGTGTGTCATAATTCAATTCAATTCAATTCACTTTATTTTTATAGCCCAATTTTACAACACAGTTGTCTCAAAGTGCTTTACAAAATCCAGTCCAAAGAGATTCAGACATCCCCCGTCCTTAGACCCTCCTTCTCAGCAAGGAAAAACTCCAAAACCCAGTGGGAAAAAGGAGAAACCTCGAGGAGGACCACAGTGAAGGAGAGATCCACTCCCATGGACGGACAGACTATAGATGAATCAGGACTGACAGACATCCATCTGATGATGAAATAATAGTCTTTAAAGATGTTTCAGTCTGTAGAGATGCCGTAGGGTGGGGGCAGAAGGGTGGGTTCAACCAGGCAGGTGAAGGTTCATCAGGGGCCTCGATGAGTCGCATCAGGAGTCGTCATCATTGGGCCTCGTGCGGATGAACTGAAACAGTAGCCACTCCCCCGAAGGGGAGTGGGGAGAAGGACTCTGGGTGAATAGTGATGTAAAGACCAAGTATAAAGTAGATACTGTTTATTAATGACAGTGGTACATGGTACCAGAAAGAGATGATAGGACTCAGTGACTGTACTTCCCCCAGTATTCTCACTCCTAGGGCAGCTTAGACTGAACTGTGGGTTTAAGTCTACCTTTAACTACCCTGACCATAGGCCATAATGTGTGTTTGTGCGTGTGTTATAATGTGTGTGCGTGTGTTATAATGTATGTGTGTGTGTTATAATGTCTGTGTTATAATGTGTGTGCGTGTGTTATAATGTATGTGTGTGTGTGTTATAATGTGTTTGTGTGTTATAGCTTGTGTGAGTGTGTATTATGTGAGTGTTATAATGTGTGTGTGTTATAATGTGTGTGCGTGTTATAATGTGTGCGTGTGTTATAATGTATTTGTGTGTGTTATAATGTGTGTATGTGTTATAATGTGTGTGCGTGTGTGTTATGTGTGTGTGTGTTATAATGTGTTTGTGTGTTATAATGTGTGTGTTATGTGTTTGTGTGTGTTATAATGTGTGTGTGTGTGTGTTATAATGCGTGTTTGTGTTATAATGTGTGTGTGTGTGTTACAATGTGTGTGCGTGTGTGTTATAATGTGTTTGTGTGTGTTATATTGTGTGTGTGTGTTATAATGCATGTGCGTGTGTTATAATGTATGCGTGTGTGTTATAATGTGTGTGTGTTATAATGTGTGTGCGTGTTATAATGTGTGCGTGTGTTATAATGTATTTGTGTGTGTTATAATGTGTGTATGAGTTATAATGTGTGTGTGTGTGTGTTATAATGTGTGTGTGTGTTATAATGCGTGTGCGTGCGTTATAATGTATGTGTGTGTGTGTTATAATTTGTGTTATAATGTGCGTGTGTGTATGTTATAATGTGTGTGTTATAATGTGTGTGCGTGTGTTATAATGTATGTGTGTGTTATAATGTCTGTGTTATAATGTGTGTGCATGTGTTATAATGTATGTGTGTGTGTGTTATAATGTGTTTGTGTGTTATAGCTTGTGTGAGTGTGTATTATGTGAGTGTTATAATGTGTTTGTGTGTGTGTGTTATAATGTGTGTGCGTGTTATAATGTATGTGTGTGTGTGTGTGTGTTATAATGTGCATGTGTTATAAAGTGTGTGTGTTATAATGTGTGTGTGTGTATGTTATAATGTGTTTGTTATAATGTGCGTGTGTTATAAAGTGTGTGTGTTATAATGTGCGTGTGTTATAAAGTGTGTGTGTTATAATGTGTTTGTGTGTTATAATGTGTGTGTGTTATGTGTTTGTGTGTGTTATAATGTGTGTGTGTGTGTGTTATAATGCGTGTTTGTGTTATAATGTGTGTGTGTGTTACAATGTGTGTGCGTGTGTGTTATAATGTGTTTGTGTGTGTTATATTGTGTGTGTGTGTTATAATGCATGTGCGTGTGTTATAATGTATGCGTGTGTGTTATAATGTGTGTGTGTTATAATGTGTGTGCGTGTTATAATGTGTGCGTGTGTTATAATGTATTTGTGTGTGTTATAATGTGTGTATGTGTTATAATGTGTGTGCGTGTGTGTTATAATGTGTGTGTGTGTTATAATGTGTGTTTGTGTTATAATGTGTGTGTGTGTGTTATAATGTGTGTGTGTGTTATAATGTGTGTTTGTGTTATAATGTGTGTGTGTGTTATAATGTGTGTGCGTGTGTGTTATAATGTGTGTGTGTGTTATAATGTGTGTGTGTGTTATAATGCCTGTGCGTGCGTTATAATGTATGTGTGTGTGTGTTATAATTTGTGTTATAATGTGCGTGTGTGTATGTTATAATGTGTGTGTTATAATGTGTGTGCGTGTGTTATAATGTATGTGTGTGTTATAATGTCTGTGTTATAATGTGTGTGCATGTGTTATAATGTATGTGTGTGTGTGTTATAATGTGTTTGTGTGTTATAGCTTGTGTGAGTGTGTATTATGTGAGTGTTATAATGTGTTTGTGTGTGTGTGTTATAATGTGTGTGCGTGTTATAATGTATGTGTGTGTGTGTGTGTGTTATAATGTGCGTGTGTTATAAAGTGTGTGTGTTATAATGTGTGTGTGTGTATGTTATAATGTGTTTGTTATAATGTGCGTGTGTTATAAAGTGTGTGTGTTATAATGTGCGTGTGTTATAAAGTGTGTGTGTTATAATGTGCGTGTGTTATAAAGTGTGTGTGTTATAATGTGTGTGTGTTATAATGTGTGTGTGTGTTATAATGTGTGTGTGTTATGTGTTTGTGTGTGTTATAATGTGTGTGTGTGTGTGTTATAATGCGTGTTTGTGTTATAATGTGTGTGTGTGTGTTATAATGTGTGTGCGTGTGTGTTATAATGTGTTTGTGTGTGTTATATTGTGTGTGTGTGTTATAATGCATGTGCGTGTGTTATAATGTATGCGTGTGTGTTATAATGTGTGTGTGTTATAATGTGTGTGCGTGTTATAAAGTGTGCGTGTGTTATAATGTATGTGTGTGTTATAATGTGTGTATGTGTTATAATGTGTGTGCGTGTGTGTTATAATGTGTGTGTATGTGTGTTATAATGTGTGTTTGTGTTATAATGTGTGTGTGTGTGTGTTATAATGTGTGTGTGTGTTATAATGTGTGTTTGTGTTATAATGTGTGTGTGTGTTATAATGTGTGTGCGTGTGTGTTATAATGTGTGTGTGTGTTATAATGTGTGTGTGTGTTATAATTCGTGTGCGTGCGTTATAATGTATGTGTGTGTGTGTTATAATTTGTGTTATAATGTGCGTGTGTGTATGTTATAATGTGTGTGTTATAATGTGTGTGTGTGTTATGTGTGTGTGTGTGTTAATTCAATTCAGTTCACTTTTATTTGTATACTCCAATTTTACAACACAGTTGTCTCAAAGTGCTTCACAGAATTCAGTCCAAAGTGACCCAGACATCCTTCGTCCTTAGACCCTCCTTCTCAACAAGGAAAAACTCCAAAACCCAGTGAAAGAAGAAACCTGGGGGAGAACCACCAAGGAGAGATCCACTCCCATGGACGGACAGACTATAGATGGACCAGGACAGACAGACATCCATCTGATGATGAAATAATAGTCTGTAAAGATGTTTCAGTCTGTAGAGATGCTGTAGGGTGGGGTAGAAGGGTGGGTACAACCAGGCAGGTGAAGGAGTAGTAGTAGGTTCATCAGGGGCCTCCATGAGTCACATCAGGAGTCGTCATCATTGGGCCTCGTGTGGTTGAACTGAAACAGTAGCAGGGAGAAGGACTCTGGGTGAATAGTGATGTAAAGACCAAGTATAAACTAGATCCTGTTTATTAATGACAGACAGTGGTACATGGTACCAGAAAGAGATGATAGAGCTCAGTGACTGTACTTCCCCCAGCATTCTCACTCCTAGGGCAGCTTAGACTGAACTGTGGGTTTAAGTCTACCTTTAACTACCCTGACCATAGGCCTTTTGGAACAGGAATGTTTTCAGTCTAACCTTAAATGCACAGACTGTGTCGGCCTCTTTAATATGAGTTGGGAGTTGGTTCCATAAAACAGGGGCTTGGTAACTAAAGGCTCTAGCTCCTACTGTGCTTTTATGGACCTGTGGAACTACCAGTAGACCTGCATTCTGAGAGAGAAGTGTTCTGATTGGATGGTACGGGACCAGAGCATCTTTAAGATGAGAGGGGCCCATACCATTAATGGTTTTATAAGTTAGAAGTAATATTTTAAATTTAATTCTGAACTCAACAGGAAGCCAATGAAGGGCTTGGAGTATGGGGCTGATGTCTCTTCTATTAGTTCCTGTTAATAAACGAGCCGCTGCGTTTTGAACCAGCTGAAAACTCACGCTATGAGTAGGGAGTTACAGTAATCTAGTCTAGATGGAACAAACGCATGGATTAGTTTTTCAGCATCATTTTTAGACAGGATATTTCTAATTTTGACTATGTTACGCAGGTGAAAGAAGGCTGTTCTACAGGCTTGATTAATATGAGCTTTAAATGATAAGTCTGGCTCAAATAAAACTCCTAGGTTTTTAACTGTGGTGCTAGAGGCTATCTTCACATTATCTAGAGTTACTAGTTGCTCAGATAGGGACTCTCTAACACGTTTAGGGCCTAATATAATAACTTCTGTTTTATCAGGGTTAAGTAACAAATAGTTAACAGACATCCAGGTCTTTATGTCTCTAACACAGGTACTTAGTTTATGTACCAGCCTGATCTGATCGGGTTTAATTGATAAGTATAGCTGTGTGTCATCTGCGTAGCAGTGGAAATTTATGCCATGTTTTCTAATAATATTACCCAAGGGAAACATATATAGAGTAAACAAAATGGGCCCAAGGACTGACCCTTGTGGGACACCATAAGTGACTCTGTATGATGATGATTGCTGGTTAACGCTAACAAACTGGAACCTATGAGATAAATAGGATTTAAACCAGGAGAGAGCGGATCCTCTAATGCCTATGTCCTGTTCCAATCTCTGCAGTAAGATGCTGTGGTCGATTGTATCAAACGCAGCACTTAGATCCAGCAGGACCAGAACCGAGCCCAGTCCATCATCAGCAGCCAGCAACAAGTCATTAGTGACCTTGACTAGTGCTGTTTCAGTGCTGTGATGGGCCCGAAAACCAGACTGAAAATCTTCAAATAAACTATTGTCCTGTAAGTGCTGACACAGCTGTTTAACTACCACTCTTTGAAGAACTTTTGAAAAGAAGGGTAGATTTGAAATCGGCCTGTAGTTTACTAAAATATCTGGCTCAAGAGTGTTTTTTTTCAAGAGTGGTTTAATAACTGCATGTTTAAAAGCCTGTGGCACGTATCCAGTTATTAGGGACATGTTAATTATATCTAAGATATTATCAATAATTAAGGGCAGCGTCTCTTTAAGTAGTTTAATTGGAATTGGATCTAGAATACACGTAGTTGATTTAGATGACATAATGATTTTAGTTAACTGGGCTGGGTTTGCAGGGGTGAATTTATCCAGTAATATTACTGGGTTTAAAGGGGCTTGTAAGCTACAGCCTGAGCTTCCTCAGCACTGATGTTAGGAAGGATTTGATCTATTTTATCTCTAATAGTTAAGATTTTATTATTAAAGAAATTTAAGAAGTCATCACAGCTGAGACTAACTGGAATAGATGGATCTACTGAGCTGTGACTGTTGGTCAGCCTGGCTACAGTGCTGAACAGGAATCTGGGGTTATTCTTATTTTCTTCTATTAACGATGAATAATACCTAGTTTTTGCCGTATGCAGGGCCTGTTTATAAGCCAATAGACTGTTCTTCCAGGCCCTGAGGGAATGATCTGTGCGGGAGCGGCGCCATAGCTTCTCTAATTTACGTGTAGCTTTTTTAAGGGAACGTGTTTCAGTATTATACCAGGGAGATAATGTCCTGGGTCTAACAGTTTTACATTTTAATGGGGCTACCAGGTCTAAAGCACTATGGAGGGTGTGCATCGTATTTTCAACTAACTCATCACATGTAGCAGGACACAACATGTCTGAGCTGCTGTTCTCATAATTATATGTGGGGGTGAATATTAGGCTGAATTATCTCTATATATTTACTGAATGGTCACATAATGTACTTTTCATTTGAGTTCTAACTACTGGTGAGGGATTATCATTGATTATAAACAGGTAATTAAGGTAAAAAGGTAATTAAGCAGTGATCTGAAAGAACTGGATTATAGGGGAGAACAACAAGGTCACTAATCTCAATCCCATAAGTTAAAACCAGATCCAGGGTGTGACTGTGACTGTGGGTTGGTTTATTTACATTCTGAGTGAAGCCAATTCCATCTAGTATGCTGCCAAAAGTGTTACTTAGAGAATCACTATTGTTATCAACATGTATGTTAAAGTCTCCTACAATTACAATTTAGTCATAGTTTAACACTATACTGGACAGAAAGGTAGAGAATCCTGCTAAAAATACAGAATAAGGACTAGGAGGGTGATAAACAACTACAAATAGGGCTGGTTTTTGTTTGTCTGCCTGGAATCAGTCATTGATAAAAGTAAAGTTTCTGACTGATAATTATGATTATTTTTTGGACTAACACCTAAACTAGAGTGAGTGATGACTGCAACTCCTCCACCTCGACCAGTGCTTCTAGCTGTATGAAAGTTAATATGACTAGGTGGAGTGGATTCATTGAGACTCACATACTCATCCTGCTGGAGCCAAGTTTCTGTTAGTGCTAAAATATCCAATTTATAATCACCGACCAGATCATTCACCAGCAGAGATTTAGATGCTATAGACCTAATGTTTAGGAGTCCGCATTTTATAAGTTTATTGGATGTTACTTTGGTTTTGTTTCTACAGGGAATTATTTTTATTAAATTGTCTGTTCTCTGTCTTATAGGCCTTCTTTTTTTATTTCTTTATATTTTACAATTTTATTTTTTAATTTAATTTAATTTTTTATTCTACTTGATGTATTGTTGATTTCATTGATGTTTTATTCTGCTTTGTAATGTCTAACACTACTACTGTTTTTAATATACTTCATGTAAGGCGACCTTGAGGCTGCGAAAGGCGCCCAATAAATAAAATGTATTATTATTATTATTATTATTATTATTCTAATGCTAGGTTTATTAAAGCTAGGTTTATTAAAGCTAGGTTTATTAAAGTTAGCTACACGGGGGATGGACACAGTCTCTATCTGCTTTCCTGAACCTGGGATATGTGACAGCTCAGGATGAGACGAGTGACTTACAGAGAAGTGTTTTACACTACGACTCTGTGCCCGGGCCCCCACTCTATCGGGTCATTTAGGTAAACTAAGTCTTGGGGCCATATTTCTGCTTAGGACAGAGGCTCCTTCCTGAGTCGGATGGATGCCATCTCTCCGGATGAGCCCGGGCTTTCCTTTCCCCAAAATAAAAAAGCTAACCAGTGGTTAAAGGATGAGAAGTGGGAGTACATCTCATCACTGACCAGATTGGGCAGGGGTCCAGAGAATGCTACGGTGTCAGCCATCGATTTAGCAAGTTTACACACCGATTCTATGTTTAATTTCAGAATCTCTGATTGTCTCCGCCGAGCATCGTTACCACCTGCATGGATCACGATGCGGCGGAATCTAGCCCTACTCTGCTTTAAAAGCCTAAGGTTACCTTCGATGTCACCGACTCTGGCCCCTGGATAACACCTAACAGACGCCGCTGGGTGCTTCACGTCTCTGACTATAGAACTTCCAATTATGAGTGTGTCTGGTTCAGCAGGTGTGGTGCTGAGAGGATCAAACCTGTTACTGACATGAAGCTGTTGGTGCACTACGTGTTTGAGCTTACCACTACGTTTCCCCCGGACTGTCACAAACCCGTCGCTACTCTTTCCCGGCTGCGCGGGACTCACTGGGGGGCTAACCATGTGTAGTAAGGTGGGTATTGGCATTCTTTGCCTTACCCACGTGACCGGCATCATGACGTCACTACCGGCGTCATTTGCATTATTTGCGTCGTAGCCAGCTGATTGCTCAGCTGATTACGTGGCTTTTTAAGTCAGACTGGGAAGCCGGTATTGACGGGCTGAGAAGCATAGCCGGCGGCTGTTGGGTTTCTTCTCCTCCATCCCTCGCGGTTTTGTGGCAAATCGCTGCGGTAGGTGCTCTTTTACTTTGGTGGCTTAACACTTTATTCATATTGGGCAGACTTATGCAGTGTTGTGTCCCTAGCTCCGTCCGGTTTCGTGCACGTTCATGAGCGCGTCTGGCTGCTGCTCGCCTACACTTATCGCGTCTCAACCGCGCTCCTTACTGCGGAGTTGGGCACTTTTCCTGGCTCAGGTAGGCAACCTTCGCACGGCTAACATGCTCGCCCGGAGCTTGTACATTGATTTGGTTAAAACCGATGTTTGTTTCTCTAGTTTGCATTTGAGTTTCCTCCTGCTTGCTGGTCTGTATTGCGCTCTTCTCGCCGCCTCTGAACGTGAGTACCATATTTTAATCCTTTGCCGGTCTACTTTATGGCCCGTGTTTTAATCTATACTCTGTGTTGTAGGCACGCTTGTGTAGCCGGGGACCCCCAAGTGTCTTTGTGGGTGTTGCTGCTCTGTCCCCTCTTGAACGTTTCCGTCGCCGCGCTGCCCGGTGGGCAAGCTGCGACTGTGTGATTCTTCGTCCCGCTGGTCCATTGTCAATCGTGTGCGTGTATGTGCGTGTGTATGTGTCTATATTTGTTAACTGTGTTTATTGGGGTGTATGTGTCTGGAATCTGTATAATTGATGTATGTATGTCGTGGTAAGGGCGCGACTAATTATGTTGTGATTTTCCTTCTTTAATATTGTTCCATTGTTCTTTCGTTTGACGTCCTGATGTGTTTTATTTCCTTTGTGTTGGCCATGTTCTGAGGCCTATACTGCATAAGCAGTTAAATTCATTACATCTGGCCTTATATTGTATATTGTTTGGTGTGGTGCTCATTAACTTTTTGTGGGTGCAGTCTCTGTGTTTTTTTTGTTTAACAGGTGCAGGCAGTCCCGAGGGAGATCGTTGCCCATTGTATTGGCCCGATTGCATGGGGTGCCGTGTAGTGCAGTGCTGTGTCACCTGGGTGGTTCTTGATAGTGAGTGCCTTAGCCCACCCTCATTTAGTGTGTGTATTTGAGCATGTGTATGTGGGTACTTATCTAATCAAGGCTTTCACAGGGGCCGACCATCTCCCTCCGGGCGCACCTGCCCTGTGGTTGAACGTTTTTCTTGCGTCCTACTCATTGTTATGTATTTTGTATGACCTCTCGTGTGGGCCTGTGTGGGTGACAGTGTGTGTGTGGGGGGGAAGGAAAATCCAGTGATTGATTTTAGTATTTTGTATTTGGTAGATTTTCCAATAAATATATTTTTTGTATCAGAATCCACGTCTGCTGATTTTTTGCATAGGAGTTGTGTGGGATTCCGAGTTGGGGCTCTTGTGGTCCCGGGGTGGTAATTTCTAGTATTTCCCCCGGGTGGAGTAGTCGGGCTCAATCCAGGGGGAGACTACAGTTCTCCCCCAGTTAATATCACCTGGTCACACATGCTAGCATTTCTACCGCTGCAGGCACGGCCAGCGGTCCCTGCTGCTACCTGGCTAAAGCTAGGCTTAGCCTCCAAAGCGCGGAGCCGTGCCTCTAACGCTGACACCCTAGCCTCCAGCCCTGACACCAAGCTACACTTTCTACAGCTACTCCTATCCTCAGTAAAGGAGGCCGGGAACTCACTGAACATACAGCACACGGAGCAGAACAGACGGGAGGGAGAGAGCAGAGGGCTAGCCATGACTCAGTAGAGCAAGGCTAGTAGCTAATGCTAGTAGAAGAGATGCGTTTGGTACAAAAACCTTTTGGTTAATGTCAAACACTATCGTTTAGCTCTGGAAGCTTGGTGAGCCAACTGGAGTCTAATTTAGAGCATCACTAAGTGCTCTGAATTGTAATTAATATATAGATTAATTCACAATGAAGGAGCGCTAAACAAGAGAGCGTCTGGCAACAACAACAGGCAACAACAACAACAACAGGCCGTAACACACTCACCAGACATGACGTCAGAGGAGGAGGAGTCAACACATTAGAAACATTCCTGTTGTGTTCTTCCATTTAAACCCAGAAGAATCACTGGTTGACTTCAAAATCAGTTTAATCCGTCACAGCTGAATACACTTGTAGTTTAAATCACTGATGATGTAAAATATCAGTTATAAAGGGAGTTATTGGACAATCGAGAAGTAAAAGAAAACAAGCTGTAATTTAAAAAAAATGTACAGGTTCAATACTTCTCAGCCCATCAAAATATGATGTTCCTTCTAAACATCTGTATTTTTTATAATGTTTCTTTATGTGATTATTTTGGAATTACAAACATTATTTATATATACAACATGCAATGTTCTCCTGGTTATGTTTTATAAAGATTTATAATCTTTACCTAATATAACAAACACATTTCCATATCACATTCAGCTCATTAACTTTTTTCAAAAAAGGCAAAAACATCTCCAGCAAGTTGAAACAATGTTTGTTAAATTGAGTTCTAAGTTAATTGAGTTCTCATGTTGAATTTCCATGGAGAGCTCACCTTTCCTTCCAGATGTTTAGTGATCTGTAGATTTTCAAACTGACCAAAGAAAAGCAGGTTGTGTTTCTAAAGAGAGACTTAAAGTTAAAATGCAGTCGTAGTGCGATTTGCTAATTGAATTATTAAATAGCTGAGAATCTAAAACAAAAAAACACCAACAACTATTCTGACAGAAGTTTGACTCGATGAATACAGCATCAGCTGCATTGAAGTCTGGGTATGAAGTGGTTTTGGAGAGTGTAAATAATCTTTGAACACAGAATATGTCTGTGGAGGGTTCTCATGTTGTGTTTGCCGCGCTTTTGAAAGAAATCTCAATCAATAGACCATATCTGAGACAGAAAACGCCAGAGTGCTGTTTCCTGCCTTATGGATATGGATAGTCTTTAAAAAAATCAATGCCACCTCACCACTCTGCATTGTAAATGCTTCATTTCAAAAAGCCCTCACATAACTCATAAGTAATGTCAAGAAAGCCGAGTCTGAATAGGAGAGAAAATCAACAGTTTGTCCTTGAAATTGAAAAGAGTGACAGCTGCTGCTGGTAATTACCTTCAAACCAAAGACCAAACACACTGCTGTCTGCTTCGCATTCAAAACTCTTCCTGTTGGACTGAATTGAATCTTTTTTTTTTGTGTATTATGCTTACAGTTTGTAATTTAGTGTATTTTACTCAGAATAAATACATCACTACAAACAAATTGTGGAAAACTTAAACCAGGAAAACACAAACTAGTCCAGCTCTGACTATAGGTTTCAACCAAAGCTGCAAAGATTAGTCATTTTTGAGGTAGGAATTGTCCAAATTCTCTGGTTCCAGCTTCTCTTCTCTGGGTATTTCCTGGTTTCTTTAGTCTCTATAATAGTAAACTGATGATCTTTGGGTTGTGGACTGTTGGTCTAGAACAGGGGTCACCAATCCTGGTCCAGAAGGGTCAGTGTGGGTCCAGGTTTTAGTTCCAACCAGCAGTAACAACCTGATTCTACTAATGAACCACTAGAGCCATTAATAAGGAGCTTCATGAGTAGAATCAGTTGTCAGTCAGTCAGTCATTTTCTATACCTGCTTATTCCTCATTAGGGTCACATGGTCTGCTGGAGCCAATCCCAGCACGTTACGGCGAGAGGCAGGGATACACCCCAGATGGTCGCCAGCCAATCGTGGGCCACACACCATTCACTCACACCTACGGGCAATTTAGAGTCTCCAATTAACCTCAGCATGTTTTTGGACTGTGGGAGGAAGCTGGAGAACCTGGAGAAAACCCACGCAGACACGGGGAGAACATGAAACTCCACACAGAAAGGTCCCAGACCCAGGAACAAGAAGGTCTAGAACCTGCGACATTCTTGCTGTGAGGCAACAGCGCTAACCCCTGCGCCACCATGTCGCCCCAGAATCAGTTGTGTTACATAAAATATTATAAAACATTTAGGTGAAACTCTACACAGAAAGGTTCAAGACCAAGGTCTGGAACCTGGACCAGGTTTGGAACCTGGACCAGGACTAGAATCTGGTCTAGAACCTGGACTTTCTGATGTGAGGAAACAAGCTCCCAGATGATATAGATCCTGAATCGTGCAGGTTTTTCTATTTCTATCTTCCTGAATATTCAGCCCAAACTACCTGACCTTTCACATTCAAGACATCTGCATTAAATGTTAAATACAAATCTTTATTGGAAATGAGCTGCATGTGAACAGACTGACAGGAGATACAGCTTGTTAAAATGCTTCTTTTTTTTGCAGTTTGTCCCACTTACAGCAACAATTCATTTTATTGTTTGATGATTTCTTGACACTTGTGCAGGCTGCTCATCATGTTGTTTTAAACTGAGTGAAGATAGTTCAGCTTCACTTTTAATTACCAGTTTGGTCTCTGGCTGCAGATGAAGTGAAAAGCGCTGGGCTGAATATTTGTTCACATCGTTAGAGAAACATGAAAAGATGATAAAACAGAGGAGAGGCCAGAGATCGCTTGCATCACTCAACTATCAACTCATCTCATCATCAATGCTGACTTTAAAACCCAGTTTTTAAATGGAAAAAATAAAAAAGCAGCCAAAGATGGAGAGAAACAAACAAATAACCTCCTTATTCTATCACCAGAAATCAAAAACATATAAAAGGTGGCAACAAGCAGGAAAATGAGGTGGAGACGGGACACATTAAACCATTATTTTCCATATGTGGAGACGTCTGCGTCTGTTATATTGAATATTATTTATAGAGAGAACAAAGGCAGTGAGTTTATAGGTCTGAGTTCTGGGTGTTAGGCTCTATTTATCTAATAAATAAATGAATCCTAATTTCATCCACAGATGGTCCAAAATTTTAAATCCTGAATCTTCCTCCATATCCCCAGAGGAAATTCACTGTGCTTTTACAGACATTTGGGATTATGCATTATATAAGTTTTTAATTAGTGGTGGGAAAAGGAAGGAGAATCTGGCAGGTTATTAAATATAAGTGCAGGTATGTCCAAAAAACTTTTTAAGGAGACTTAAAACTTAAGAAAAATAATAATAAGAGAAGAAAACTTTTGTCTTTGTGCTTTGTGACATCTTTTTTAAATGGATAAATTCAGGATGATGCTGTTGCTGCTTTGAACAAAGCGAATTGAGACCATTTTATCTCTTCACACACAGTCATGTTTCCTCTACCACACACCGAAAAAATGCTTTTTAACTTTTCAGGAGTGAGTCGCAACAAAGGACAGCTGCTTTAAAATAAAAAAAAGAAGAGAAAGAAAAATAGCAGCATGGTGATAAGCGATAGAGCAGCTAATTGTGTCCTGGGAGATAAAGACGGCTGCAGGAGAGAGAAGAAGAAACTCCCTCTTGGTTATCAGCCACTACTGAGACGGCGGCTGGCTTGGAGTTTCTGCTCTAAAAGGGGAAAAAAAGCTTGTTAAAAAGGAAATAAAAAAGGTGTGAAGAGCCACAAAGGACGCTTATCCACCTTTCAGCGAGCTGACAAAAGGAAAGAAATCTCAGCTCCGGCTAATTACAACCTAGATGATGAAAGAGACGAAGGGAGACAGAAAAGAAAGAAAATCTTCCTTGTTCCTCATCTGAGAGAAGGTGGAGAGGTCAACAGCTCCCCCAAAAAACTCATCCTGAGACAGAGAAGACTTGATGGACGGGCCGGAGATTAGTGGACAACGTCTTCCTCATCTCAAAGAACAAAAAAGACTAAACTGGCTCCCAGTGAAATAAAGCAAAGTGTCCTTCTGTCTGTTCTGCTGCTGAAAACACAGCTGTCACTTTAAGATGGTTCACTGGCATTTAACATCCTGGACATTTCTGTGACTTGGACATATTGGAGACAAATAAAGCCCAGGGACAGGAGGACAGGAAGACAAGAGGATAGGAGGATGGGAGGACAAGAGGATAGGAGGACAGGAAGACAAGAGGATAGGAGGATGGGAGGACAAGAGGATAGGAGGATGGGAGGACAACAGGATAGGAGGACAGGAAGACAAGAGGATAGGAGGATGGGAGGACAAGAGGATAGGAGGACAGGAAGACAAGAGGATAGGAGGATGGGAGGACAACAGGATAGGAGGACAAGAGGATAGGAGGATGGGAGGACAAGAGGATAGGAGGACAGGAAGACAAGAGGATAGGAGGATGGGAGGACAAGAGGATAGGAGGACAGGAAGGCAAGAGGATAGGAGGATGGGAGGACAAGAGGATAGGAGGACAGGAAGACAAGAGGATAGGAGGATGGGAGGACAACAGGATAGGAGGACAAGAGGATAGGAGGATGGGAGGACAAGAGGATAGGAGGATGGGAGGACAAGAGGATAGGAGGACAGGAAGACAAGAGGATAGGAGGATGGGAGGACAAGAGGATAGGAGGACAGGAAGGCAAGAGGATAGGAGGATGGGAGGACAAGAGGATAGGAGAATGGGAGGACAAGAGGATAGGAGGATAAGAGGATAGGAGAATGGGAGGACAAGAGGATAGGAGGACAAGAGGATAGGAGGATGGGAGGACAAGAGGATAGGAGGACAAGAGGATAGGAGAATGGGAGGACAAGAAGATGGGAGGACAAGAGGATAGGAGGACAAGAGGATAGGAGAATGGGAGGACAAGAAGATGGGAGGACAAGAGGATAGGACAGAAGGACAAGAGGATAGGAGGACAAGAGGATAGGAGGACAAGAGGATAGGAGGATGGGAGGACAAGAGGATAGGAGGACAGGAAGACAAGAGGATAGGAGGATGGGAGGACAAGAGGATAGGAGGACAGAAGGACAAGAGGATAGGAGGACAAGAGGATAGGAGGACAAGAGGATAGGAGGACAGAAGGACAAGAGGATAGGAGGACAAGAGGATAGGAGGACAAGAGGATAGGAGGACAGAAGGACAAGAGGATAGGAGGACAGAAGGACAAGAGGATAGGAGGACAAGAGGATAGGAGGACAAGAGGATAGGAGGACAGAAGGACAAGAGGATAGGAGGACAGAAGGACAAGAGGATAGGAGGACAAGAGGATAGGAGGACAAGAGGACAAGAGGATAGGAGGACAAGAGGATAGGAGGACATAAGGACAAGAGGATAGGAGGACAAGAGGACAAGAGGATAGGAGGATAGGAGGACAGAAGGACAAGAGGATAGGAGGACAGAAGGACAAGAGGATAGGAGGACAAGAGGACAGGAGGACATAAGGACAAGAGGATAGGAGGACAAGAGGACAGGAGGACAGAAGGACAAGAGGATAGGAGGACAAGAGGATAGGCGGACAGAAGGACAAGAGGACAGAAGGACAAGAGGATAGGAGGACAGAAGGACAAGAGGACAGAAGGACAAGAGGATAGGAGGACAGAAGGACAAGAGGATAGGAGGACAAGAGGATAGGAGGACAAAAGGATAGGAGGTGTGTTATGTGTGTGTGTTGTGTGTGTAATGTGTGTGTATGTGTGTTATGTGTGTGCGTTGTGTTTGTAATGTGTGTGTATGTGTGTTATGTGTGTGTGTTATGTGTGTAATGTGTGTGTGTGTGTGTGCGTGTGTTGTGTGTGTGTATGTGTGTTATGTGTGTGTTATGTGTGTGTTATGTGTGTAATGTGTGTGTGCGAGGATAGGAGGACAAGAGGATAGGAGGACAAGAGGACAGGAGGACATAAGGACAAGAGGACAAGAGGATAGGAGGACAGAAGGACAAGAGGATAGGAGGACAAGAGGACAGAAGGACAAGAGGACAGGAGGACATAAGGACAAGAGGACAAGAGGATAGGAGGACAAGAGGATAGGAGGATGGGAGGACAAGAGGATAGGAGGACAAGAGGATAGGAGGACAGAAGGACAAGAAGATAGGAGGACAAGAGGACAGGAGGACATAAGGACAAGAGGATAGGAGGACAAGAGGACAGGAGGACATAAGGACAAGAGGATAGGAGGACAAGAGGACAGGAGGACAGAAGGACAAGAGGATAGGAGGACAAGAGGATAGGAGGACAAGAGGATAGGAGGACAGAAGGACAAGAGGATAGGAGGACAAGAGGATAGGAGGACAGAAGGACAAGAGGATAGGAGGACATAAGGACAAGAGGATAGGAGGACAAGACGATAGGAGGATGGGAGGACAAGAGGATAGGAGGACAAGAGCATAGGAGGACAGAAGGACAAGAGGACAGGAGGACAAGAGGATGTGTGTGTGTGTGTGTTGTGTGTGTAATGTGTGTGTATGTGTGTGTGTGTGTGTGTTATGTGTGTAATGTGTGGGTGTGCGTGTGTGTATGTGTGTTATGTGTGTTATGTGTGTGTTATGTGTGTAATGTGTGTGTGTGCGTGTGTTATGTGTGTGTTATGTGTGTAATGTGCGTGTGTGTGTGTGTGTGTGTATGTGTATGTGTGTTATGTGTGTTATGTGTGTAATGTGTGTGTGTTATGTGTGTGTGTGTGTGTGTGTGTGTGTGTGTGTGTGTGTGTGTCTAACAAGCCACAATATCACTACTCACTTCAGCAGTTAAAACCAACCCTAATGACACACTGTTTCATAATCAATCAAGAAGACTTTAGCTACTGTAGGTTTAAGATTTTTCTCCTGACAGAATCCACACTTTCTTGTTTAAACATTTTCTTTTAATTGATCTGAACATAATTGGGGGCGACACGGTGGAGCAGGGGTTAGCGCTGTTGCCTCACAGCAAGAAAGTCGCAGGTTCAAGACCTCCTTGGTCCTGGGTCTGGGACCTTTCTGTGTGGAGTTTGCATGTTCTCCCTGTGTCTGCGTGGGTTTTCACCGGGTACTCCGGCTTCCTCCCACAGTCCAAAAACATGCTCAGGTTAATTGGCAACTCTAAATTGCCCGTAGGTGTGAGTGTGTGAGTGAATGGTGTGTGTGCCCCACGATTGGCTGGCGACCATCTGGGGTGTATCCCTGCCTCTCGCCGTAACACGCTGGGATAGGCTCCAGCAGACCATGTGACCCTAATGAGGAATAAGCAGGTATAGAAAATGACTGACTGACTGACTGAACATAATTGGAGACTTCAGTGTTAAATAAAGAGAAGATGTGATGGTTTTTATTATTTCCACAAACAGTTTCTCTGGAAGGATACAAACAGAATGAGCTGGCACTTAAATGACTACGTTTTTGTGACCACAGAGGTGATATATGCTATAAGTCTACTCAGCTTTGATTGGCTGAGCCTGGATCTTGTGACCCTCCTTCAGGAATTCTGTTTTCACACTTTCAGGGTGTTGTCACCATAGGTATAAAGGTCTTTGTCCCATTCTAACCCTAACCCTCCAGCTCTTCTCCTTCCATCCAGATCTCAGTTCTGTTCTCCTGTTCCTCAGCAGAAGAAGCTGCAGGACAGAAGCCTTCAGCAGCTTCTCTGCTCTCCAGGAATAATTTAGCTGCTTTCAATGTCTCAAGGACCTGAAAGTGAACAAGGACTCAACAACGTCCAGCGACTGAAGCAACCCAGGCCTAGTTCTTCAACCAGAATCAAGGATTAACAAAGATCAACACAGATCTACTCCACCACATCAGAGCTGTAACATCTTCAAACATCTCAAGGAAGTACAACCTGACAGCAACTCAGGTTAAACAAGAGTGATGAACTTTGTGAATGTTTAGATTTTAGGCTACAGTTCACTGTGTTTTAGGTTTGTAAGAAGGTTTAGTTTGATGTTAGTGTCCCAACCTGCATGATACTAACCTCTACACACACACACACACACACATAGACAGACATACATTTACCTGGTTAATTGACCAGTTTGTCTTTGTTCTCAACAGACAAGGAGCGACGCATACCCTGAGCACAAAGAAACCATCTTTGTAGTTCCTCCACATACACACACATTCACATCTATATGGAACATTTTAGTTTAGATTGATTATTCTGTGTTTTTGCTTTTGTGTTTTTATGAATAAATTCTTTTGAGTAATATTTAATTAATAAATTATTTATGTGGTTGATGAAATGGTGTAAAATATCAGTCACTGTTTCCCAAAGCTGAAGATCCAACATGATATTCAGCAACTAATTAATCAACCGTTTTTCTTGATTTTGGTCAAATGTGGAAAAGGGGGAGAAAAAGTAAAAAATTGTAGTAAAATATGAGATAAAAAGTCATCATTATGATAAAATGTCAGTTTATTTTTGTTTAATTTCTATAAGTTTTAACTGACAAAAATTAAGAATACAAACTTCAGAAAAAAGTAGATTTCGATAAACAGTTCAAATCAAATGAAAAAAATATCAATTAAAACATTTTAAAAGAATATAAAAAGACAAGATTACAAAGACAAAAAATATGATAAAATGTGGATCAGTGTTTCCCAAGCTGAAGATTTAACCTAAAATGTCTTTTTTTGTCCAGACCAACAGTCCACAACCCAAAGATCATCAGTTTATTATTATAGAGACTAAAGAAACCAGAAAATAATCAGAGAAGAGAAGCTGGAACCAGAACCACATTTTCTTCTTAAAAATGATTCAAACCCTTTAATCGATTGTAACAATAGTTGTAGAATATTGTGACTATCAGCAGCTCTACCACAGTCTGCATTTAGCCAGTAAACAGGAAATAGAAGGTAAACACAGCTGATAACAACATATAGACCCGTCCCCTCATCATTTAGATCCACTGATTATTAAAGGTCAGAGGTCGGCAGGAGTATGATCACAGCAGGATCAATGTCATCCCACTCACACCACAAGCCTTGCTCTACCTGGTGAAGAGAGACCATGGAGATGATGGTGAAGATGGTGCAGACATTGGAGATGATGGTGGAGACGACGGTGGAGACAGTGGTGACAATGGTGGAGACAATTGAGACAACGGTGGTGGAGACGACGGTGGTGGAGACAGTGGAGATGGAGATGATAGAGACGATGGTCCAGACGAAGAAAACAAAGGTGGAGACGATGGAGATGATGATGGAGTCGATGGTGGAGACAACGGTGGAGATGGTAGAGATGATGATGGAGTCGATGATGGAGTCGATGGTGGAGACAACGGTTGAGATGATGATGGAGATGATGATGGAGACAACGGTGGAGATGGTGGAGATGATGGAGCCGATGGAGACGATTGTAGAGACAATGGTGGAGACGACAGTGCAGATGACCAGATGACGGTGGAGATGATGGAGATGTTGTGCATGTAGGGGCTATAAATAGTTATTAGTAGTAATTAATAATTATCAAAGATGATTATTAATTATAAAACTATTAATTAAATTTATTAATTAAAAATTAATAAATTAAAAACGGGGCACCACCGGATGAACCGGACTAATAACTATAATGACCAGTCTCATAAAATTATTACCTTATAATTAGCTTTATGTTAGAACATAAGTTAATAGAAGGTATAAAAAGGGAAGGTGTGAATCCGTACTCTAGCCCAATCAACCAGCTCTTTGTGACAATACATGGACAAAATACAAGGAGGCTTCTCTTTAAATACACAAAAGAGTTTATTTACAAACAGTAAACACCTTACAATTTATACCGTTGTCAATATCCTCAGGTAACTATAACTACATGAGTATGGTAAACTACAGGAAGGACAAGCTAAGTATAACAGACAAACTAACAATGTAAACAGACAAAAAACCAAGCCAACAGCAGGGGTTGTGTGTGTAGGTGTGTGTGTGTGTGTGTGTGTATGTGTGTGAGTGGGCGTGTGTGAGTGGGCGTGTGTGAATGAGTGCACGTGTGAAGTCACAAAATGGTGGCTACGCCGGGACAAAGTGGGACTCTCAAGATGGCGGCTATGCCAGGAACGGGTGTTACGCCACTAGTGGTCACACTGTGACAATACACCCATGGATACTGGTGTGTGAGACAAGATGGCGACTTGTCCACGACACGTAATCCGAGACAAAGAAAGCACGGGACTACACTAACGGATACTTGTGGGTGAGACAAGATGGCGACTTGTCCACGGCACGTAATCCGGAGCAAAGAAAAGCACGGGGGCGTGCGTAGTGTGGTGCGTGTATGTGTTAATGTAAGTGTGCGAGTGTTCGTAGTAAGCGAGAGGATGGAGAGCGAAGAGGAGAGAGAGAGGATGAGAGTGGGAGAGCGAGCGGGAGAGAGAGAGAGAGAAGAGAGCGAGCGAGCGGACTCTGCGCTCAATCAGCTGATCACAGTAACAATATAAACAGAGTAACGGACGCAGCGATCCGTACAAAACAACAAGTGAAAACACTAATAAAAATAACACAACTAATATTCACTGCCCAGAAGATAACCTCTTATTGTGACGCAGGCTGTAGTTGTGGTGGTCCGAAGTTTGTTAATCCGGGCTTTGTTGGTCCGGAGCTGCAGCACATCCTTTGCTGACGGTCCGGGGCTAGCGGCACGCTAGTGTCCTCTCACAGTCCGTGGCTCGGAGGGAGAGGGTCGCGACAGGAACGAAAGGAGGGAAACGTCGTGTCTCAGGTGTCCTTTCATAGGCAGGTGTTGCCTACATCTGCGGGAAACAGCTTGATCCGGGGGGTGACCGTTGATCAATCAGGTAGAAGAAGGTCTCGGCCAGCGAGGATTTCTTCTTTCAGGCCTTCTGGAAATGCGCGCCGTAACTGTTCGTTCGGCTGCTGCTCGGTGGGGGCAGGCGGGTTGAGCGAGAGTTGTGTGCTTCCGTTCGTCGTGCCCGTCAGCGCGACTGGAAAGAGCGCAGTTTGCAGGTCCTCCATGTATTTATAGCCTTCGTGTCGTCACCGCCTAGTGACGCACTACAGCCAATCAGAGTCCGCTTTCTGGGGGACCCCTGCTGGGATTACCTGTGACGTAGTTGCTGGATCACAGGTGGCGCTGTTGAGTAACACCCGGGGCTCCTTTGTTTAGGGACACATGGCAAAGGGGTTTCCTTTGTCTCAAGAGACAAAGGAACTCAAATCAGGCTTCAGGCTTGCCTGCAGGCCTGAAATTCCTCAGGGCGAGACGCAACAGAGACTATGGTGGAAACGACGGTGGAGAAAATGGTGGAGACTACAGCGGAGCTGGTGGAGACGCTGGTGGAGACAATGGAAATGGTGGAAATGATGGAGACGATGGTGGAGAAAATGGTGGAGACGGTGGTGGAGACGACAATGGAGATGACAATAGAGACAATGGAAATGGTGGAGATGATGGTGAAGATGATGGAGACAATGGTGGAAACAACAATGAAGAAAATGGTGGAGATCACAATGAAGATGATGGTAGAGACAACGGTGGAAACGATGGTGTAGACACTGGAGACATCGGTGGAGATGACAGTGGACATGGTGGCGAAGACGATGGCCGAGATGGTAGTGGAAACAACAATGAAGACGATGGTGGAAACGATACTGGAGACAGTGAAGGTAACAGTGAAGACGATAGAGATAATGGTGGTGAGAATGGAGATGATGGTAGAGACGATGGTGGAGACAGTGGTGGAGACAACGGAGGAGACAATGGTAGAGACAACGTTGGAGATGATGATGGAGTTGATGGTGGAGACAATGGTGGAGATCATGGTGGAGACAACAGTGGAGACCATGGAGACAATGGTGGAGATGGCGGTGGAGATGGTGCAGACAATGGAGATGATGGTGGAGACGACAGTGGAGACAATGTTAGAGATGATGGCAGAGACAATGGAGACAATGGTGGAGATGACAGTGGAGATGACGGTGGAGATATGGTGAAGACGATGGAGACAATGATGAAGGCAATGGTGGAGACAATGGAGATGATGATAGAGTCGATGGTGGAGACAATGGTGGAGACAACGGTGGAGACTGTGGTGGAGGCGATGGTGGTGGAGATGATGGAGACAGTGGTGGAAACAACGTTGGAGACAATGGAGACAACAGTGGAGATGACGGTGGACACGGTGGTGGAGACAACGGTTGAGATGACTATAGAGACTCCAAAACCCTGTGGGAAAGAAGAAACCTGGGGGAGAACCACAGTGAAGGAGAGATCCACTCCTATGGACGGACAGATTATAGATGGACCAGGACTGACAGACATCCATCTGATGATGAAATAATAGTCTATAAAGATGTTTCAGTCTGTCGAGATGCTGTAGGGTGGGGGCAGAAGGGTGGGTCCAACCAGGCAGGTGAAGGAGTAGGTTCATCAGGGGGGCCTCGATGAGTCAACATTGGAGACAAAGGTGGAGACAACGGTGGAGATAATGGTGACGATGACAATGGAGACGACACTGGAGACAGTGGTGGAGACGATGGTGCAGACAACCATGGAGACGAAGGTGGAGACAACTTTGGAGGTGGTGGTATAAACGGTGTTGGAAACGACGATGGCTCGTCAAACAGGAGCAGGAGGAGGCCAGGCAGGCCTCAGTTTATTTTTGACTCTCCATGGTGGAGGACCTAGAGGGCCTCAATCCGCTCTCACTGACCTTCCTCTTCAGCCGCTGCATAATATTTATTTTTGATTTCTACAAAGAAAGTCCTTTCCATATTCAGTCAGTAAATAGTCTGAATTCATTCAGTATACGATTTTTCAGTTTTTAGTATGAAAAATAATTTAGCTTTTTATTGTTGCTACAGTGGTTGCTATGGGCTCAATCCAGTTGCACATTTCTGCTGAACATCAACTTTTCATTGGTACTACATCAATTTTTATAAAATTTTTTTACGGTTTAAATAGAGCTTTGATTAGGGTGTGGTTAAATGTGAAAAATGTCCAGTTAATGGTCCTGAACATCTTTCTTATTACTTGTTGAAAGTTGCTATGTTTTGCTTATTTATCAAACCACCACCTTCAATTAAGGACAGTTAACAGCTCGAGAAAATATCTCTTTTTGTGGGATAAGTAGGAATGAACAGTGCTTTACTTCTCATAGAAATAGTGAATGAGCCTGGAATTAGTCACAGATTATTGTGAAATATAGATGTAACACTAATGTTTTCCGAATGTTTAGCCTCTGCCTTTCCTTATGTTTCCTGCTTTCCCTTCCTAGTGTGTCATGTTTGTCTCAGTCTGTCCCAGTCTGTGTTTCTGGGCTCTTTATTCTAATCCATTAACACATCATCAATCTAGTTGGTAATTAATGTGATACTTGTCAACTAATGGAATAATCTACTAATTGTTGCAGCTCTACAACCCCAGCAATAGACAAGTCTCCCATAGAATCAGCATCCTTTAGTGCTGCTAACTCTACATTTTTTATAGTTATTTCATCTCTTATATTTATTTTATTGCTGTAAGTTCATGAGTATTAAAACATCAGGCAGTTCATGAACATGTTCAGTTGTTCTTCAGGCAATATTTCTATCTCCTGATGACAGAACACCCAGAGTATGACCTTTGACCCCAGAAGCCAGCTGTAGAAAGCTTCCTCCTGCCCTGATGTTTTATCTCTGATGATATTATCCCCTCCGTATGTGAGAGGACCAACTCCATCACTTTTAATTACTCAACAACAAGCTGATGAGCATTGACAGGCCTTGCACTGCAACTCTACAACCTGTCAATCAAACCCCGCCCCCTCCCTGCCACTCTAGAACCTGTCAATCAAACCCCCGCCCCCTCCCTGCCGCTCTACAACCTGTCAATCAAACCCCGGTGGAAACCAAACACCTTCTACTATTCCTCCTCCAGCAGATAACAGCACAGCTGCTGGAAAACACATGTTACACCCTGAGGATTCACAGTTGATCAACACCTCAGTGAACATACACACACACACACACACACATGTACACACACACATATATACACACACACTCACGTACACACACACACACACACACACACATATATACACACACACTCACGTACACACACACACACACACACACATATATATACACAGACACACACACACCCCTTGCCATCACCCGGAGACTCATCTCGTCATTCTCATCTTTTTGGAGAAACCCAGGTGACTGCAGCTGTTTTTCCTCCCAGCTCGTCATCTGCTAATTAGACAGAGGAATTATTAATTAAATTAGGAGCTAACATGCCGATTGGCTGTTGCACGATTTAACTCTCAGTAGAAATCACACTTCATCTGGCACATCAATGAGCTTCACAAAATGGAGCTTCAATATGCCTGTTATTGTTTGTGTGTGTGTGTGTGTGTGTGTGTGTGTGTGTCTCCTACCTCTTTGACTGTTTGTCAGATCAACCTCTTTTGGATTCTGCTGCACGATATTGCCCTTTTTGTGTCATTTCTTATAATGGATTGAATGGATCATTAAAAGTTAACATCCTATAGGTTCACTGCAGTGGTGTAGGGGTAGAGCTCCTTGCTGCAGTGGTGTAGGGGTAGAGCTCCTTGCTGCAGTGGTGTAGGGGTAGAGCTCCCTGCTGCAGTGGTGTAGGGGTAAAGCTCCTTGCTGCAGTGGTGTAGGGGTAGAGCTCCTTGCTGCAGTGGTGTAGGGGTAGAGTCCTTGCTGCAGTGGTGTAGGGGTAGAGCTTCTTGCTGCAGTGGTGTAGGGGTAGAGCTCCTTGCTGCAGTGGTGTAGGGGTAGAGCTCCTTGCTGCAGTGGTGTAGGGGTAGAGTCCTTGCTGCAGTGGTGTAGGGGTAGAGCTTCTTGCTGCAGTGATGTAGGGGTACAATTCTTGCTGGAGTGGTGTAGGGGTAGAGTTCTTGCTGCAGTGGTGTAGAGGTAGAGCTTCTTGCTGCAGTTGTGTAGGGGTAGAGTTCTTGCCACTAAACAGCAGACCTGGGTTTAACTCCTGGCTGATCATACAGCAAGGTAACAAAAGTATTGTAACGTCTCTAAAGCCACACACTAACATGTTAGCGGTTTAGCTGCTCCTTTATTCCTCACACTAAGACGTTAGCGGTTTAGCTGCTACTTTATTCCTCACAGATCTGACTTCAAGACATGTTCGCAGACTGTCAGGAATTCCCAGCACGATCACCTAACAGGAAAAAAAAATCTAGGCTTAAACTCAGTAATTCATAGACAGATATAATAACAGTAACATGTTCAGGTTGGTTCGCTATACAGGAAACAGCACCAAGTAATTTATCATGAGTCCAGTTTTTCCTGGACTATCAACACTATTTAAACTGATATGTAGATTGAGATCCCAGCTTTGTAGCCTTTTTCTTATGATAACTACACTCACCGGCCACTTTATTAGGTACACCTGTCCAACTGTTAACACTTAATTTCTAATCAGCCAATCACATGGTGGCAACTCAGTGCATTTAGGCATGTAGACATGGTCAAGACAATCTCCTGCAGTTCAAACCGAGCATCAGTATGGGGAAGAAAGGTGATTTGAGTGACTTTGAACGTGGCATCACGCACAACCATCTCTAGGGATTACAGAGAATGGTCCGAAAAAGAAAAAATATCCAGTGAGTGGCAGTTCTGTGGGCAGAAATGCCTTGTTGATGCCAGAGGTCAGGGGAGAATGGCCAGACTGGTTCGAGCTGATAGAAAGGCAACAGTGACTCAAATAACCACCCGTTACAACCAAGGTAGGCAGAAGAGCATCTCTGAACACACAGTACGTCCAACTTTGAGGCAGATGGGCTACAGCAGCAGAAGACCACGCCGGGTGCCACTCCTTTCAGCTAAGAACAGGAAACTGAGGCTACAATTTGCACAAGCTCATCGAAATTAGACAATAGAAGATTGGAAAAACGTTGCCTGGTCTGATGAGTCTGGATTTCTGCTGCGACATTCTGATGGTAGGGTCAGAATTTGGCATCAACAACATGAAAGCATGGATCCATCCTGCCTTGTATCAACAGTTCAGGCTGGTGGTGGTGGTGTAATGGTGTGGGGAATATTTTCTTGGCACTCTTTGGGCCCCTTGGTACCAATTGAGCATCATTGCAACGCCACAGCCTACCTGAGTATTGTTGCTGACCATGTCCATCCCTTTATGATCATAATGTACCCAACTTCTGATGGCTACTTTCAGCAGGATAATGCTCCATGTCATAAAGCTGGAATCATCTCAGACTGGTTTCTTGAACATGACAATGAGTTCACTGTACTCAAATGGCCTCCACAGTCACCAGATCTCAATCCAATAGAGCATCTTTGGGATGTGGTGGAAAGGGAGATTCGCATCATGGATGTGCAGCCGACAAATCTGCACCAACTGTGTGATGCCATCATATCAATATGGACCAAACTCTCTGAGGAATGCTTCCAGCACCTTGTTGAATCTATGCCACGAAGAATTGAGGCAGTTCTGAAGGCAAAAGGGGGTCCAACCCGTTACTAGCATGGTGTACCTAATAAAGGCGCAGGTGAGTGTATGACTTATCTCTATCTTATTATCACTTGGAACCTGTCCTCCACAACAAAGCAATTATTCCATTGTCTTATAATGATGTGTTTACTCAAAACTTTCAAATGGGGGGTATTCATTGATAAACCAAGACAAGTCTTTACTATTATGTAATCATTTTCTTATGTGATCAAGAATGATCAAAAGGGAAGAGTGTAATGGAAAATTAATTATCTTGAAGCTTTATTAATCAAAACCTGTTTCTGTATTGAAGAATACATATATTCCTATTGTTTTGTATTGATGAATGCTGTGCCTTAGTAACATGATGATCTAAGCTGGCTAGGCCAGATTCTGTGAATGACAGTGCTTGAGGTCCTGGAAGGCGGCCTTGGCCTCTGTAGTCCAGTGGAAATGCTCTTTCGTGAAGGTGAGTGCATGGAGCGGAGCTGCTGTTGCGCTGAAATTTCTGATAAAGTCTTAGCAAAGTTAGCAAAACCGATGAACTGCTGGACCTTTCTACAGCTCTCAGTCGGCTACAGCGCTTAGTTTAGTCAGGTCCATCTGCACCCTTTCAGGAGCTACAATGAAGCCAAGGGAGGAGATGGTGTCGGCATGAATCTCGCTTTTCTCTGCCTTGACAAACAGATTGTGATCCAAGAGTCTCTTGAGTACTTTGGCTATATGGGCCTTGTGCGTGTCTAAGTCAGGGGAGTAGATGAGGATGTTGTCTAAATACACATACACAAAGTGATCTAGAAAGTCCCTAAGGACGTCATTAATCATGGCCTGAAAGGCTATTGGGGCATTAATGAGCCCAAATGGCATTATCAAGTACTCATAGTGGCCTGAAGGGGTGTTAAATCCCATTTTCCACTCATCTCCTTCTCTCATTCTGACCAGGTGGTAGGCATTACGAAGATCTAATTTAGTGAGTACCTTAGCTTGCTGAAGTTGGTAAAAAACAGACGACATGAGTGGTAGAGGATATCTGTTCTTTATAGTGATGTCGTTTAGCTGGCTAAAATCTATGCAGAGCCTTAATGAGCTGTCCTTCTTCCCTACAAAAAAGAAACCTGCACCTGCTGGGGAAGAGGAGGGATGGATGAGCCCCACCTTCGGAGAGTTCTGGATGTACTCTGTCATGACCTTTCTTTCTGGTCCAGAGATCGAGTACAGGCGTCCCTTGGGAATGGTGGACCCGGGGATCAAGTCAATAGCACAGTCGTATGGTCTATGTGGAGGGAGAGACATGGCTTTGGACTTACTGAATACTTCTTTCAGGTGATAACAGGGAGGCACGGTGCTCAGGTCCAGGTATTCTGAGTCTGCGTTGGGAGTAACAGCAACAACATTAATCATAGTGTCGTCTTTACCTGGAATTGGTGTTGATGCAATGCTCCACACAATTCTCCCCTCACCCCACGATGGAACCCATTTTCCAATTAATGTGTGGGTTATGACAGAGGAGCCATGGATGTCCCAGAATCAGTGTATGTATGGGTGACTTATAAATAAAAGCTCATGTGTTTCTTGATGTGGAGTTCAAGAGGCTCTGTGATAGTGAAAAGTTCATGTCCATTCAGTGCTCTGGCATGGATGGGCTTGGTCAAAAGTTCAGCTCTGAGCCCAATCTTTCTGTGATACTTGATTATGAGCCTGAACTTAACTCACCACCAAGGTCTATTTAACTGGCCAGTCTGATGCAATGATCTGGCTCCCCGCAGTAAAAGCAACGGCCCTCTTGCTGTCGTCGTCGTCGTCTCTCGTCCTGCGTGAGCCGTGTCCTTCCGAGCTGCATCGGAGCCGGGTCGTTAACTCACTTAACAGCGAGGCTATGGCCGATTGAAATTCTTCTTGCCTGGAGACACGGGATTCCTGATCCCGCAGAGCCGCTGCCACCTGCCAAGTCTCTGCTGAGTCCATTCTGGCCTCACTCCTGAAAACTGGAGGCACACTAATCTAATAACAAAAAAAAAAAAATCACTCCTGAAAAGTGGAGGCACACTAATCTATTAACAGGAAACAAAAATTCAGTCCTAAGGAGGAAAAAACAAAAAGGCTGAGCTGAAAATCTAGGACTCACTATCTCTATCTAAACTATGAAAATTACAACTCAAAATCACTTGTGAGAGGAAAAGACAAGAACAGACAAGACGGCAAGAAGGCTGTGGCTGTGGACTCAGAAGGGCTGGGGTGAACGTACGGGACGAAACACACTGGCAACGAGACAAATGGAAATGCAGACTATATGAACCCATGGAGGTAATGGGGAACAGGTGGACACAATTGGGGATCAGGGAAGACAATCAGACCGGTGGCACATGAGGAAGGGCAAGTGACCTGAAACGAGAGGAGAGTTACTTTTCAAAATAAAACAGGAAATGACAAAACATGGAGACAAAACAAAAACCCAACTTGACTGTGACAAGCGATAAGACATAATTTATCGTTGTATCAGTAAAAAGAAAAAGGTTTTCTGGCAGTTCATGGAAAGACTGAGGAGTGAGTGTTCATCTTATAGAGACAAGCTTGGTACCTCTCAGAGTGTGAGCTTTCTAACAACTTCCTGTTTACTGTTGGAGAATACGGTGTTGGAGAAATATGATCATATAAATGCAGAAAGTTACAGATTCATGTTTTTGCTCCGTGCTCATATTATTGTTTAGTGTTGAAACTATGTTTAGTTAATCTAATATAAATAGGATAAATTAGTTATAGACGACAGCCCCCGCCGGCGGGGGGAACAGGTTAAAAGATCTTCTAAAGGGAATAAACCATTAGTGAGTTATTTCACTGAACAATCAGAAAAAACTGAAACCCAGAGAAGCAGCAGGAAAAAAATGAGTCTTAAATGAGTCTATTAAAAGCGCTGCATGCATTTTTATGCCCCCATACATCTCTTTGTTTAACAAGAATCTGGATGGTGCTGTTCTCCCTGAAGACCGGCTGTTTCTTTATAACTGTGCCAATTTATAAGAGGAAATGTGACACAGGGGATTGTGACAATTACTTTGAGTTGTCTGGTAAAATGTTTGCATTAAATGCAGGGTTATGTAAGTTCTGAGGATCATTTAGAAGGAGTTCCTCCTCCTTTCATCACAGATTTATACTAAAACACACTGGTGATTTGTTGGTGTTTGTTCTTTCATTGATTACTGTATATAAGAAGTAATGTACAAATAAGGGTGACACAGTGTTGCAGAGGTTAGCGCTGTTGCCTCACAGCAACAACGTCGCAGGTTTTCTCCAGGTTCTCCAGCTTCATCCCACAGTCCAAAAACATGCTGAGGTTAATTGGAGACTCTAAATTGCCTGTAGGTGTGAGTGTGTGAGTGAATGGTGTGTGTGTTCCATGACAGACTGGAGACCATCTGGGGTGTATCCCTGCCTCTCGCCGTAATGTGCTGGGATTGGCTCCAGCAGACCATGTGACCCTAATGAGGAATAATATAATATAATAATCAGTGTTTCCAAAGCTGAAGATTCAACCTAAAATGTTTTTTTTGTCCAGACCAATCAGAGAAGAGAAGCTGCAACCAGAGAATTTGGGCATCTTCTACTGAAAAAAAAACAAAAAAAAAACAAATCCATTTACCAGGAAGTGGAACCTCACCGGGAAGTAAGTGAAACCTCGCCAGGAAGTAGAACCTCAGCAGGAAGTGAAACCTCGCCAGAGCTGCTGCATGTCTCTGGTCTACAAGAGGCTGCTGAGACAGCAGCAAAAAGGAGGCCAGGAGGAGGAGATGGAGGAAAACTCTGCTGCCTCCACGCCGCCTGAATAGCTGAGGCTGCAGGAGATATTAATGGTGATAAACTGCACATGACATATAATATATTTACAATCCATAATACCACAGCAGGTAGCTGCTCTTCTGACTGAACAGCTGCAGCTGAAAGTTAAAAATACATAGAACACCTGGATATGAGGACAGGGCCAGTAGTAGCAGGAAAACAAGATAACTTCCTCTATTCTGAAAACTAGCTGGTAGTATTATGTCTTCATTTAACTGTATAGTAATAATAATGATGTCTCCTTCTCCTCCTCTAGTCTATTAGTCAGAACTTACCTGCTACTTTACATCGTTTTTTGATGACAAGCTCAAAAACATGTTGAAACATCCCAAACTGTCTGACGCCCAAAAGAGGAAGAAAAGAAGGAAAAGAGGAAAAACACAGGTAATGTTCCGATAAAGATGATGTCAGGATGTTGTTTTTCTGTTGTAGAACGATGATTGATAACTTCATTGACTGTTAGCACAACATAGTTAGCTGTTAGTTATCAATAAATAGCCGGTGCTAAGTGTTGTGTTAGTTCAGATTGTCTAAAGTGTGTTTATAGTAGAACTAGGGTTAGGGTTAACCCTAACCCTACAGTAGAACTAACCCTAACCCTAAAACTTTATATCAGTGTACATCATTCATTTTAGAGCATTATATCCATAAATATATCAGGAAAATAACATGCATGTATTTCTTAGTTTTATTCATTTATATTATTTCATTTTATTTTATTCTTGAAATGATGTGTTTATTATTAGATGGTGTAACATACATATAGATGGAAGTAGCTTTTGCAAATCCTCCTGTCACCTCCACCTATTGTTATTAGTATTTTGAATATTCATTTCTTTATTTAAATAAAATGATGTCTAAGACAAAGCTGTTCGGTTTCTTGTGAGTATATGTCCAATTTACTGTGAACATCATGGCTTGGGCAGCACATTGATTCAGGCCAGGCTTGACTGAGGGAGCACACACACACACACTGTAGCTTTTTTAATTAACTTTGTGGAGGAACAGGCTGTGTACTAAAGGCTTTTATAGAGATCAGCATGACTCAGGAGTTTTGGATTCTTTTCACACTTACAACAAAGGTTCATGTCAACATCGGAAACACTTTAACACAACCATCAACTGTGAGTTTTTGCTGATCTGCTGATCTTATATCAGTGGAGGAGGGGCTGATACAAGTGGAGGAGACTGATACCAGTGGAGGAGACTGATACCAGTGGAGGAGACTGATACCAGTGGAGGAGGGGCTGGTACTAGTGGAGGAGACTGATACCAGTGGAGGAGAGTGATACCAGTGGAGGAGACCGATACCAGTGGAGGAGGGGCTGGTGTCAGTGGAGGAGACTGATACCAGTGGGGGAGGGGCTGATACAAGTGGAGGAGACCGATACCAGTGGGGGAGGGGCTGATACAAGTGGAGGAGACCGATACCAGTGGGGGAGGGGCTGATACCAGTGGAGGAGACCGATACCAGTGGAGGAGACTGATACCAGTGGAGGAGACTGATACCAGTGGAGGAGGGGCTGGTACTAGTGGAGGAGACTGATACCAGTGGAGGAGACCGATACCAGTGGAGGAGGGGCTGGTGTCAGTGGAGGAGACTGATACCAGTGGGGGAGGGGCTGATACAAGTGGAGGAGACCGATACCAGTGGGGGAGGGGCTGATACAAGTGGAGGAGACCGATACCAGTGGGGGAGGGGCTGATACAAGTGGAGGAGACCGATACCAGTGGAGGAGACTGATACCAGTGGAGGAGACCAATACCAGTGGAGGAGGGGCTGGTGTCAGTGGAGGAGACCGATACCAGTGGGGGAGGGGCTGATACAAGTGGAGGAGACCGATACCAGTGGAGGAGGGGCTGGTGTCAGTGGAGGAGACCGATACCAGTGGAGGAGGGGCTGGTGTCAGTGGAGGAGACCGATACCGGTGGAGGAGGGGCTGGTGTCAGTGGAGGAGACCGATACCGGTGGAGGAGGGTGCAACACACAGCGTGACCTTTACTACTCACTGATGAACATCTCTAGCTGAGAGTTTGACCTTTTCCACCTGTATCTGAAACTTGCTGAAAATAATCATTTCTTCTTTTGGTTTGTCTGGGCATCAACTCAACGTTTCTGCTCAGCCAAGGAGGAATAATTCACATGCTGGAATGCTGACTTTATATTGGGAGATATTATATCATTTTTTTTTATAAATCCACTTCTCTAATATGCTCATGTTCCAGCCTGAATCCAAATGACAGTAAGTACTTTTACTCAAGTACTTTTACTAGCGGGCGACATGGTGGCACAGGGGTTAGCGCTGTTGCCTCACAGCAAGAAGGTCGCAGGTTCAAGACCACCTTGCGTCCTGGGACCTTTCTGTGTGGAGTTTGCATGTTCTCCCTGTGTCTGCGTGGGTTTTCACCGGGTACTCCGGCTTCCTCCCACAGTCCAAAAACATGCTCAGGTTAATTGGCGACTCTAAATTGCCCGTAGGTGTGAGTGTGTGAGTGAATGGTGTGTGTGCCCCACGATTGGCTGGCGACCATCTGGTGTATCCCTGCCTCTCGCCGTAACGTGCTGGGATAGGCTCCAGCAGACCCCTGCGACCCTAATGAGGAATAAGCAGGTATAGAAAATGACTGACTGACTGACTTTTACTAGCCCACAGCTTTCAGCTACTTCTATTTTACTTGATAATTTCATTGACTTCATAAGTCAATTCTCATGTTGCACATTAAGTGCTGATATTGGAAATATCTGCTCAAAGATCCAATGCAGAATAATTTTAAGACATAAAAATACAAAAAAGTACAATTTTCATGTTAAACTCATTCAATGTCTTGTTTTCTCATAAAAATCCATATTTTTAAATATATGTCAATATTTAAGTTTACTTGCTGGGTAATATTAGTCTGGGGTCCTCTACCAGAGTCCTGGGAGTTCTTCAGGTTCTTCAGTATCTCAGCTCTTCCTGGGACTGACTCTTCTGGACACTTCAGACTCTTCCTGGGATAACAACATTTGGATGCAAGTTATTTGAATGCAGTATATTAATTAATACAAAAACACATTATACCACCCATCCATATACACATATTAGTACCGACAGTATCTGAAATTGTCTCCATGTTAATTAACTAAAACATTAAAAGATTCTTTTATTTTGTGATTCAAAACAAGTAGTAAGATATACTTTAATGATGAAATGCACTGGAAAAAAATGATACTTTGGATCAACTTAAAAAAATTACTGTAATTTGTTACAGCTAAATTTATTATTTTTTCTTAAATTAAATCTATGATGTGGTTGAAACCATAAATTTAGATTTATTGGAAATACATTTTTGACTTTAAGACAAAGGGAAAAATGCATTAATGCAAAGTAAAAATATCATTCATAACAAAGACTGTACACATTTGTATCCTTTGTTACAATTTAATTTTTCATTTTGGATGAAACAAATTTTTACTATTTCATATAAGTATAAAATACTATATATATTACTTTGGAATAAACTAATTAAATTGCTGTAATTGTGTTACATGCAATTTTTTAAGTTATCTCAAATTAAATATCTGATTCAGTACAAAGTCTAATTTTTTTTTTACTATTACATACAAGTATAAATAATGATTGCCTACAATAATGATGCCTACGTCACATGGTGGCTTTAGCAGATCCTCGTCCTCCCTGATGACAAACACTGCCATTGTGCAATGCTGAAGCTCTCTTTGGGCGTCATCTTTCTCAACAATCTGACAAAAGAAAAGACATTTATTTTACTCCCAAGTGTCAAGTGAATTAAGAAAAGTAAGTACCATTTCTGTTGCACTTATATTGTTTGTTGTGTCGCATCTATTAAATTCAATACTTTTACTAGTATTACTAGTATTTTTCACTGATAGATACAATATATAGTTCAACTATTATATATAATAACAGCTATCCTCTAAAAAGTTCTAACATCTGCTGTAACATAAAGACTAAATATCTAGCCCTCATTGTGAGATTCCTTGCAGTATATCTGGAGTGTGTTCATGCTCCATCTGCTAGAGTTCACTTGCTCACTGTATGTTATGTATTGTATGTTGTGTGTGTACAGACATTCTAAGTGACATCAGTACATTAATTTACTATCATTAATCAACCTGAGTGGTTTTATAGGACCTGATATCATGTGAATGAGTTTTAAAGTTCATATACTCAAGGTCCTATCTTGTCTGAAGCGATTAACTGCAAAATATCTTACCAGAAACTCCTTGATCAGTTTTTGTACATCTTCCCCAAGGTAAAAGATGAGGCACTTCAGCAGATACTCTCTCTTTAGGCTCACATCCAGACTCTAAGGGAGAATGCAAACACACACGCAAAATCATGCTGTAAAATTGTGCAACTTGACTGAAGATACAAACATGTATAAATGAGAATTTCGACTTACAGTAATTGCTGTATAACAAATTGAGCAAACCAGTCAATAGCTGTCAAACTCAGAAGATAAGCATTGTCTTCTAACATGTAATCTAACTCCAAAATCAAATGTGCTGACAATGTGACACATTAACATGACCGCTTTTATTTACAATGTTACCATTTATCTGTTATGAGGCAAGTTTTGCAGTATTGAGCAAGTGCATACCTGATCAAGAACTTTCAGCACATCCCATGTCTTCTCTCTGACAGTGCCTCCCTTGTTCCTGATGATCTCAATCAGCTTGCTGTGGTGCTTGTCCAAGGAAGCCAGGAATCACGGTTGAAGTGGAACAGTAGTAATCCTCATGAATTCAGCATTGATCTATATAAAACAAAATATCACAAGCAAATGTTATTGCATTATACAGTATATTACATTACAACTGTGTGGTGTGAGAGATCTTTTTTGTGACATTTTTTGTGACAGGACTCACATACATTCTTAAATGCTTTGGCTCAATCAATATCATTTGATTTACAGGCCAATTGACCTATTGCTACTGAAAAAGTTACTTATCTCATCCATTGTAAATAATGCAGGCCATCTCTCTTTCACCTCTTCCACTCCTGATTCCTTTGCCACAATTTCTTGTCTTCACAGTGAAAAGGTCTTGTCCATTTTGTTCTTTATCACTGTACGATTGTTTCGCTTCCTTCACTCAAAAGTGTCACTCTCTCATCTTCCAAATTATCTGGAGTCTCTCCAGTTGGAATGTCAGGAATGTGGTTGGCTTCGCCTCTCCTAGGTCTCTTTACTTTTTTTGCTGGCAATGCATCCTTTGACATTATCGAATTTGCAAGTAATTCACCATCCGATGCCCTTTAGCTGAGTTAGGTAGTTGGCTATTTTTGTCTTCAGACGGCCTTTCCAGCCATAGCAACCGTTGTACGAACCAGGTTCAGAGAGGCATGGATGCTTCTTGATTAGTGCTTCGACTACATCACTGAAATCAACATCTGTTGGGTTGGGTTTGTACTTGTAAATTTCTTCAGCTACCCTTTTCAGAATATCTGATATTGTTTTAGGACTCTGTGTCAGCGGTCTCTTGTTTGACCTACACGCTGCATTTCCCTTTTCTAACTGTAGTTCAGTGTCATAGGAGAATGTTGGTATCGGAAACTCTCATCTGGCCACATCTGGGTTCTTGTAGACACAGAACTGGAGGGTGAGGACAGGAGCTCTGTGTCATCAATTTGAGTAGACTCTACATCATCACAGACAGGGATGGCTTGGCTATCATTGGTTACTGGGACAACCTTGATAGTTGCCAAATATTCTAGTTCAGTAGTAGATGTCAAGTTGACTAGTGCATCTCCAAAGTCTTTGTCTTTGTACTGCAGTCTAAAATTGCTCTTTAACCCACACATTTTCCTGACTTGACTGAGAAGCTCTTCCACTGTCTCTGGAATTCCACCAGGTAGAATCAGCTTCCTGGTGTTATCGGGATTTAAAAACACTTGCAACTTCGCTGGCCTTTTCTCTGCCATGTCAGCCCATCCAAAAGGATCTAGTAAAGACAAGAATAAAAACAAAGTATTATCTGTGTTACAACCATAACTAGACAGACAAAGACTAACTGACTGACAGAGAAAGGAAATTACCAATATTTGTGAAAATCAAACTGCTAATGCCTAATGTTACCTTAAAAAGCACATCCTTATTTCATTAGAATAGAATTAGGTCAGGAGTTATTAGAGGAAAAGGCAAACTGGATGCATTTTTCCTGATAAATAGACTAATAAAACAAAAGCAAGTGGGAAAAAATGAGAAAACTTCTACATCTCCAAACCTACATCCATTCATATACAACCTTATACATGTATGTATCGCTTCAGAGAGATGATGTGCCGTCCGCCAACCATGTAGTAAGCCAGAGGGTAGGGATCTGTTAGTTCTTGCACCCCTACAAGCAGTAGTTCTTTAGTAGCAGATACAACTAAGTCATGGGCTCGATAATGCTCCAGGTACCAGGCATCCAGTTTTTTGACAATAAAAATGAGTGTCTCTTGTAGCACAATCATCTGAACTATTTCACAAAACTCTGGAAGCCCACCCAGCGACCCATGGGCTACCACCATTCCAGTCCTGTAGTTGTAGCTGTTGTAGGATACATTTTTTGCAAGGTTCACAGTGTCCATATGTGGGTGTTTCTCTTTGACTGCCAGTACAATATCCTCATTCAGAACATCAAGGGGAAGTGATGAAAGATCAGTAACCTCCAAAGACGGCTTAGAAAATCCAGACGTGCAGATTATACGCAGTCTGAAATTGGTGCCTCTGGGCTCATGAATACAATACGTTTTTATAACAGTTTGTATGACTGATTACTCTTTTAAAGAAGCTATGTTTTGCTTCAAATCTCATAGTCCATAGTGCAACAAGTGGACCAAACTGGCGTATCAACAGGGGATAGTGTTCCAAGTAGTGATGTTTGGGCCGAATTCTTTCATGGGGGAAAACCTCTTGGAATACTGCCCTGTGTTTGGATATCTTGAAGTCTAGATAAGAAATCGAGTCCTCAGTATGAAGAGGTGCAACAACAAGTTCTACTATGTCTTTTAATTCACACAGGACCTGCCACGCTGGTTCGCTTGAAGGAACTCTGGCTCCAATCAAGAGAGGAAGAAATCTCAAAAGGCTCCAATTCTCGTGCGCATTTCCCCCAGTTGTTCTTTTTGTAGTGTAGGTGAGCGGCACAAGATGGGGGTGGTTTGTCTTATCAGTCCACTTAAAGGGAAATGTTGTTATTGCTTCATTCAAATTGGCTAATGTAAAATATTTTTTTAGAAATCAGCACAGTAAGACAAAGCGTAGTCTCAACAGGGATAATTCCTTCAAACAGATCATGAGCTATATCTGAGGGAAAACTCCCTGTCACACTGAAATAGGACAGATTTTCTGACAGCACACACTTTGTTTTTACACCAAAATGACAATTTGATGGATTTTCTTCAATAGCTCTCAAATGAGAAGTAGGAATTTCCTTGGTTCTTAAACAGAATGCTCCAGACTTGACGTCTTTTGTTTGAATGTCTACATTTTCTGCTGTGCAAAATCTGCAAACATATTTACCTGAAAAATTTTCCACAAAACCTGCAATACTGTGGGCCCCAAGATTGTCTGCTACTACACAATGAAAGAAGCCTTTCACAGTTTTCCCCAACTTGGCAATAAACAGGCCTTGTTGTTGTAATGCAATAAGATCATCTATTAATGGCTTCAGTACACTGTCAAAACCATAACACTTGACATCCTCACTACGAATAAGCGCAGCTAAATATATATTAGATAGTGATGAGTGACAACTAGCAGGTAAGTTTCCCAATGCCCAATATACCCCACAGATTTTGTGTTTTTTTCTGGAGGTACCAAGGGGATTGCAGATTTCAAAATCATTTACATACAAAATAAGTGAAATCGCACACTCTTTTGACAACTGCAAATTTTCTTTATAATTACTACCATTATAAAAGCATCTATACTGAATTTTATCAGATTGAATTTGACGAGGAGATTTCAAATTAATTGATAGATCTAGAAAAGTCTGACAATTTAGAATCTGCTGTAACAATTTTAGTATAGAGTTGTATTGAAAAGATATTTTTGTTTTGGGAGTCAAGCACAAATTCTGTAGGTTCTACAGTTTTAAAATGTTTTTTGTAGTAAGCCTTTCGCTTCCAGGCAGTGGAAAGTGGGCCACGACCACTAAATGATGCTGTGATTGGATTTGATTTGCAAATGGTAGATGCTAGCTCTCGCAGAACAGTTTCATCTACTTGACAGTTGCCATTCTGTAGGTGTAGAGATATGGTTTGATGGATAAGAGGGGCAGAAGCAGTGCTAATTAAATAGTCAAACTCTTGCAAAAGTTCATCAACAGCAACACTAGAAACAAGATAAATATGTTATAGCTTCAGTAAGAGAGAGGCAACTTTGAGCTCAACATTATGTGTCAAGTCATTTAAATCAAAACTTGAATCATCCAAGTCCTCTGCAGTTAAATCTGAGGGCTTGATTCCAACACTATCAGAACAATCACTTCCAACAGTAAGAACTAAACCTGATCCCTGTGTCTCTACTATTTCAGGCTTTAAGTCATTTACTGAGCAATTCTTATGATTTCTGCTTCTGTGAGTTCTAAATGAACCATAAATATTTGTTCTGTATGAACACCCCTGAAACACACAATCAACTGTTTCACTATTTTACAGATGCTGAGCTATATGTTGAAAATAGTCTGTTAAAGATGACTGTTCATTGCAGTTGCATAAGAGACATTTAAATGTAGTCAGTTCAGTTTGTGAAAATGGCTGATGAGATCTTGACAAGTGGGTCAAAAGTGCTTTCCACATTTTGTAGGTACATGGACAGTTTAAATGGATGCATGGATAGGAATGGTGGCGTCCATAATTTCGGTGTTCAAGCTTATAATGTTTAAGAAGTTCAGATCTTCGTGACACAGTGGTGCCACAGTCTTTGCATTTCAATATTCATTGGAAGACTGGAAAAGAAAAAGAAGACACACCTTACCCAGTTGCCACTTAACACAATTTACAAAATGCAGCATGGTAGATGGTACAGTTGCATTTAATCTAATGAAACTTAGAAGCTGGTAGATATTAAATTCTTATATTAATTCAGAGTAATTAAAAGTTGTAAATATTTTGAATTGATCAAACTGTCCTGAAAATCTGCAGATACTGCAATAATTTATAAGCTTGGGTAAGAGGTCATTTTACATGAGACACAAAAAACATTTTAAATATATTTTTTTTAAATAATAACTTATTTAAGACTGCATGAAATGATTTTCATTTTTTACTGTTATTGTCTGGCTTGTCGGGTTATTTTTGTTTGCAAGTTAGTTAAAGGTAATTTTAAAAAATGTAAAAAAACAAAAAAAAACAAAAAACAAACTGTCACTAAAACAATCATTTTCTATACCCGCTTATTCCTCATTAGGGTCACAGGGGTCTGCTGGAGCCGATCCAGAGTACCCGGTGAAAACCCACGCAGACATGGGGAGAACATGCAAACTCCAGGACCAAGGAGGTCTTGAACCTGCAACCTTCTTGCTGTGAGGCAACAGCGCTAACCCCTGCGCCACCTTGTCACTTAAGCACACACAAAAATAATTTCCACATTTGTTAATTTTGGGACTCACCAATTGTGATCTTTTCAGGAGCAAACCTGTAAACAGAAATGAAAGAATTCACATTTAGCTTTTCCATAATTGTGACTACAGCCACTTTATTAATAAGGTCTTAGGCACACATATAGTGCTGTCTTCTACTGACAGATAAGAGAATGTGATATAAATGCTTATTTTTCTGTGGTTGCACAAAATAAATAAAACATGAATTGTCTATATTTTATACAGCCAATCAGTGTTGTGCAAGTTCACACTTTTTTTGAACTGTTCACATTCATAGTTCACAGCTTCAATTTTGAACTAGTTCAAACTTTAATTCATTTCACGTGTTCCAAATGAACTGTTCACCTTCATAGTTCACAGTTTTAATTTTGAACTAGTTCAAAGTTCAGTTCATTTTACATTTAGACTGGAAAAAGACTATTTTTTCAGACCATGACGTAAAATCACTATGCAACAATCTAGCTCAAAGGAAAATGAAAAATGAATAACAGAAGTTGTATATTTTGCGCTGCATTGTGCCAACATAGTTTTGCTCTGTGAGAGCAAATGCGTGTGGTCAGATCAACACATTTGTTCAGCTCGGCTCGCGTTGCAAAGCAACCAGAGACGCGCTCAGACTTGTCACTCCGTGCCAAATGGCACAGACAGACACCGAAACAGCGCAGATTAAAGTGAAACGAGCACAGTGGAATTGTTCCAGCACTCTGATAATGTAACTAACTACTAACTAACTAATGTGACTTTAGTACATCGTTTTCTTTATTTAACATGGGATTTTCGCCACCATTGATACTTATAATTAATTGCGTTAAATTTTTTAACGCGTTAAATTGCGGCGTAATTAATCAAATTAACGCATTAAAATGACAGCTCTAATAATAATATGAAAAAAGGACAAAAAATATTTAGATTTTGGTTTATTCAGTAACTCAACCACTGCAAAAAAATGTCACACATTACTGAAAACAGAAAACATTAGAAGATGAATTCACTGACCCTTGCAGTTAACACGGTCGCGAGTTAAACCGAAACACCGACCCGTTGCGCAAAAAATGTTGGTTTAGCCGATGCGTTTAATTGCTGTAGGATCGAGGAAAAGGGGTGCATGATAAAATGGCTGGACTAGCTACATTCTTTCATGACCTGACTGTACATAACATTAGCTTTGCCCTTGTCAAAAGGAAGCAACAGAAGCATTTCCCTCTGCATATTAAATAAATACAAACCTGGTTTAGCTAACATTAGAGTTAGCTTTAGCATTAGCACACAAAACACAAAGACTGTCTTTAAGATAATTTTAGTTGTCTATCCTGTAACTAATAACTATGCATGGCAAGCCCACATTGCCCCAAAAACATCACAATATGAAATTCTTACCTTGTTTTAAAGAGTTTCTACACACCAGACCAGACGGTCCACGCTTTTGATGCGAGGGAGCAGTAATGGCGGACTGCAAATGCAAAAAGAGCGGTGTGACGTGACGTCACATGGTCACGTGACATGGAAACCTCCGGTTTGAAGTGAAAATACAATTTAAGTTAAATGGTTTCATTTGATTTTGTCCAAGGCGAGTCTTGTTTGCTTTGAAGCAAAGTGGAAAAATCAGGTTTAACCCGGAAAGCATGATTTTTCATTAGACCAATTTAAAAATGTACTTTAAAGGAATGACACTGTCGTTTCAATTTTTACAGTGTGTATAATGACCTTTACATTTGATGCTTTAAGTACATCTTGTTTCATGTTGTCTTCTTCAGCTTTATCCGAGGTCAGGTCATTTCTAATAGGTTAATTTCTAATCAGCCAATCACATGGCGGCAACTCAGTGCATTTAGGCATGTAGACATGGTCAAGACAATCTCCTGCAGTTCAAACCGAGCATCAGTTTGGGGAAGAAAGGTGATTTGAGTGACTTTGAACGTGGCATGGTTGTTGGTGCTAGGCTGGTCTGAGTATTTCAGAAACTGCTGATCTACTGGGATTTTCACGCACAACCATCTTTAGGGTTTACAGAGAATGGTCCGAAAAAGAAAAAATATCCAGTGAGCGGCAGTTCTGTGGGTGGAAATGCCTTGTTGATGCCAGAGGTCAGAGGAGAATGGCCAGACTGGTTCGAGCTGATAGAAAGGCAACAGTGACTCAAATAACCACCCGTTACAACCAAGGTAGGCAGAAGAGCATCTCTGAACGCACAGTACGTCCAACTTTGAGGCAGATGGGCTACAGCAGCAGAAGACCACGCCGGGTGCCACTCCTTTCAGCTAAGAACAGGAAACTGAGGCTACAATTTGTACAAGCTCATCGAAATTGTGTAATGGTGTAGGGAATATTTTCTTGGCACTCTTTGGGCCCCTTGGTACCAATTAAGCATCGTTGCAACGCCACAGCCTACCTGAGTATTGTTGCTGACCATGTCCATCCCTTTATGACCACAATGTACCCAACTTCTGATGGCTACTTTCAGCAGGATAATGCTCCATGTCATAAAACTGGAATCATCTCAGACTGGTTTCTTGAACATGACAATGAGTTCACTGTACTCAAATGGCCTCCACAGTCACCAGATCTCAATCCAATAGAGCATCTTTGGGATGTGGTGGAACGGGAGATTTGCATCATGGATGTGCAGCCGACAAATCTGCACCAACTGTGTGATGCCATCATGTCAATATGGAACAAACTCTCTGAGGAATGCTTCCAGCACCTTGTTGAATCTATGCCACGAAGAATTGAGGCAGTTCTGAAGCCGTTACTAGCATGGTGGACCTAATAAAGTGGCCGCTGAGTGTATATTACTATAACTCTATAACTATAATGATATAACTATATAATAATAATAATAATATATTTTATTTAAGAAGCGCCTTTCAGGTCACTCAAGGACAATTTACAAAAGTTAAAATCAACAGTAAACAACAACACCAAACACAAGAATAAACAACATTAAAATATTAGTATGAATTAATAGTATAAAAAATACAAATAAATAAAATAATTTGAAACAGGTGGGTTTTGAGTTTTGTTTTAAAGAGAGGGAGAGAGTCGGTGTTACGGATGTGAGGTGGTAAAGAATTCCAGAGACTGGGAGCAGAGCGACTGAAAGCTCTGCTCCCCATGGTGCTGAGGTGGGCAGGGGGCACAGTGAGGTGGAGAGAGGAGGAGGATCTGAGGGGGCGTGCTTGAGTGGCAACGTAGAGCAGGTCAGACAAATATAGAGGGGCAAGGTTTTGGATGGCTTTGAAAGTGTACAGAAGGATTGGATTATAAGTGTAACCGGGAGCCAGTGAAGTTGCTGTAGGATGGGGGTGATATGGTGAGAAGAAGGGGTTTTGGTGATGACACGTGCAGCAGAGTTTTGAGCCAACTGAAGCTTATGGAGAGACTTGTGAGGGAGACTGAAGAGGAATGAGTTGCAATAATCCAGGATAGTTCTATTGAGCAGTGTGAACAGTGATCTGGTGTTTCCTTTGGAGGAGATGATCTAAGCGGAGTAGTGGTTTGTTTTGGCATGAGAGATTGAGTCCTTATAGTGACGTATGTGAGTTACATACATTTCTTTGTGAATTGTGAGTCCAGTTTTCTTGTAAAGTCTTTCTAGTTGACGGGCTTTAGTTTTCATGGAGCGGAGATGAGGGGTACACCAGGGGGCAGTTGTGAAGAAGGAAACAGAACGTGTTTTGACTGGGGCAAGGGAGTTGAGGATACTGTTGAGACCTGTGTTGTAGTGGGTTATCAATTCATCCAAGGTGGTATAACAGTCAGGGATCAGAATAGTGTCAATGTTGGAGCAGAGAGCGTCAATCTTGATGTTCTTTAAGTTCCTGAAAGAAATGAGGCGTGGTGACTTGATTCTTGAGAGGCAGAGTGTAGTGCTGAAAGAGATGAGAAAGTGGTCACTCACATGGAGATCATCAGCTGTGCAGTTGGAGGGGGTGAGGCCAGAGCAGCAGATTAGGTCCAGAGTGTGTCCTTTTGTGTGTGTTGGGAAGTTGATGATTTGCTGGGGTCCAAAACTGTCGAGGCATGATGAGAAGTCTCTGGTGAGGGGTAGGTTAATGTTGTCCATGTGAATATTGAAGTCCCCCAGTAGTATGATATTTGGTGACAGAGTGGATAGATGGGTGAGTAAGACGGCAAAGTCATTTAAGAAGTCACTCTGGGGCTTGGGGGGGTGGTAGAAAGTAGCAATGACGGTGGGAGTGGGACTGGGGAGTGTGAATGTAAGATGTTCAAAAGAAGAGAAGACAGGGAGTGACTGTGGTAGGACTTTCCATTTTTTATGGTGAATGACTGCAATACATCCGCCACGGCCTTGGCTACGGGGGTGGGAGAGGTAAGTAAAGTCCGGTGGGGTGAAGTAAGTTAGTGAGGATAAATTTGGTTGTTGCCAGGTTTCGTTCAGACAGAGGAGGCCGAGCTTGCGGTCAGTGAGGAAGTGGTGGATGAGGTGTCCCTTATTTGTAAGTGAGTGGATGTTAAGAAGTCCGAAGGTGACAGATGAGTTATCATATTTGGTGTGAGTGGTAGCCAGCATAGATGGGCTGGCTAATACAGCATGATTAACAGTCTAGTCCAGGATGGACAGGAATAGGGAGTGGATGGGCATATTAGACAGAGTAATGGTGGAGAGACCAACAGTTGAGGGAGACGATGACAGGTGTGGCCAGCAGGGGGAGCTCTGGGAAGATACCGTCAGCAGTGAGTGCACCAAAGAGGGAGAGGGGGGCAGATGTGAGGGGGAGGTAACTAGTCATTCGCGTGGAAAGGAATGTACAGTGTACTGCAGATTAACCGCTAGCATGCAGCTACCTGCATGGTTGGGATGTAGACCATCTGATTTGAAGAACAAGGAATGGTTCCAGAAAAGATTGAAATTGTCCAAAAAGGAAATGCTGTGAGCTTGACACGCAGACTGGAGCCAGTTGTGCAAGCTGAGGACTCGGCTGAAACGTCCACATCCATGGACAGTAGTGGGGTTAGGACCATTGATAAATGCAGACAGTTCACAGTTTTCCAGGAAATTAAAAAGTCGGATGAAGTGAGGTCGGTCTGACGGAGGGATGTGTCATTTGTACCAACATGGATTATAACTCTCTGGATGGAACTTGGCAGAGTTTTTAACAGAGTGGGGAGATGTGTTAAAATGTCCAGGACCTTCGCACCAGGGAAGCACTGAGTGACTGCGTTGAAAAACTGGAAGTTTTTTATGATGGAATCACCTACAATTAAAGTAGTCGAAGGAAAGAGGAACAAGACGATGGAGGGGAACTCTCCGGGGAGGATAGCAAGGACAAGACAATAGGGACACGTGCCAACCGTGGTGCTGGTGTGAGGCATGGTAATGACAGCCGGCGGGATCCAGTGAGGGAGGGCTCCGGCATGAAAGGTGGACAGGAGGGGGGTGGAGGAGCAGGCTGGGAACCCACGGGCAAGGGGGGGTATCATGCAGGTCAAGAATGTTGTACTTGTTCTCCAGGTGAAGTTGGAAGAGAGGAGCCTGTGGTGGAAACTTTGTTTTCCTGGGCAGGCACTGGTCTGGGGCCAGCACTCCCGATGAGATGAAGTGGAGCTAACCGGAGCCTTCAGTTTAGCTCCAAGATTTGTCCAGGAGACGTCAGGGTTGAAGAGTGGAGGGGGAGCCATGGGGGCACGGTGAAAGGATATAGGCTCAGGCAAGGGAGCAGGTTTCCCAGCGGCACAGTGAGTGGTGAATATAGGCTCCAGAGGTGAGGTGGACGTGGCAACAGCGGGCCCCGGAGGAGAGGTGAACGCAGCAGCCGCGGGCTCCGAAGGAGCGGCGGTTGCAGTGGCGGCAGTAGCAGCAGCAGTGGGAGAGCAGGGATCAGGCTCCGATGTGCCAGTGGGGTCGGTGTGTGGTAGATTGAAGATGATGGTGTCCAGCAGCTTCTCGTCTTCATGGATCTGATAGAGCCTGGAGATTCTTTTCTCCAGTTCTTGGATCTTTTCAGCCAGACCGTCACAGCTGACACAGCCGGATGGAGAGGAGAGTGGGGCCATGGCTGAAACAGAGAGGACAACAGCCAGCAGACAGCCATCAACACCAGATGGGGATGGACAGAGGGCAGTCTGAAATGAGGACTGTGCACTGACTGGACTGTGTGGACAGTTCAGTGTGGGACACTTGGATGTGGGACAATGGATTAGCAGAACAACAACAGTTCAACAACACGGTAGCCTGCAGCAGTGAAATTAGCAGAACAGATCAACAGCAGGGAGAGGAAACCTACAAGCGAGGGCCTGGGAAGAGGCCTGCTGATGGTGAAGAGCTCAGGTAGGCTAAGTCTCGGTTGGTTTTTGGTACATCCATTTACTCTGCCTCCGCCGGTGCCTCCTTTAGGGTTTTCCCTTTCGTACTGCTTGGGACACGGGTCCGGGTTCGGCCTGGTTGTCAGGGGACAGGAGAGTGTCTGGCTGGCAGATGCCGGCTGGCGGATTACAGCACAAATGTGATTTTAACGTGCTTCTATCCAGCAGAAAACCCAGATCAGCTGCGGCATGCTGAGATTTGATGGACTCTTCTGTATTTCCGCATGTAGGTGGAGCCTGTGTTACCTATAACTCTATAACTATATGACTATAACTATATAACTATATAACTATAACTATATAAGTATATAACTATAACTGTATAACTATATAAGTATATAACTATAACTGTATAACTATATAACTATAACTGTATAATAATAATAATAATAATAATAATAATAATACATTTTATTTGTTGGGCGCCTTTCGCAGCCTCAAGGTCGCCTTACATGAGGTATATTAAAAACAGTAGTATTGTTTTAGGCAATACAAAACAGAATAAAACAGCAATAAAACAACAATACATCAAGTATAATAAAAAGAATAGATAAAATACAAAAAAGAAAAGAAAAAAAAAAGTGAACACGGGAGGGAGAATTAATAGCTAATAAATAAGTGTAATAAATAGGGGCGATAAAAATTGTTAAATAAATAGAGAAAATGGCTGTGTATATACATTATACATACATATACATACATACATATACATAGATACATACATATACAAACACATACACATATACACAGAGGAGTTGGGCTAAGCAGTGGGGTAGGCCAAGGTGAAAAGGTGGGTTTTTAGTGCGGCTTTGAACTGGGGGACAGTGGAGGTGTTTCTGACGTGGGGAGGGAGAGAGTTCCAGAGGCGGGGGGCAGCATGACTGAAGGAGCGATGGCCGAATGACTGAAGGTGGGCAGCAGGGACAGAGTGATTGATGAGGAGGAGCGGAGTGAGCGTGGGGCGGTGCGAATGTGGAGTAAATCAGAGATGTAGGGGGGGGCAAGGTGATGCAGGGCTTTAAAGGTGAGTAGTAACTATAACTGTATAACTATATAACTATAACTATATAACTATAACTGTATAAGTATATAACTATAACTGTATAAGTGTATAACTAGAACTATGTAAATATAACTATATAACTATAACTGTATGAGTATATAACTATAACTGTATAACTATATAACTATAACTGTATGAGTATATAACTATAACTGTATAACTATATAACTATAACTGTATGAGTATATAACTATATAACTATAACTGTATAAGTATATAACTATAACTATATAACTATAACTGTATAACTATAACTGTATGAGTATATAACTATAACTGTATAACTATATAACTATAACTGTATGAGTATATAACTATATAACTATAACTGTATGAGTATATAACTATATAACTATAACTGTATAAGTATATAACTATAAGTATATAACTATAACTGTATAAGTATATAACTATAACTGTATAAGTATATAACTATAACTATATAACTATATAACTATAACTGTATAAGTATATAACTATAACTATATAACTATAACTGTATAAGTATATAACTATAACTTTATAAGTATATAACTATAACTATATAACTATATAACTATAACTGTATAAGTATATAACTATAACTATATAACTATAACTGTATAAGTATATAACTATAACTTTATAAGTATATAACTATAACTATATAACTATATAACTATAACTGTATACGTATATAACTATAACTATATAACTATATAACTATAACTGTATAAGTATATAACTATAACTATATAACTATATAACTATAACTGTATAAGTATATAACTATATAACTATATAACTATAACTATATAACTATAACTATATAACTATAACTGTATAAGTATATAACTATATAACTATAACTGTATGAGTATATAACTATATAACTATAACTGTATGAGTATATAACTATAACTGTATAACTATATAACTATAACTGTATGAGTATATAACTATAACTATATAACTGTAACTGTATAAGTGTATAACTATAACTATATAACTATAACTGTATAACTATATAACTATAACTGTATGAGTATATAACTATAACTGTATAACTATATAACTATAACTGTATAAGTATATAACTATAACTGTATAACTATATAACTATAACTGTATAAGTATATAACTATAACTGTATAAGTATATAACTATTACTATATAACTATAACTGTATAAGTATATAACTATAACTGTATAAGTATATAACTATATAAGTATATAACTATAACTATATAACTATAACTGTATAAGTATATAACTATATAACTATAACTGTATGAGTATATAACTATAACTATATAACTATATAACTATAACTGTATAAGTATATAACTATAACTATATAACTATATAACTATAACTGTATAAGTATATAACTATAACTATATAACTATATCACTATAACTGTATAAGTATATAACTATAACTATATAACTATATAACTATAACTGTATAAGTATATAACTATAACCATATAACTATAACTGTATAAGTATATAACTATAACTATATAACTATAACTATATAACTAAAACTGTATAAGTATATAACTATAACTATATAACTATATAACTATAACTGTATAAGTATATAACTATAACTATATAACTATATAACTATAACTGTATAAGTATATAACTATAAGTATATAACTATAACTATATAACTATATAACTATAACTGTATAAGTATATAACTATATAAGTATATAACTATATAACTATAACTGTATGAGTATATAACTATATAACTATAACTGTATGAGTATATAACTATAACTGTATAACTATATAACTATAACTGTATAAGTATATAACTATTACTATATAACTATAACTGTATAAGTATATAACTATATAAGTATATAACTATAACTATATAACTATAACTGTATAAGTATATAACTATATAACTATAACTGTATGAGTATATAACTATAACTATATAACTATATAACTATAACTGTATAAGTATATAACTATAACTATATAACTATAACTATATAAGTATATAACTATAACTATATAACTATATCACTATAACTGTATAAGTATATAACTATAACTATATAACTATATAACTATAACTGTATAAGTGTATAACTATAACCATATAACTATAACTGTATAAGTATATAACTATAACTATATAACTATAACTATATAACTATAACTGTATAAGTATATAACTATAACTATATAACTATATAACTATAACTGTATAAGTATATAACTATAACTATATAACTATATAACTATAACTGTATAAGTATATAACTATAAGTATATAACTATAACAAATAACTATATAACTATAACTATATAACTATAACTGTATGAGTATATAACTATAACTATATAACTATATAACTATAACTGTATAAGTATATAACTATTACTATATAACTATAACTGTATAAGTATATAACTATAACTATATAACTATAACTGTATAAGTATATAACTATAACTATATAACTATAACTGTATAAGTATATAACTATAACTATATAACTATATAAGTATATAACTATATAACTATAACTATATAACTATAACTATATAACTATATAACTATAACTGTATAAGTATATAACTATAACTGTATTAGTATATAACTATAACTATATAACTATATAACTATAACTGTATAAGTATATAACTATAACTATATAACTATATAAGTATATAACTATAACTATATAACTATAACTATATAACTATATAACTATAACTGTATAAGTATATAACTATATAACTATAACTGTATTAGTATATAACTATAACTATATAACTATATAACTATAACTGTATAAGTATATAACTATAACTATATAACTATATAACTATAACTGTATAAGTATATAACTATAACTATATAACTATATCACTATAACTGTATAAGTATATAACTATAACTGTATAAGTATATAACTATAACTATATAACTATATAACTATAACTGTATAAGTATATAACTATAACTATATAACTATATCACTATAACTGTATAAGTATATAACTATAACTATATAACTATATAACTATAACTGTATAAGTATATAACTATAACCATATAACTATAACTGTATAAGTATATAACTATAACTATATAACTATAACTATATAACTATATAACTATAACTGTCTAAGTATATAACTATAACTATATAACTATATAACTGTATAACTATATAACTATAACTATATAACTATAACTGTATAAGTATATAACTATATAAGTATATAACTATAACTATATAACTATAACTGTATAAGTATATAACTATATAACTATAACTGTATGAGTATATAACTATAACTATATAACTATATAACTATAACTGTATAAGTATATAACTATAACTATATAACTATAACTGTATAAGTATATAACTATAACTATATAACTATAACTATATAACTATATAACTATAACTGTCTAAGTATATAACTATAACTATATAACTATTTAACTGTATAACTATATAACTATAACTATATAACTATAACTGTATAAGTATATAACTATAACTATATAACTATAACTATATAACTATATAACTATAACTATATAACTATATAACTATAAGTATATAACTATATAACTATAACTGTATAAGTATATAACTATAACTATATAACTATAACTGTGTATGTGTGTGTGTGTGCTGATGTTGTTGCAGCATTTATTATATTATATTTGTACATGTTGAGGCATTTATTATATTATATTTGTACATGTTGCAGCATTTTTTATATTATATTTGTACATGTTGCAGCATTTATTATATTTCCATTTGTTTTCAGTCACACAGAACATTAATTCTGTCATCATTTTGTACACATGAACTTTCCCCTGATGCCTTTGTTGAATAGAGCCAATACATTTTACACAAAACTATGAGTGCACCAAAATGATCTGTGAATCAAATAAGTGCTGCATGGAAAGTTTGGTTTCGTGATATTTAAGTAGAATTACATTTTACATGTGTGTTTTTGTTCCATTATGCACCTTTGATGTGGTTTGTGATTCTGGGAGCTGCCACACATCTTTATAGACGATAAGGACATTCTCCTCGTCATTGGTTGACTGTTTCTGACGGCATCAAGCAGCTTTGTAGCTTCAGGTACATCTTCCCTCTTCTCATTTCTCTTCTCTCATTCTCCCTGAACAGACCTGTAAAATGTCAGCATTTTATAATATTTATTTTGATGGATTGTGAACACTGCATTTTATATCCTGAATCAAAATGTGAAGAAAAATGTGTCATTTTTGAAATTAATTTACAGAAAATTAAGAAAAATGAATATTGAGCTGTTCATAGAAATATCAATGTCCGTGTTCTTCTTTACAAACTCCAATATTTCCTGTATGAAGTGATAAATCTTCAGGATTTCTCATTCCTGTGAATCACTCCAGTAATATTTTGTTGTTGTTACCATGGTTTCTGACACCTGCTTCACATCTGTGTTGATGGACTCCACCAACTTCTGGTTCCTATCAACAGGTGTTTCAGCCTCAGAATTACTCTGAATTTATTGGTTTAGTCTCAGAAACTCAGAAACAGCATTTCTGATGTCAGCCACTAGGTTTTACTGGGATTCAGGTCCAGGCATTGGATTGGATTTGTTTGTCTGGAACCAACCAACACTGCTATTTCTTTGAACAGCCTAATATTCATTTTTCTTCGTTTTCTGTAAAGTAATGAAAGAATTAAGACATTTTTCTTCACATTTAGATTTTCCATATAAAACGCAGTGTTCCCAATGCATCACAATAAAAACGATTATAAGGATTTTGGCTTTACTCATGTTTTTAAGCACACTGCTATTGTTTTAATCACAGCTGCATGGGAGTTCCAACTGTCACTGTCAATGTTTTTTTTATTCCATTTGTATATATTTTTTTAATTTAAACTTTATTTAACCAGGTGATGAACCCATTGAAATCCAGATGTGTTTTCTAGGGTGACCTGGTCCAGAGGTCAGCAGCACATGTCATTTAAACCTGATAAAATAATCTACTACATTAATTTAAAGCAGCAGAAACACTTTGATGTTCAAGTGCAATATGCGTTGACATTTAAAACATAAGTGTTCCATGCAGCAACAGAAACAATAAAAACTTGTTTCCTAAACTCGGTTGTGACTCTAGGAACATGTAGACGGTAGATGTCCTGGAGACAGCGTGGAATGGCTGCTGGATCTTTGTAGAAGGCAGCAGAGATATGAAGGTAGCAGGCCAATCAGAGCCTGGAAAACCAAGATAATCCAATCAGTGAAGTTTCTCACTCAGCTTTAGTATAAAGTTGATAATGATGAGGAGGGACTACAGCCACAAACAACCCTCAGTGCTACAGGGTTCAACGACTGGAGATGATGTTCTCATGTAAAGAACATCTCCATCATCATGTACAAATGTTGCTACTATAAGAAGTTTGTGACTGCTGATGAAGCTGCTGATGAGCAGCTAATAAGCAACTGATTAGCCGCTATTTCACTTATTAATTCATTTTATAAGTGAATGGTGTGTGTGCATGTGTGTCTGTATGTGTGTGTGTCCGTGTGTGTGTGTCCGTGTGTGTCCGTGTGTGTGTGTGTATGTGCTCCATGATAGGCTGCTACCTGTCTGCGTGGATCCTGCCTCTCACCTGTCATGTGCTGTGATTGGCTGCAGCAGACCATGTGACCTGAATGAGCAATAATCAGGTATAGAAGATGAATGAATGAATCATTTATCATATTTGTATGATCAGGAGTGTTTGGCTAGCTTCTTGAGAGTTGAAAAGAAAAATGTCAAATTTAAAGACATGGTAGTTTGGGGTCCAAACACCCAAAGAGATTCTGGCTGCAGTCATAAGAATTGAAAAAAAAAAAAAAAAACTCCAGATTCTCACATTTTCACATTATTAATTTGCATCAGTATTGATATTTGTGATATTTGTGAGTTGACTGGATTTCAAAATGTTCATACTGAAAATATCTGAACAATCATTTCTCAAAAATCCTCTGCAGATGCATATTAAACATAAAAATACAAAATCAAAAACAAAACAGTACAATAATCCAATTAAAATACATTATGAACAGTGTATAATTTGATAAAATGTCAGTATGTTTAATTTCAGAAGATGAACTGTTGTATCCAAGATGTGGGATATTTTCTGTTTTCTTAAAGAAGAGAAAGAAATTGTAAAAAGAAAAACTGATCAGAAAATACAAGAAGAAGTAGTTTACTCACTGCAGGCCAGTGAGTAAAATATTCAGTTAATTTGCTTTAACATATAAAACTTGTTATTTTCCTGGTGTTGTTCTCATCTGCATATCAGACTGAAACAACATGAGACCTCCGTCCCAACATCACACAATGATCCATTGTTATACAGAATAAAACTCAGCATAATGTCTGTCGTGTTTGTGAAGATTGCATGGCATTATGTAAAAATTGTGCCATTATTTCCGTGGCCTTCTTCAAAAACAAAAGGATAAATATGTCCATTTTCCCAACTTTAGTCCCATTTCATGCTGTTCTCTTGCTTTTCATTTCACGCTCTGCTTCAACCTATTTATAGATGAGATGGAGAAGGGAGGCCATTACTGACAGATACTAACCTGTGTGTGTGTGTGTGTGTGTGTGTGTGTGTGTGTGTGTGTGTGTGTGTGTGTCATACATTCTAATATAGACTCATAGTCCATAGTGGACAGTTTTGCTGAAATTTTACTCGAAAACTATTCATTCTAACAAGATTTTGTTTCATTTAGCAATTTGTATTGATTTGTTATTGAACCATGTACAGCATTGGGAATGCAATATAAAACATAGTAAAACTGTTTTATTTAAAGCATTAAACAAGGTGAAGATGCCACTACAACCCTCTTTAATTCAGAAATGCAGTGTTTGACTGACTGCTGAATCAGGAGCATTTACACTTTACCCTGTTCCACAATATGTGAGTAACAATCACTACAATAAAGAAGATTAAATAAAATGAAAAAAATAACATACAAACAAAAAAAACTGAAGTACAAACAAGGGAAGGGCGACACGGTGGCGCAGGGGTTAGCGCTGTTGCCTCACAGCAAGAAGGTCGCAGGTTCAAGACCTCCGGGGTCTGGGACCTTTCTGTGTGGAGTTTGCATGTTCTCCCCGTGTCTGCATGGGTTTTCACCGGGTACTCCGGCTTCCTCCCACAGTCCAAAAACATGCTGAGGTTAATTGGAGACTCTAAATTGCCCGTAGGTGTGAGTGTGTGAGTGAATGGTGTGTGTGCCCCACGATTGGCTGGCGACCATCTGGGGTGTATCCCTGCCTCTCGCTGTCACGCGCTGGGATAGGCTCCAGCAGACCATGTGACCCTAATGAGGAATAAGCAGGTATAGAAAATAACTGACTGACTGACAAACAAGGGAAGAAGTGGAATAACAACACATTCTTATTCTTCTTATCATTATCATTCTTATTATAGGGCTGTGTTGTGGTTGTGTTCTAGCTGCTGTTTGGTTGATGTTTTTGAATCAATGATCATTCATCATCTTGTTAAAGGATGTGACACTGAGGGTCTTTACACTGTCCTCATTTAGTCACTTTAAACAGACTAGAGTTGGTTTCCTTGGATAGTTCCACTTTGTTTGTCCAGGTGTGAAAACTCATAGAACTCTGGTCCAAACAAACCAACTCTGGTCCAAATAAACCAACTAAGGTCCAAACAGACCAACTCTGGTCCAAACAAACCAGCTCTGGTCCAAATAAACCAGCTCTGGTCCAAACAAACCAACTCTGGTCCAAATGATGTGGAATTGAAGCAAACCAAAAGTTCAGTTCAACCATCAGCTGTTTATTCCCATACAATTACCATACAATAATACAATTTATCATAGGGGTATAAATGAATAGATAAAGGTACATAACTTGCTCAGAACGGGAGATTCTCCGGAGAACCTCTTTAAGTCGTGTCGTCTTCTGTGGTCTTCTTTCCTCTTTCTTCTACTCTCTTTGTCCTGAGAGGGGGTTTTTATACTACGACCAAAATAATACCAAATAGGGCACGGTTCCGTCTTTGATATTTCCCAATCTCTTTACCAGTGCCAAGAATCTGTACTCTCGACATCCTGTTTTTTCCAGTGAACTTCAGGTCATGGTGACCTGATGTACTGCCAAAACTGGCCAGAGTTCTAACATCCTGTCATGTTCATGAATAACGTACAAGGTAGAAAAGTGGAAATGTGTTTTAAACAACTGTACTGTTTCTCTTAACCACTACAGTCCCCCCTCTCATAGTTTTTAAGACTATGACAACAATAATTCACGCTCTTACTCGACTTGCTTCGGAAACTGCCGTTACCGGACCCTTGGGGTCATCGGCCAGTCCAGCCCCTCCGCAAGGTACACTAGAAAAACATCAGCTGTACACAAACAGGGTGACATAAATTTAATAGGGAGGCATTTTAACGTTTATCCTTAGCTCTGATCAATTTAATCTCGGTCTCCACTGCTATTACATTGAAGATTATTACACAGTAATTTACACATTACTTCTTTATCACATTCCTAATACATTTCACTGGTTCACTTCACTAGTACATATCACTAGTACATTTCACTAATACATCACTGCACATTCAGGCAAAAATCCCTGTGGGTAAAATTCCTGAACGACCCTCACAATGACATTTAATGTCAGAATGTCACTTTTTCTCAGAGATGGTTCGGTCTCGTGGCCTACGTCCATCTTTCTTTCGGGAGCGATCACCGGCACGCCGGCATGCAGTGTTGGTTGGCACAGTGGGTTGGTACAGTTGGTTGGCTCATAAAAAACAGAAAACAAAACAAACGTTAGAATCATCACAAGAGTACATAAACACTGTAAATGGAGTTAATTAGTAAAGATTATGCAACATTAAATTTTAGCAAAAATCAGCTATTAATGGCAAACGTATATGTGCTGTAATATAGAAAATCAAAATGTGATTAAGTGTACATGAGATTGTTTTAAGTGACTTATATATGGTCCCTCTAATACCTGAGATTATAGGAAGTGACTTGTATAGTGTCACTTTAATAACTAACTGATAACTGAATGAGATGATAATAGGTGACTTTATGTAGGACCCCTCTTCTTTTCCCTTGGATCCTCTCAATCCAGAAGTGTTTGGATCTGCTCTTCGTATAGGTGCTCGTCGTTCTCGTAGTCTCGGCCCCCCACTGGATCGGGTAAGGGGAAATCCAATGGGGGTAAGGGGAACAGATCTGGTGTTCTCTCCTCGAACCGGCTTAACTCTACCATCTGTGCTACCTCCCGCTGTCCCCTCACTATCACTCTCTTCAACAGCGGCAGGCAACAACAGCCAATGAACATCAACAATATCACACAGACGAATATAGTAACGACAAGTCTCACCAGTCCGTTTCTCCAATTCCCCACTGCATCCTCTAACCAGGTTATCCATCCTACACTAGTATCTCTACCAGCCCCCTCACTCACCTGGCGCCTCAGCTGTCGTAATTTAGCCATCGCTCTAGTAAACGCCCCCTGAGAGCTTGTATGTCCTGGAATAAAAGTACAACAATACTTCTCTCCAATCATTGCGCAAACTCCTCCCTTTTCCGCTAACATCCAGTCTAACACCTGACGGTTTTGCCAAGCCACTGCACTGGTGGCTCCTAACTGCTCTCCTAACAACAGCAGAGCATCCTCAGTGTAATTGATAAACTGCTGCTGGTTATAGAAAATAAAATTCAACCACTCGGTATTTTTGTTGGTCGTTATCCAGGGCAGAATGGATTCAAATCCTGATGCAACTTCATGTCTAGCTTTAAAGGCATTTGGTATACCCCGTGGTTGTCCAATTGAATCAAAATACACTCTAGAATCAGGCTTAAACTCCCGTCTCCGTCGCTGATTCATCTCCAGATCCTCAAAGGGGAGCGTGATCACCCCTTGTATCACCTGTACTCTGGCACACCTCCCTGACCAGTCCTCAGGGAGAACAGAATACAACTTCTGACCTCCACACCACCAATACTGATCCGCCAAAGGAACAATCTGACTAAAGTACGGACATCCGGGCACTTGAACACTCAACAAATGTCCTGCTACCTGTGGTGCAGGTCGCAGCGTTGGTTTGGTGCAATTCAGGGAGTCTAACCTCCACACGTGAGAACAACTCTCCCTGCTCACTCTCCCTACAGGGTGACGGCCTGTTTTTTCCACACACTCAAACTTCCCTATGGGCTCCAATGGCACCCCCCAGGGCATTCCCAGTACTACACTTCTTTCCTCTACTCGGACATCCCACACTCTGCACCGTTCAGCATTATTCATCCCCCCTTGCTGATGAGCAACATAGTCTTCATACATCGGAGAGCCAAGCATCAACACACACTCAGCTTTACACCAGGGTCGAGGATTTTGAGACACCGCTGACACCTCAGTACTACAAGCTTCCCAACTGAACACAGTGTTCATCACATACAATGCCTCTGGCCTGACCTTGGTGCAGATGTAGCAATTGGTATGACCGTTAACCTGGCCTATAAACTGTACCCAGCGATACCAGCTGTTCTGCTCCAACCCTTCTCCAACACTAATCTCCTCCTCACTAACCTCGTCCACATCTTCCTTATCTCCTGATCCATAGAACACCCGATTCACCCAGCTATGAAAGTGGTCGAGCATACTGCTATTAGTCCTTTCTCCTGCGTCCGGTACCTCATCTCTTTTCTGCCGCTGTGTCCCTCTCACTTCTATCTGTGGGATCCCCGCCGTGACTGTTGATGTCCTAGTTGTCATGGTCATTACTGTCGTCACTTTAGGTGTAATGGTAGGCTTTGTACTAACCAACGGATTAGCAGTAGGAGTCGTAGTAGTAGTTGGAGTCGTTATGGGAGTCGTTGTGGGAGTGGTAGTAGTAGTCGTTGTAGTAGTCGTTGTAGGAGTCGTGGTGGGAGTCGTTGTTGTGGGAGTCGTTGTTGTTGTGGGAGTGGTAGCAGGAGTTGTTGGCCTTTCTTTTTTCTTCTTTCTCTTCTCAGCCCCCCTCCCCCGACCATTCAATGGTGGCCCAGTAATCTCCTCGCTCCTTCTTTTGTCCAGGGGGTACTCCTTCTCATCATAGTTCTGATGGTTCTCAGATGTCGTAGCCACTAGCACAAAATAACGCTGGTCAGGCTTTGCTCCAACTAACCCTAGCCTTTTGAACCCTACTTCCACCAACCACACCTCCTTTGAGTCTACCACCCCCGTCTTAACCCTTATCACGCACTGAGTTGCTCCCCACTTCTCCACTGTTATCCACCACCTTGAACTCCACTGTATCCTACAGAGACGAGTCGGCCCTTCTGCTCTTACAGCAATCTCAAACGCGTTCATATCTCTCGTCCAATGGTGCACCGGTACCTGTGCCACCCACATCTCCTCATTCTGAACGTTCCACTGATCTACATTCGATGTCCACTCTTCTCTACCTGGCCATTCAGGCGCATTTCTCCTCACTCTCACCCCACCAAACACTCTTCTTTCGGTCTCCTCACTCACTTCATCACTCCTCCCCTTTCCCAGGAATTTTAACTCCTGGGAAAAAAGGCAACTCGCTCGCATCACCAACCACTCCATCATCCACACCTTCAACATCCACACCGCTATCATCTTGCTCTTTCCCCTCATCCCTCTCTGCTAACTCCAGGGGTTGCTCCCCCGAGTCCTCCTGCACTTTCACGCAGTGGTTCAAATGATACCACGTTGGCGACCCTTCTACCTGGACCGCCCTAGATGTAGCCTTAACTACCTCGTAGGGGCCCTCTCTTCTCGGAAAATCCCACTTGCGTCTGAACACTTTAACATACACCAGGTCTCCCGGTTTCACCTTCGGCTCGCCGTCTTCCTGAGCCACCTTAGTCTGAAAGGAGGAAACACGAGAAGCAATGCTCCTGTGTATTTTTGTCATTTGCGAGACATAGGACTTCATGTCCTCAGCCAGGGCGTCCAATGACGGCCCTTTTCCCGCCCGGTATGCCGGAGACGGCATCGGTCGGCCTGTTAGTGCTTCATGTGGTGTTAGTTTTAAATCCCTATGAGCGCTTGTTCTGCAGGCCATTAAAGCAAGCGGCAAAGCATCCACCCAGTTCATCCCAGTGCTCAGGCATATCTTCAACAGCTTGTTCTTCAAAATGCCATTACATCTCTCAACATCTGATTGTGACGTGGGACAATAGACGGAGCCAAACCGTTGCTTGATCCCCAATTTTTGTAGCATGCACTTCACTGTTTTATCTACAAACTCCTTCCCATTATCTGAACTCATTTTAATGGGAATCCCAAACCTCGGGATCACCTCTCTGCACAGAAATTTTGCCACCGTGTCAGCATTCTTATGCCTGGCAGGTGTTGCCTCCACCCACCTGGAAAATCGATCCACAACAACCAGCAAATAGCGTCGACCCTGCACCGGTCGAACCATGTCAACATAGTCCATTGTTAGATGCATAAATGGACCTTCGGGGACTGGCAGATGTCCGGCTGGTGGCACCATGCCTCTCCGAATATTACACTGGAGACACGGCACGCATCGACTCACTACTCCATCCACATGCTGTTGTAGATTGGGAGCCCAAAAGCTCCATTCTCTCAGCCTTCTCATCACCTCCCCTCGTGACTCATGACTCAACCCGTGAGCTTCCTGAATCAACAGGGGCAACAACCCTCCGGGAGCCACACGCAGCCCCTCGTGGTTTCTCCATATTCCCTCACCGTCCTTTGATGCCCCTCTCTGGACCCACAACTGTTGTTCAGCCTCCGGTGCGTCTGCCTGCAACCTCAGCAGATCCTGGACGGTTACTTGGTCCTCCGCCTCAACAGCATGCGCCACCATTATGGCTTGTTTTCCAGCCGCAGCTGCATCTTTTGCTGCTTTATCTGCTGCCGCATTTCCCCGAGTCTCCCCTGACCCATTCTTCCGATGTGCAGCACATTTAATGATGGCCAGTTCTTTAGGCTTCATCATTGCCCCAAGCAGTTTTTTAATCTGCTCCCCATGCAGAACAGGAGAACCATCCGTTTTGTTGAACCCTCTCCCCTTCCAGGCCGCTCCAAACAGGTGACACACTCCATGAGCGTACGCTGAGTCAGTATACACGTTAGCCCGCTTGCCTTCCGCCAATTCACACGCTACAGTTAGAGCCCTTAATTCTGCTAACTGCGCGGAACATGGTTGGGGACAGAAGTGGCTCCTCACAACCACCATCTTTCCCTCTTTCTCTTCTACCACAGCAAATCCTGCTTTGAGAGATTCTCCATCCCTGTAACAGGACCCATCGACAAACAAAGTCATGTCAACGGACGATAGTGGCAATGCACTCAGATCAGAGCGTAACTTAGCATATCTCTCTGCTTCAGCGACGCAGTCATGCGGTTCACCTTCTCCGGGCAATGGAATGGAGTCTGCCGGGTTCTTGACTCTGCACACTCGCAAAGTCACATCTGGATACTCAAGAAGTCGATGGTATTCAGTGAGACGTTGTGTAGTTAACACAAACTTTCCCCTCTCCAACATGTTCACCAACTTGTGGTGAGTCAAAATTTCCACAGGATAGCCCATAGTCAGAGCTGACGCCTTTTCGTACATCAAGTGGGCTGCTGCTAGCTGACGATAGCAGATCGGCAAGCCCAACTCAACTGGCGATAACGCCACTGAGTAATATGCGATTGGCTGCGCATGAGTGCCAATACCGGTGGACTGTGACAACACTCCAACAGCATGATCTTGACGACAGGAGACGAACAAGAGAAATGGTTTTTCATAATCTGGAAGCGTCAGCGCTGGAGCCCCCTGTAACAAGGTTTTGATTGTCTCAAATGCTATGTGGCCCTCTGGGGTCCACACCAACCTTGCCCTGAGATCACCTGAGCCTTCAGCCTTCACCATGTCTCTCAACGGCTGAACAATCACCGTGTAACCATCAATCCACTCCGAACTATAGCCAGTCAATCCTAAAAATTGCAACATTTCTCGAACTGTGGTTGGTCTTGGTGCCTTGGCAATAGCTTCAAGTTGGGAGGGGGACACTGCTCGTGTCCCTTCTTTAATTAGTCTCCCCAGGTATTCTACCTGATCTTTACAATACTGCAATTTTTTCAACGAAACCTTGTGGCCTCGTTCTGCCAAAATTGTCAAGAGAGTTATGGAATCCTTATGACAGGTTTCCAAATCCGGCGCACAAAGGATGAGGTCATCAACATACTGAATGACAGTGCTCTGAAGATTGCTCACCACACCTTTTAAGTCCTCCTTCAGGACTTTATTGAAAATGTGCGGACTGAATTTAAATCCTTGCGGAAGACGCTTATAGCTGAAAGACGTTGGAACTGAATGCCACCTGTAGGTGAAATTGAACAGGTGCCTACTGGACTCAGATAGTGGCACACTGAAGAATGCAGAGCACAAGTCGATCACTGTGAACCATTTGGCGTCCTGAGGAACATTTGACAACAATGTGTGAGGATTAGGGACTTCCGATTGATAGTCCTCCACTACCTCATTCAGGGCTCGGAGATCGTGAGCCAAGCGGTATTTGGTCCCATCTGCCTTTTTGATTGGCAAAATGGGGGTATTGCTACAAGGACGTGGATCAATCATCAACACATCCGCTTCCAATAACCCCTGTATGGTCTTCTCAATCCCCACCTCAGCCTCCGGTTTCAGAGGATATTGGGGTCTCCATGGAGGCTTACAACCTATTTTCAACTTTACCTCCACTGGCTGCGCAGATTTAATGAAGCCTACATCAGTCTCATGCTTTGACCACAGACCTTCAGGCACAGCAGCCAGCATTTCTTTTTCCAACTCCGAATGCTGATGACAAAAAACAGTTGGACAGGGAAGCCTGACAACCTGTGGAGACGCCCAACCTGACGCAGAGATCAAGACCTTGATGAAGGATCCATCTGTACTCACCCAAATGTTGTCATTGTCAGTGGGCAGGAACTCAGCGTTTCTGGATTCTAAAACCATAGATCCCAAATGTTTTGGCTCATAGCCAGGATTCACCAACAAAGTTACATGCGGGAACCCATGTTTGATCTTGAATTCTTGGTCCAGATAAGAACTTTTTCCCACCACCATTGCGGCACCTTGCTTCCCTAAAACTATGGATGCCGCTTGAATCTGAACCTGTTTAGGCTGTTTTTGAAGCCATGAGTCCGGCTCTGGCCGAGACCCCTTCTTAAAGAACTGGAGGGTGCAATGTGGCAAGCAAGTGGGAGGTCGGGCCTCAGGCAAGTTGATGTTGAGAAACTTCCTCCATACTTGAACGGGCTCCAAGAAAGAGTCACTCAGATCCCCCAGCCAATAAACCATGTCTTCCTCTGGCTGTTGATACATCTGGAAATGGGTTGCATCGACAATTACTCCATCCGGGGTACATAGAATGGCACATTTGAGTTTACACAGTGCATCACGCCCCAGTAGGTTAACTGGAGTGTGACTCGATATTAACACTGGAAGTTCGATTGTCTTCCCCTGCACCGTCAATGGCACAGATTTTGAGATGGGGATCAAATTTTTCTCCCCTGAGAAACCAACAATCCGCACATACTGTCCAGATTGCGGAAGGTATCCAGCTTCCGCTTGTCCTACACAGGTGTATGTTGCTCCTGAGTCCGCCATCATTTTGATGTTTCTTCCAGCCAATACTGCTGACACCATTGGCTCCTCTTCCGGGCGTGTAATTGGTACAACCTGTTTCTTTACTGTTGTTATAATGGGTAGCTGGTAACCTTCCTGGATCCCCCCTCGGTTCTCAGGGCCCCCCTAATATCCAGCCGGCGGCCCCTGGTAGGGGTTGACTGGTCCCCCTCCGTTCGGGCCCCCCTGTCTTCCCTGCTCCTGACCTGTCTGTCGATTAGGGCAGTCATAGCTCAAATGTCCCTCCATGAGACACACATAACATCTTCGTTTCCTTCCAAGTCCAAGAGGTATGGGAAGTCCTCTTCCCATTCCTCTTCCTCTCCAAGCACTCCCCCTTTGACCTCCTCGTGAGAGGCCCTGCCATCCTCCTGATTGCACATATATGATTTGCGGGGGAGGTGTAGGCGCTGGGACAGGTGGCGCTACAGGCGCTGCAGGCGGTGCAGGCGGTGAAATAGCCATCATGGACAGTCTCTTTTTCCCTTCCGACAACTGCTGCTGCGTCAGTTTCCTCATAGCCTCCTCGTCTGCCTGTTTTTGTCGTGCGTCCTTTGCCCTCACTTTGGTTACAGCATCAGCCACATTGTCAGTGAACTGTTCAAAGGGCATTGTATACAGGCCTACTGCCTCAAGCAGCCTGCTTTGCGCAGCAGTAGGAAGCCCTTCCACAATCCTCCTTCTTAGAGCATGTCTGTGGAGCATGTCCGTGTCTGGTGTTGCTCCAGTTTGTTTTATCCACTCCTTCCGAGTGGTGTGCACATACGCCTGTGGGCTCTCCGTGTCTTTGATAGGGACGGTCACCAGACTGTCAGGTTGAATTCTTGGGGGGTAACGGGTTCTCAATGCAGTCCACAGCGCATTGCGACACCTATTAAAAAACTCTCCGTCATAAGCTTGTGTGCCAACATATGCTTCCAGATTGGCTGCGACTAGCACCTCTTCCATTTCATGCTTTCCCACAATCTTCCCCAAAACAGCTTTGAGGTCCCCCACCGCCAACACTGGTGTAATTGTTTCTTCTTCGAACGCTGCGATCCAGCGTCCTGCTCCCTCGTGAATGCACGGGAGACGCTGCACCAGACCTTCCATGTCCATTGTAGCCCATGGTACATACTGAAGTCTTTCTCCCTTCGCCACCAGTGGATAATTGGATTTCTCCCCTTCCAATATCGTTGGCACTGGCCCCACTCGTGGGCGGAGGACAATCTCTCCCTCAATAGTTCCAATCTCTTCCATCCCCTCCTCAGGGGCCCGCTGTCCAGCTGCAACCCCCTGCTGCTCCTTTTCCATGACCTCAGGTCTCTTCCCTGCTTTTTGAGGCTGTAGGTTCACCTCTTTTGGACGTGTCACCGGGTCCTTCCTCATAGTGACATGCTTAGGCGTCGACACGGCACCAGGATCTGGTAGCTGGCTAAATTCATCATCATCCAAGGGAGGAAAATCTTTACCCAGGTCCACACCTTTTGCCCCACTGCACCTCCAGCCTTTACCCTTTTCCGCTTCTATTAAAGCGCGGACGACATTCTCATGTAAACCACTAACTCTCTTGCGTGGTTTATCTGCCTTAATTGCCTCCGCATAATCCTGCGGCACGTTTTTCAGCTCTTCTTCTTCCTCCTCTTCCAATTCCTGATCCTGGTCCTCCTGCTGTTCTGTTCCTGCCCCCTGCAAATCATCAAATGGGTACAGTCCAGCTCTAGAGGTCCTCATCGCATAGTCTCCTAACAGCCTTACAGAATGCATGGGCATTTGAGTCGAGTATGGAGGAGGCTTACCTTTCCTCTCCAGACCGACTTTTCTTTGCGCCAGTTGCGCTTTTACATGCGCTTGAGTTTTGTTTCGCAGCGTTTGAGCCACCTTCGAGAATAGGCGCAAAATAGCAAGTTCTCTCTCACGCTTCTGGACCCGCTTTGCAGAAGTATCCTTACCTTTATAATGTTTTATCAATACCATCATCTCAGCACATTGTGTCAAATCAAAAGTTCCTGCCGCAGGCCAGGGCGATAGACCGGTACGTGTTCTTTCATTCCACTTTTCTGACATTTTCTTGATGTCTTCGGCCAATAGGGGATTTAGTTTCCCAAGAATAGCCACAGGTGAGGAATCATTTTGGTCCGATGCCATGCTTGAATGCAGCTCTGATGTTTGCCCAAAAGTTGAAATTTAATCGGCGCGTGGATTCGAAAATTGAACTTCAAAGTCGATATCTGTAAGTTATTGCCTCCTCAACCAAGACACAACCACACACAGAATGCTTTAAAAACCCTAAAAGAATCTGAACCTAGGACATTAATAATTGTAGCGCATGACTAATCATTTGGGTACAGTAAGAAGAGAAGATTTGAAACCCAATGTTTTATAAAAATAAAATAATAATACAAATACAACAATTCAGCGAAATCAATGAAGTTCAGAAATGAATTGAGGCTTTCCTCAGAAACACAAGGATCTTCCTGACTTATTGTCAATGGTGAAAGCTTAGTTAACTGTAACAAACCAGGTTATCCTAATCGTCATAATTGCTGATCCGAGTTTAATTGCTCGCGTCTGAGCTAGTCGGTAGGGGTAAAATAATTATTAATCGATTTAACGTGTTCAAATGACACTCCTAAATACAATACAACTTTAATTCAGGAACATACAAAATATTTCATTCAGGACCTTTAATTTTAATTTTTTTTTTTTTCTCTTCAGTCAACCGCTTATCTCTCTTCACCCCTCCCGCACTCGAAAATCTATTTTCGGCCCAGACCCGTCTGTGTCTTTTAACTCCTCCCCCTTGGGTCCAGCAATCTGACCTCCTGTCTACAGCTCAGTACGCTCCCAGCCGTCAGACAGGACAGACATCCTCTACACACAGAAACACACACATACACCCAAACCACAGAGCCTATTTCTCAAGAGTCTGGCTCACTGCCACACCTCAGAGAAAAAACCCAAACCCCGCACTCACACATAAAATGGCTGCCACAAAACTTCTAAAATACCCAACACATGGCATGCATGATAAGCAACAGATCCACACAATAAACGTTATATACTATAATACGTATAATACACACTACATAACAAACTACATAAAGAACATAATAACCACTTTTCTTCTCCCCAATACACACTTCTGAATCTCTCTGCTGACCACACCCTTACCTCACAGTGCACACCGTTAGTTGAGCAGTTTAGTTAGTCAGTTTATTACACAGTTATTCATGCACAAACAAAATTGCTCTCAGCACAGCCCAGCCAAATAATATGCATTCATAAATGTTCATTAAAATGTATTCATATCCCCAAACAAGCATAAGCAGGGTTATTAGACTGTTATCATCATTCTTATTATTCTTCACACGTTCACCTTAATTCCCCCCTTTTTTTTTCCTTCTTTTTCTTTTTTTTTTTTTTTTTTCTTTCTCTCACAGAACATGCACACCCATACACACACAGATTTCCCTCTGCTTCTAGTTTTATCCCCAAAACTATCCCCGGGGCAGACAACCCATGGCCAGACGACACAAATACAGAAACACAGACAAACAAATAAACACAAATACAGATAAACAAACAACCACAGATATACAGACAAACAACTCCTCCTGCCGGCTTTATCTTTGGCTATAGGGATCCCAAATACCACACAGGTATCAATACCACACAGGTATTCGAAAGCAAGACTAAAGCAAACGCCAATATTTTACCCCGTTCCCTCATCAAGTAAAACGGGATACCAGCTATACTCCTACTAGCTCCGAACCTCAAATTTCAAAGTCTCCAGAGTATAAATCTGCTTCGGGCACTCCTTCACGACCATAAATAACTTAAATTTAATTCACGGCAGCCTAAACTTTGTCATGAAGCTCCCACGTCTTACTTTAATAGTCCTGCCAATAAACTACCGCCACGTAGAGTATCCACCTCCGTTTAAACCCCTGGGACTCGTCCTGGCTTACAGCCAGCACAGTCGGACTATTTTCTCCAAGCTCGCCGTGTATTATTTAGCACTTCACATATACACAAACACAACACAAACACAACAAAACCCAAAACGCTTCACACGCTTCACACACAAAATACACAAAATACACAAACCAAAATACACAACCGCTTGACACATACAAAACCTCACACAAAACACTTTACCCACACAACTCACACATCATTCACACACCGTTCGAGCAGTATGTAGTTTACCCGTTCAATACCCCCTTGGGGAAAAGTAATCCCACACACGTAATTTGAACAGCCTGCGTAACCAGAGCCAAATCACACAAATTTTAAATTTTTTGTTGATCCAGTTTGTCTGGTCAATCGGTTAATGGGCCAACTTTGAATTTCTCTATCAATTTCTAGAGGAATGGGCGCTCAGACTAGACCCACCCAGCCCCCAGTAGACGGAGGAACAGCAAAAACTGCTTACCCGGGACTTTTTCGTCCGTCTGAACCTGGGGCTGAGCTGCTCCCGTCCACTCGTCGCAGGACTGCTACCTGTGTTCGTGACGCCAAATCTGATGTGGAATTGAAGCAAACCAAAAGTTCAGTTCAACCATCAGCTGTTTATTCCCATACAATTACCATACAATAATACAATTTATCATAGGGGTATAAATGAATAGATAAAGGTACATAACTTGCTCAGAACGGGAGATTCTCCGGAGAACCTCTTTAAGTCGTGTCGTCTTCTGTGGTCTTCTTTCCTCTTTCTTCTACTCTCTTTGTCCTGAGAGGGGGTTTTTATACTACGACCAAAATAATACCAAATAGGGCACGGTTCCGTCTTTGATATTTCCCAATCTCTTTACCAGTGCCAAGAATCTGTACTCTCGACATCCTGTTTTTTCCAGTGAACTTCAGGTCATGGTGACCTGATGTACTGCCAAAACTGGCCAGAGTTCTAACATCCTGTCATGTTCATTAATAACGTACAAGGTAGAAAAGTGGAAATGTGTTTTAAACAACTGTACTGTTTCTCTTAACCACTACACAAACAAACCAGCTCTGGTCCAAACAGACCAACTCTGGTCCAAACAAACCAGCTCTGGTCCAAATAAACCAACTCTGGTCCAAATAAACCAGCTCTGGTCCACTTGAAAATGGGGGTCTCGGTTGGTATCAAATGAATCCTGGTCTGGTTCTACATTGGTCTGGTTCTATCCTGGTCTGGTTCTATACAATGTGAACGGACCAAACACAGAACCAAATGTACATTTAATATTTATGTATTTCAGAACCAGTATTTGTACAGAGGGAGGGACGGTTTCGATCCACTGGTATTTTCCTGCAACACGATCAATAATAGTCTCTGCTTCAATCACATCTCCGCAAATCTGCAGAAATGTGAGCGTGACTCCAGTGACAAATTCTCGTGTCACCTGATGCAGGAAAAACGACGCACCAAAAAAAAAAAAAAAGTGGTGAACCATCATGTCTAAACAGAGAGTATAATGGGGTGTTGAATATACATTTAATGTGACAAATAAAACGTTCATTTAGACGTCTTTATTGTGTCGGAAAATACCACTTTGAAAAAACTTTATAAAAAACACTCCAGACCACCATCACGTTTTTTAGCTTGCACACCCCCGAGTGGCCGCTCGATGGCAGCTATGCAATGATGAGGTTTTATCAAAATGGCAGTTCAGGTGTGGGACTCCAGGTGGACACACTGATGGACAGATAGCAGACGGATGTAGACCACTTCAGACAGAAAAAATTCTAGAAATTTCTCTGGTAGGAACAGCAGAACAGAAAATCGCAACAATGGTTGCAATTACTTACAATGAAGCCAGGGAGCGGTTTGATGTCGAGGAGAGGAAGACATTCACTCCAAATGTTTGGCAGCCGAATCAGAGAGAGAAGGAGATAAGGGAGATAAAGACACTCTCCAGGCAGTTTAAGAATGCCACAGAAGGGGAAAAAGAGAGAATTAGAGCGCTAACATCAGGACTCCGATCCCCAGATCCCCAAGAGGAAGAGACACAGAAGGTGAAGGCTGTGGAACTAGCAACCCAGGGGTCATGGGGGTCAGGGGTCAGCTTTCTCTTGAGGTCTGTGTATGATACACTCCCATCACCAGCAAACCTAGTCAGGTTGTGCCTGAGGGGGGACCTGCTGTGCAAGTTGTGTGGGAAGAAGGGTACACTGTCCCATATCCTAGCAGGTTGCCAAACCGCTCTGGCCCAGGGGAGGTGGAGGCACGACCAAGTGCTCAGAGTGATTGCCAACATCTTCGAGCATGCCAGAAGACTACAACCACTCAACCACAAACACCAATAGTACAGTTGACATTGTTATCTGGTCAGAGCAGGCCAAGAAAATCATCTTGGTGGAATTGACTGTGCCTTGGGAAGAAGGCTGTGAGGAGGCCCATGAGAGGAAGAGCCTAAAATACCAAGATCTCATCATAGACTGCAGAGAGAAAGGCTGGCAAGCATGGTTGTTGCCAGTGGAATTTGGGTGTAGAGGGTTCCCCGCACAGTCTGTGTGGTCAGTGCTCACTACACTTGGCATATCGGGAAAGGAGAGGAAGAAAGCTGTGCGCAGGATCAGGGAGGCAGCAGAGACAGCCTCGTGCTGGTTGTGGTTTAAGAAGGATGAGGGGGCTGGAGACCTGGAGCTGATGGCCACCACTGCTGACCCGCCAACTAAGGGTCGAAACACCCTGAGAAAGTTGGGCACCGTCTGACGACATCCACTCCAGGCCAAATGCCGCAGTCATTTGAGAGAGTGGCTGCATGTAGGGCATCACATGATGTATTTAACAAGTAACAAAACAAATACGGGCCAGTTTTGACTGGAATCACTATTGTTATCAAGTCGTCTAGTAGTAGTCTCCTACAATTACAATTTAGTCATAGTTTAACACTATACTGGACAGAAAGGTAGAGAATTCTGCTAAAAATACAGAATAGGGACTAGGAGGGTGACAAACAACTACAAATAGGACTGTTTTTTTGTTTGTCTGCCTGGAATCAGTCATTGATAAAAGCAAAGTTTCAAATGACTGTTTTTATGATTATTTTTGGGACTAACACCTAAACTAGAGTGAGTGATGACTGCAACTCCTCCACCTCGACCAGTGCTTCTAGCTGTATGAAAGTTAACATGACTAGGTGGAGTGGATTCATTGAGACTCACATACTCATCCTGCTGGAGCCAAGTTTCTGTTAGTGCTAAAATATCCAATTTATAATCACCGACCAGATCATTTACCAGCAGAGATTTAGATGCTATAGACCTAATGTTTAGGAGTCCGCATTTTATAAGTTTATTGGATGTTACTTTGGTTTTGTTTCTACAGGGAATTATTTGTATTAAATTGTCTGTTCTCTGTCTTATAGGCCTTCTAATGCTAGGTTCATTAAAGCTAGGTTCATTAAAGCTAGGTTTATTAAAGTTAGCTACACGGGGGATGGACACAGTCTCTATGTGCTTTCCTGAACCTGGGATATGTGACAGCTCAGGATGAGACGAGTGACTTACAGAGAAGTGTTTTACACTACGACTCTGTGCCCGGGCCCCCACTCTATCGGGTCATTTGGGAAAACTAAGTCTTGGGGCCATATTTCTGCTTAGGACAGAGGCTCCTTCCTGAGTCGGATGGATGCCATCTCTCTGGATGAGCCCGGGCTTTCCCCAAAATGCGCGCCAATTGTCAATAAAAACTATAGCGCTTTCGGGGCACCACCTAGCTAACCAGTGGTTAAAGGATGAGAAGTGGGAGTACATCTCATCACTGACCAGATTGGGCAGGGGTCCAGAGAATGCTACGGTGTCAGCCATCGATTTAGCAAGTTTACACACCGATTCTATGTTTAATTTCAGAATCTTTGATCGTCTCCGCCGAGCATCGTTACCACCTGCATGGATCACGATGCGGTGGAATCTAGCCCTACTCTACTTTAAGAGCCTAAGGTTACCTTCGATGTCACCGACTCTGGCCCCTGGATAACACCTAAGAGACGCCGCTGGGTGCTTCACGTCTCTGACTATAGAACTTCCAATTATGAGTGTGTCTGGTTCAGCCGGTGTGGTGCTGAGAGGATCAAACCTGTTACTGACGTGAAGCTGTTGGTGCACTACGTGTTTGCACTTAGCATTACGTTTCCCCCGGACTGTCACAAACCCGTCGCTACTCTTTCCTGGCTGCGCGGAACTCACTGGGGGGCTAACCACACTAGCGCTTCTATATGATGTAGCGTCTCTACATCATCTCCTCATCATCTCTACATTATCTCCCCATCATTTCCACATCATGTCCTCATCATCTGTGCATCATCTCATCATCTCCACATCATCTCCTCATCATCTCCTCATCATCTGTGCATCATCTAATCATCTCCACATCATCTCCTCATTATCTCCTCATCATCTCCACATCATCTCTACATCATCATCTCACCATCTCCTCATCATCTCCTCACCACATCGTCTCTACATCATCTCCACATCATCTCTACATCATCTCCTCATCATCTCCACATCATCTCCACATCGTCACCTCATCATCTCCTCATCGTCTCCTCATCATCTCCACATCATCTCTACATCATCATCTCACCATCTCCTCATCATCTCCTCACCACATCGTCTCTACATCATCTCCACATCATCTCTACATCATCTCCTCATCATCTCCACATCATCTCCACATCGTCACCTCATCATCTCCTCATCGTCTCCACATCATCTCCACATCGTCACCTCATCATCTCCTCATCGTCTCCACATCATTTCCACATCATCTCCTCATCATCTCCTCATCATCTGTGCATCATCTAATCATCTCCACATCATCTCCTCATTATCTCCTCATCATCTCCACATCATCTCTACATCATCATCTCACCATCTCCTCATCATCTCCTCACCACATCGTCTCTACATCATCTCCACATCATCTCTACATCATCTCCTCATCATCTCCACATCATCTCCACATCGTCACCTCATCATCTCCTCATCGTCTCCACATCATCTCCACATCATCATCACATCATCTCCTCATCATCGCTACATCATCTCTTCATCATCTCATCATCTCCTCATCGTCTCCACATCATCTCCACATCGTCACCTCATCATCTCCTCATCGTCTCCACATCATCTCCACATCATCATCACATCATCTCCTCATCATCGCTACATCATCTCTTCATCATCTCCACATCATCATCTCATCATCTCCTCATCGTCTCCACATCATCTCCTCATCTCCACATCATCTCTACGTTATCTCCTCATCATCTCTACAGCATCTCCTCATCATCGCTACATCATCTCTACATGATCTCCACATCATCTCCACATCATCATCTCATCATTGTCTTTACATCATCTCCTCATCATCTCCTCATCTCCACATCATCTCTACATCATCTCCTCATCATTTCTACCGCATCTCCTCATTATCGCTACATCATCTCTACATTATCTCCACATCATCTCTACATCATCATCTCCTCATCATCTCCACATAATCTCTTCATCTCCACATCATCTCTACATCATCTCCTCATCATCTCCACATCATCTCCACATCATCATCTCATCATTGTCTTTACATCATCTCCTCATCTCCTCATCTCCACATCATCTCTACATCATCTCCTCATCATCTCCACATCATCTCCACATCATCATCTCATCATTGTCTTTACATCATCTCCTCATCTCCTCATCTCCACATCATCTCTACATCATCTCCTCATGATTTCTACCGCATCTCCTCATTATCGCTACATCATCTCTACATTATCTCCACATCATCTCTACATCATCATCTCCTCATCATCTCCACATCATCTCCTCATCTCCACATCATCTCTACACCATCTCCTCATCATCTCCACATCATCTCCACATCATCATCTCCACATCATCTCCTCATCATCTACACATCATCTCATCATCATCTCCTCATCTCCACATTGTCTCTACATCATCTCCTCATCATCTCCACATCATATCTACATCATCATCTCATCATCTCTACATCATCTCCTCATCATCTCTACAGCATGTCCTCATTATCTCTACATTATCTCTACATTATCTCCATATCATCTCTACATCTCCTAACCCTAACCCATCTCCTCATTATCTCTACATCATCTCTACATCATCATCTCTACATCATTTCCTAATAAATGACTCCATTAGACCACAGCCCTGAGTCCCTCAACAGAATTAATTTAACAGAGTTTAATCATTTTCTGTGTCTCAGAGGTCAGATTAAGTCTCTTCTTGTGTGAAGAAGCAGCAACTCGACATCTCTTCCAGATCCTGACTGTGTCCATCTGTCAGCTGGTGAACAGCTCCTCGTTTGTTGTCCAATCTCTGATTCTCACTTGAAACGCGAGGGTGGATGGTGAGTGGTACTGCTTTCCATATCTCAGCATGTGGTGTTTCAAAGTGACTGCTCTGATTATCTGCTCTTATTATCTGATTATCTGCTCTTATTATCTGATTATCTGCTCTTATTATCTGATAATCTGCTCTTATTATCTGATTATCTGCTCTTATCATTTATCTGATTATCTGCTCTTATTATCTGATTATCTGCTCTTATTATCTGATAATCTGCTCTTATTATCTGATTATCTGCTCTTATTATCTGATTATCTGCTCTTATCATTTATCTGATTATCTGCTCTTTTTATCTGATTATCTGCTCTTATTATCTGATTATCTGCTCTTATCATTTATCTGATTATCTGCTCTTATCATTTATCTGATTATCTGCTCTTATTATCTGATTATCTGCTCTTATTATCTGATTATCTGCTCTTATTATCTGATTATCTGCTCTTATCATTTATCTGATTATCTGCTCTTATTATCTGATTATCTGCTCTTATTATCGGATTATCTGCTCTTATTATCTGATTATCTGCTCTTATTATCTGATTATCTGCTCTTATTATCGGATTATCTGCTCTTATTATCTGATTATCTGCTCTTATTATCTAATTATCTGCTCTTATTATCTGATTATCTGCTCTTATCATTTATCTGATTATCTGCTCTTATTATCTAATTATCTGCTCTTATTATCTGATTATCTGCTCTTATTATCTGCTCTTATTATCTGATTATCTGCTCTTATTATCTGATTATCTGCTCTTATTATCTGATTATCTGCTCTTATTATCTGATTATCTGCTCTTATTATCTGATTACCTGCTCTTATTATCTGATTATCTGCTCTTATCATTTATCTGATTATCTGCTCTTATTATCTGATTATCTGCTCTTATTATCTGATTATCTGCTCTTATTATCTGATTATCTGCTCTTATTATCTGATTATCTGCTCTTATCATTTATCTGATTATCTGCTCTTATTATCTGATTATCTGCTCTTATCATTTATCTGATTATCTGCTCTTATTATCTGATTATCTGCTCTTATCATTTATCTGATTATCTGCTCTTAATATCTGATTATCTGCTCTTATTATCTGATTATCTGCTCTTATCATTTATCTGATTATCTGCTCTTATCATTTATCTGATTATCTGCTCTTATTATCTGATTATCTGCTCTTATCATTTATCTGATTATCTGCTCTTATCATTTATCTGATTATCTGCTCTTATTGTCTGATTATCTGCTCTTATTATCTGATTATCTGCTCTTATTATCTGATTATCTGCTCTTATTATCTGATTATCTGCTCTTATTATCTGATTATCTGCTCTTATTATCTGATTATCTGCTCTTATCATTTATCTGATTATCTGCTCTTATTATCTGATTATCTGCTCTTATTATCTGATTATCTGCTCTTATTATCTGATTATCTGCTCTTATCATTTATCTGATTATCTGCTCTTATTATCTGATTATCTGCTCTTATTATCTGATTATCTGCTCTTATTATCTGATTATCTGCTCTTATTATCTGATTATCTGCTCTTATCATTTATCTGATTATCTGCTCTTATTATCTGATTATCTGCTCTTATCATTTATCTGATTATCTGCTCTTATTATCTGATTATCTGCTCTTATCATTTATCTGATTATCTGCTCTTAATATCTGATTATCTGCTCTTATTATCTGATTATCTGCTCTTATCATTTATCTGATTATCTGCTCTTATCATTTATCTGATTATCTGCTCTTATTATCTGATTATCTGCTCTTATCATTTATCTGATTATCTGCTCTTATCATTTATCTGATTATCTGCTCTTATTGTCTGATTATCTGCTCTTATTATCTGATTATCTGCTCTTATTATCTGATTATCTGCTCTTATTATCTGATTATCTGCTCTTATTATCTGATTATCTGCTCTTATTATCTGATTATCTGCTCTTATCATTTATCTGATTATCTGCTCTTATTATCTGATTATCTGCTCTTATTATCTGATTATCTGCTCTTATTATCTGATTATCTGCTCTTATTATCTGATTATCTGCTCTTATTATCTGCTCTTATTATCTGATTATCTGCTCTTATTATCTGATTATCTGCTCTTATTATCTGATTATCTGCTCTTATCATTTATCTGATTATCTGCTCTTATCATTTATCTGATTATCTTCTCTTATTATCTGATTATCTGCTATTATTATCTGATTATCTGCTCTTATTATCTGCTCTTATCATTTATCTGATTATCTGCTCTTATTATCTGATTATCTGCTCTTATTATCTGATTATCTGCTCTTATTATCTGATTATCTGCTCTTATTATCTGATTATCTGCTCTTATCATTTATCTGATTATCTGCTCTTATTATCTGATTATCTGCTCTTATTATCTGATTATCTGCTCTTATCATTTATCTGATTATCTGCTCTTATTATCTGATTATCTGATCTTATTATCTGATTATCTGCTCTTATTATCTGATTATCTGCTCTTATTATCTGATTATCTGCTCTTATTATCTGATTATCTGCTCTTATTATCTGATTATCTGCTCTTATTATCTGATTATCTGCTCTTACATTCTGAATAAGACTGTGCTCACCAGGCCCCTAAGGGCAGTTAGGGACACTACAGCCTTCCATGTGTGTTGCCAAGAAAGTGACTGGATGGTGAGTGGTACTGCTTTCCATATCTCAGCATGTGGTGTTTCAAAGTGACTGCTCTGATTATCTGCTCTTATTATCTGATTATCTGCTCTTATCATTTATCTGATTATCTGCTCTTATTATCTGATTATCTGCTCTTATTATCTGATTATCTGCTCTTATTATCTGATTATCTGCTCTTATTATCTGATTATCTGCTCTTATTATCTGATTATCTGCTCTTATCATTTATCTGATTATCTGCTCTTATTATCTGATTATCTGCTCTTATCATTTATCTGATTATCTGCTCTCATCATTTATCTGATTATCTGCTCTTATTATCTGATTATCTGCTCTTATTATCTGGTTATCTGCTCTTATTATCTGATTATCTGCTCTTATTATCTGATTATCTGCTCTTATTATCTGATTATCTGCTCTTATTATCTGATTATCTGCTCTTATTATCGGATTATCTGCTCTTATTATCTGATTATCTGCTCTTATCATTTATCTGATTATCTGCTCTTATTATCTGATTATCTGCTCGTATTATCTGATTATCTGCTCTTATCATTTATCTGATTATCTGCTCTTATTATCTGATTATCTGCTCTTATCATTTATCTGATTATCTGCTCTTATTATCTGATTATCTGCTCTTATTATCTGATTATCTGCTCTTATCATTTATCTGATTATCTGCTCTTATCATTTATCTGGTTATCTGCTCTTATTATCTGATTATCTGCTCTTATTATCTGATTATCTGCTCTTATCATTAATCTGATTATCTGCTCTTATTATCTGATTATCTGCTCTTATTATCTAATTATCTGCTCTTATTATCTGATTATCTGCTCTTATCATTTATCTGATTATCTGCTCTTATTATCTGATTATCTGCTCTTATTATCGGATTATCTGCTCTTATTATCTGATTATCTGCTCTTATCATTTATCTGATTATCTGCTCTTATTATCTGATTATCTGCTCGTATTATCTGATTATCTGCTCTTATCATTTATCTGATTATCTGCTCTTATTATCTGATTATCTGCTCTTATCATTTATCTGATTATCTGCTCTTATTATCTGATTATCTGCTCTTATTATCTGATTATCTGCTCTTATCATTTATCTGATTATCTGCTCTTATCATTTATCTGGTTATCTGCTCTTATTATCTGATTATCTGCTCTTATTATCTGATTATCTGCTCTTATCATTAATCTGATTATCTGCTCTTATTATCTGATTATCTGCTCTTATTATCTAATTATCTGCTCTTATTATCTGATTATCTGCTCTTATTATCTGTATATCTGCTCTTATTATCGGATTATCTGCTCTTATTATCGGATTATCTGCTCTTATTATCTGATTATCTGCTCTTATTATCTAATTATCTGCTCTTATTATCTGATTATCTGCTCTTATCATTTATCTGATTATCTGCTCTTATTATCTAATTATCTGCTCTTATCTGATTATCTGCTCTTATTATCTTATTATCTGCTCTTATCATTTATCTGATTATCTGCTCTTATTATCTGATTATCTGCTCTTATTATCTGATTATCTGCTCTTATTATCTGATTATCTGCTCTTATCATTTATCTGATTATCTGCTCTTATTATCTGATTATCTGCTCTTATTATCTGATTATCTGCTCTTATTATCTGATTATCTGCTCTTATTATCTGATTATCTGCTCTTATTATCTGATTATCTGCTCTTATCATTTATCTGATTATCTGCTCTTATTATCTGATTATCTGCTCTTATTATCTGATTATCTGCTCTTATTATCTAATTATCTGCTCTTATCTGATTATCTGCTCTTATTATCTTATTATCTGCTCTTATCATTTATCTGATTATCTGCTCTTATTATCTGATTATCTGCTCTTATTATCTGATTATCTGCTCTTATTATCTGATTATCTGCTCTTATCATTTATCTGATTATCTGCTCTTATTATCTGATTATCTGCTCTTATTATCTGATTATCTGCTCTTATTATCTGATTATCTGCTCTTATTATCTGATTATCTGCTCTTATTATCTGATTATCTGCTCTTATCATTTATCTGATTATCTGCTCTTATTATCTGATTATCTGCTCTTATTATCTGATTATCTGCTCTTATTATCTGATTATCTGCTCTTATTATCTGATTATCTGCTCTTATTATCTGATTATCTGCTCTTATCATTTATCTGATTATCTGCTCTTATCATTTATCTGGTTATCTGCTCTTATTATCTGATTATCTGCTCTTATCATTAATCTGATTATCTGCTCTTATTATCTGATTATCTGCTCTTATTATCTAATCATCTGCTCTTATTATCTGATTATCTGCTCTTATCGTTTATCTGATTATCTGCTCTTATTATCTGATTATCTGCTCTTATCGTTTATCTGATTATCTGCTCTTATTATCTGATTATCTGCTCTTATTATCTGATTATCTGCTCTTATTATCTGATTATCTGCTCTTATCATTTATCTGATTATCTGCTCTTATTATCTGATTATCTGCTCTTATTATCTAATTATCTGCTCTTATTATCTGATTATCTGCTCTTATTATCTGATTATCTGCTCTTATTATCTGATTATCTGCTCTTATCATTTATCTGATTATCTGCTCTTATCATTTATCTGGTTATCTGCTCTTATTATCTGATTATCTGCTCTTACATTCTGAATAAGACTGTGCTCACCAGGCCCCTAAGGGCAGTTAGGGACACTACAGCCTTCCATGTGTGTTGCCAAGAAAGTGACTGGATGGTGAGTGGTACTGCTTTCCATATCTCAGCATGTGGTGTTTCAAAGTGACTGCTCTGATTATCTGCTCTTATTATCTGATTATCTGCTGTTATCATTTATCTGATTATCTGCTCTTATTATCTGATTATCTGCTCTTATCATTTATCTGATTATCTGCTCTTATTATCTGATTATCTGCTCTTATTATCTGATTATCTGCTCTTATTATCTGATTATCTGCTCTTATTATCGGATTATCTGCTCTTATTATCAGATTATCTGCTCTTATTATCTGATTATCTGCTCTTATTATCTAATTATCTGCTCTTATTATCTGATTATCTGCTCTTATCATTTATCTGATTATCTGCTCTTATTATCTAATTATCTGCTCTTATCTGATTATCTGCTCTTATTATCTGATTATCTGCTCTTATCATTTATCTGATTATCTGCTCTTATTATCTGATTATCTGCTCTTATTATCTGATTATCTGCTCTTATCATTTATCTGATTATCTGCTCTTATTATCTGATTATCTGCTCTTATCATTTATCTGATTATCTGCTCTTATTATCTGATTATCTGCTCTTATTATCTGATTATCTGCTCTTATTATCTGATTATCTGCTCTTATTATCTGATTATCTGCTCTTATCATTTATCTGATTATCTGCTCTTATTATCTGATTATCTGCTCTTATTATCTGATTATCTGCTCTTATTATCTGATTATCTGCTCTTATCATTTATCTGATTATCTGCTCTTATTATCTGATTATCTGCTCTTATTATCTGATTATCTGCTCTTATTATCTGATTATCTGCTCTTATTATCTGATTATCTGCTCTTATCATTTATCTGATTATCTGCTCTTATCATTTATCTGGTTATCTGCTCTTATTATCTGATTATCTGCTCTTATTATCTGATTATCTGCTCTTATCATTAATCTGATTATCTGCTCTTATTATCTGATTATCTGCTCTTATTATCTAATCATCTGCTCTTATTATCTGATTATCTGCTCTTATCGTTTATCTGATTATCTGCTCTTATTATCTGATTATCTGCTCTTATTATCTGATTATCTGCTCTTATCGTTTATCTGATTATCTGCTCTTATTATCTGATTATCTGCTCTTATTATCTGATTATCTGCTCTTATTATCTGATTATCTGCTCTTATCATTTATCTGATTATCTGCTCTTATTATCTGATTTTCTGCTCTTATTATCTGATTATCTGCTCTTATTATCTGATTATCTGCTCTTATTATCTAATTATCTGCTCTTATTATCTGATTATCTGCTCTTATTATCTGATTATCTGCTCTTATTATCTGATTATCTGCTCTTATTATCTGATTACCTGCTCTTATTATCTGATTATCTGCTCTTATCATTTATCTGATTATCTGCTCTTATTATCTGATTATCTGCTCTTATTATCTGATTATCTGCTCTTATTATCTGATTATCTGCTCTTATTATCTGATTATCTGCTCTTATCATTTATCTGATTATCTGCTCTTATTATCTGATTATCTGCTCTTATCATTTATCTGATTATCTGCTCTTATTATCTGATTATCTGCTCTTATCATTTATCTGATTATCTGCTCTTAATATCTGATTATCTGCTCTTATTATCTGATTATCTGCTCTTATCATTTATCTGATTATCTGCTCTTATCATTTATCTGATTATCTGCTCTTATTATCTAATTATCTGCTCTTATCTGATTATCTGCTCTTATTATCTGATTATCTGCTCTTATCATTTATCTGATTATCTGCTCTTATTATCTGATTATCTGCTCTTATTATCTGATTATCTGCTCTTATCATTTATCTGATTATCTGCTCTTATTATCTGATTATCTGCTCTTATCATTTATCTGATTATCTGCTCTTATTATCTGATTATCTGCTCTTATTATCTGATTATCTGCTCTTATTATCTGATTATCTGCTCTTATTATCTGATTATCTGCTCTTATTATCTGATTATCTGCTCTTATCATTTATCTGATTATCTGCTCTTATTATCTGATTATCTGCTCTTATTATCTGATTATCTGCTCTTATTATCTGATTATCTGCTCTTATTATCTGATTATCTGCTCTTATCATTTATCTGATTATCTGCTCTTATCATTTATCTGGTTATCTGCTCTTATTATCTGATTATCTGCTCTTATTATCTGATTATCTGCTCTTATCATTAATCTGATTATCTGCTCTTATTATCTGATTATCTGCTCTTATTATCTAATCATCTGCTCTTATTATCTGATTATCTGCTCTTATCGTTTATCTGATTATCTGCTCTTATTATCTGATTATCTGCTCTTATTATCTGATTATCTGCTCTTATCGTTTATCTGATTATCTGCTCTTATTATCTGATTATCTGCTCTTATTATCTGATTATCTGCTCTTATCATTTATCTGATTATCTGCTCTTATTATCTGATTTTCTGCTCTTATTATCTGATTATCTGCTCTTATTATCTGATTATCTGCTCTTATTATCTAATTATCTGCTCTTATTATCTGATTATCTGCTCTTATTATCTGATTATCTGCTCTTATTATCTGATTATCTGCTCTTATCATTTATCTGATTATCTGCTCTTATCATTTATCTGGTTATCTGCTCTTATTATCTGATTATCTGCTCTTATTATCTGATTATCTGCTCTTATCATTAATCTGATTATCTGCTCTTATTATCTGATTATCTGCTCTTATTATCTAATCATCTGCTCTTATTATCTGATTATCTGCTCTTATCGTTTATCTGATTATCTGCTCTTATTATCTGATTATCTGCTCTTATTATCTGATTATCTGCTCTTATTATCTGATTATCTGCTCTTATCGTTTATCTGATTATCTGCTCTTATTATCTGATTATCTGCTCTTATTATCTGATTATCTGCTCTTATCATTTATCTGATTATCTGCTCTTATTATCTGATTTTCTGCTCTTATTATCTGATTATCTGCTCTTATTATCTGATTATCTGCTCTTATTATCTAATTATCTGCTCTTATTATCTGATTATCTGCTCTTATTATCTGATTATCTGCTCTTATTATCTGATTATCTGCTCTTACATTCTGAATAAGACTGTGCTCACCAGGCCCCTAAGGGCAGTTAGGGACACTACAGCCTTCCATGTGTGTTGCCAAGAAAGTGACTGGATGGTGAGTGGTACTGCTTTCCATATCTCAGCATGTGGTGTTTCAAAGTGACTGCTCTGATTATCTGCTCTTATTATCTGATTATCTGCTCTTATCATTTATCTGATTATCTGCTCTTATTATCTGATTATCTGCTCTTATTATCTGATTATCTTCTCTTATTTTCTGATTATCTGCTCTTATTATCTGATTATCTGCTCTTATTATCGGATTATCTGCTCTTATTATCGGATTATCTGCTCTTATTATCTGATTATCTGCTCTTATTATCTAATTATCTGCTCTTATTATCTGATTATCTGCTCTTATCATTTATCTGATTATCTGATCTTATTATCTGATTATCTGCTCTTATCATTTATCTGATTATCTGCTCTTATTATCTGATTATCTGCTCTTATGATTTATCTGATTATCTGCTCTTGTTATCTGATTATCTGCTCTTATCATTTATCTGATTATCTGCTCTTATCATTTATCTGGTTATCTGCTCTTATTATCTGATTATCTGCTCTTATTATCTGATTATCTGCTCTTATCATTAATCTGATTATCTGCTCTTATTATCTGATTATCTGCTCTTATTATCTAATCATCTGCTCTTATTATCTGATTATCTGCTCTTATCGTTTATCTGATTATCTGCTCTTATTATCTGATTATCTGCTCTTATTATCTGATTATCTGCTCTTATTATCTAATTATCTGCTCTTATTATCTAATTATCTGCTCTTATTATCTGATTATCTGCTCTTATTATCTGATTATCTGCTCTTATTATCTGATTATCTGCTCTTACATTCTGAATAAGACTGTGCTCACAGGCCCCTAAGGGCAGTTAGGGACACTACAGCCTTCCATGTGTGTTGCCAAGAAAGTGACTGGATGGTGAGTGGTACTGCTTTCCATATCTCAGCATGTGGTGTTTCAAAGTGACTGCTCTGATTATCTGCTCTTATTATCTGATTATCTGCTGTTATCATTTATCTGATACAGTGTGAAATATTCATGAATACAACATTACATCAAATTGAAAATATTTTTCAGGCTTATCCAGTAACTCTGGAAAACCTTGAAAAAAGGGCATGTATGTACATGTATGTGACAGGTTCACTGACATGTTTCCTGGCCGGGAAGCGTGCATGATGCAAGAATGAGAAATTACACGGTTAGGATGTGGCAGAGAACAACAAGCTGCTTCAACAGGTGAAACTAACCCAGTCCATTTATTGGAATGAAAAATAAAACCAGCGGCTGCTTGGTTGGTGACTCAATCCATGCATCACATTATGATGTGCTGCAGAAATAAATGACCTATCTATCTATCTATAGACGTGTGAGATTGAGACATAGGATGGACGTGTGTGTGTGTGTGTGTGTGTGTGTGTGTGTGTGTGTGTGTGTGTGTGTGTGTGTGTGTGTCTTGTACATTTCTAGGTCATCCGTGACAGTCGTAGCTCATCAGTCCCTGTCTTTTTTTTTCTGGGAGATGCATCATTTCTTCCTCTGGTTCATCAAACCTCGTCGTGACAGGATCAGAAATAAAACTAAAAGTACCAACACAGCTGAGAATAATAAATAATAAACAAATAAATAAATAAACGGAGCCTTAACATGCAGAAAATAGGTGGTAACTGCAGGTCACTTCTTTAAAATATCATCTAATGCTTTTATTATTGACAGATTTAGTCATTATCAACGTCATTTATCTGATTATCTGCTCTTATTATCTGATTATCTGCTCTTATCATTTATCTGATTATCTGCTCTTAATATCTGATTATCTGCTCTTATTATCTGATTATCTGCTCTTATCATTTATCTGATTATCTGCTCTTATCATTTATCTGATTATCTGCTCTTATTATCTAATTATCTGCTCTTATCTGATTATTTGCTCTTATTATCTGATTATCTGCTCTTATCATTTATCTGATTATCTGCTCTTATTATCTGATTATCTGCTCTTATTATCTGATTATCTGCTCTTATCATTTATCTGATTATCTGCTCTTATTATCTGATTATCTGCTCTTATCATTTATCTGATTATCTGCTCTTATTATCTGATTATCTGCTCTTATTATCTGATTATCTGCTCTTATTATCTGATTATCTGCTCTTATTATCTGATTATCTGCTCTTATTATCTGATTATCTGCTCTTATCATTTATCTGATTATCTGCTCTTATTATCTGATTATCTGCTCTTATTATCTGATTATCTGCTCTTATTATCTGATTATCTGCTCTTATTATCTGATTATCTGCTCTTATTATCTGATTATCTGCTCTTATCATTTATCTGATTATCTGCTCTTATCATTTATCTGGTTATCTGCTCTTATTATCTGATTATCTGCTCTTATTATCTGATTATCTGCTCTTATCATTAATCTGATTATCTGCTCTTATTATCTGATTATCTGCTCTTATTATCTAATCATCTGCTCTTATTATCTGATTATCTGCTCTTATCGTTTATCTGATTATCTGCTCTTATTATCTGATTATCTGCTCTTATTATCTGATTATCTGCTCTTATCGTTTATCTGATTATCTGCTCTTATTATCTGATTATCTGCTCTTATTATCTGATTATCTGCTCTTATCATTTATCTGATTATCTGCTCTTATTATCTGATTTTCTGCTCTTATTATCTGATTATCTGCTCTTATTATCTGATTATCTGCTCTTATTATCTAATTATCTGCTCTTATTATCTGATTATCTGCTCTTATTATCTGATTATCTGCTCTTATTATCTGATTATCTGCTCTTATAATTTATCTGATTATCTGCTCTTATCATTTATCTGGTTATCTGCTCTTATTATCTGATTATCTGCTCTTATTATCTGATTATCTGCTCTTATCATTAATCTGATTATCTGCTCTTATTATCTGATTATCTGCTCTTATTATCTAATCATCTGCTCTTATTATCTGATTATCTGCTCTTATCGTTTATCTGATTATCTGCTCTTATTATCTGATTATCTGCTCTTATTATCTGATTATCTGCTCTTATCGTTTATCTGATTATCTGCTCTTATTATCTGATTATCTGCTCTTATTATCTGATTATCTGCTCTTATCATTTATCTGATTATCTGCTCTTATTATCTGATTTTCTGCTCTTATTATCTGATTATCTGCTCTTATTATCTGATTATCTGCTCTTATTATCTAATTATCTGCTCTTATTATCTGATTATCTGCTCTTATTATCTGATTATCTGCTCTTATTATCTGATTATCTGCTCTTACATTCTGAATAAGACTGTGCTCACCAGGCCCCTAAGGGCAGTTAGGGACACTACAGCCTTCCATGTGTGTTGCCAAGAAAGTGACTGGATGGTGAGTGGTACTGCTTTCCATATCTCAGCATGTGGTGTTTCAAAGTGACTGCTCTGATTATCTGCTCTTATTATCTGATTATCTGCTCTTATCATTTATCTGATTATCTGCTCTTATTATCTGATTATCTGCTCTTATTATCTGATTATCTTCTCTTATTTTCTGATTATCTGCTCTTATTATCTGATTATCTGCTCTTATTATCGGATTATCTGCTCTTATTATCGGATTATCTGCTCTTATTATCTGATTATCTGCTCTTATTATCTAATTATCTGCTCTTATTATCTGATTATCTGCTCTTATCATTTATCTGATTATCTGATCTTATTATCTGATTATCTGCTCTTATCATTTATCTGATTATCTGCTCTTATTATCTGATTATCTGCTCTTATGATTTATCTGATTATCTGCTCTTGTTATCTGATTATCTGCTCTTATCATTTATCTGATTATCTGCTCTTATCATTTATCTGGTTATCTGCTCTTATTATCTGATTATCTGCTCTTATTATCTGATTATCTGCTCTTATCATTAATCTGATTATCTGCTCTTATTATCTGATTATCTGCTCTTATTATCTAATCATCTGCTCTTATTATCTGATTATCTGCTCTTATCGTTTATCTGATTATCTGCTCTTATTATCTGATTATCTGCTCTTATTATCTGATTATCTGCTCTTATCGTTTATCTGATTATCTGCTCTTATTATCTGATTATCTGCTCTTATTATCTGATTATCTGCTCTTATCATTTATCTGATTATCTGCTCTTATTATCTGATTTTCTGCTCTTATTATCTGATTATCTGCTCTTATTATCTGATTATCTGCTCTTATTATCTAATTATCTGCTCTTATTATCTGATTATCTGCTCTTATTATCTGATTATCTGCTCTTATTATCTGATTATCTGCTCTTACATTCTGAATAAGACTGTGCTCACCAGGCCCCTAAGGGCAGTTAGGGACACTACAGCCTTCCATGTGTGTTGCCAAGAAAGTGACTGGATGGTGAGTGGTACTGCTTTCCATATCTCAGCATGTGGTGTTTCAAAGTGACTGCTCTGATTATCTGCTCTTATTATCTGATTATCTGCTCTTATCATTTATCTGATTATCTGCTCTTATTATCTGATTATCTGCTCTTATTATCTGATTATCTTCTCTTATTTTCTGATTATCTGCTCTTATTATCTGATTATCTGCTCTTATTATCGGATTATCTGCTCTTATTATCGGATTATCTGCTCTTATTATCTGATTATCTGCTCTTATTATCTAATTATCTGCTCTTATTATCTGATTATCTGCTCTTATCATTTATCTGATTATCTGATCTTATTATCTGATTATCTGCTCTTATCATTTATCTGATTATCTGCTCTTATTATCTGATTATCTGCTCTTATCATTTATCTGATTATCTGCTCTTATTATCTGATTTTCTGCTCTTATTATCTGATTATCTGCTCTTATTATCTGATTATCTGCTCTTATTATCTAATTATCTGCTCTTATTATCTGATTATCTGCTCTTATTATCTGATTATCTGCTCTTATTATCTGATTATCTGCTCTTATAATTTATCTGATTATCTGCTCTTATCATTTATCTGGTTATCTGCTCTTATTATCTGATTATCTGCTCTTATTATCTGATTATCTGCTCTTATCATTAATCTGATTATCTGCTCTTATTATCTGATTATCTGCTCTTATTATCTAATCATCTGCTCTTATTATCTGATTATCTGCTCTTATCGTTTATCTGATTATCTGCTCTTATTATCTGATTATCTGCTCTTATTATCTGATTATCTGCTCTTATCGTTTATCTGATTATCTGCTCTTATTATCTGATTATCTGCTCTTATTATCTGATTATCTGCTCTTATCATTTATCTGATTATCTGCTCTTATTATCTGATTTTCTGCTCTTATTATCTGATTATCTGCTCTTATTATCTGATTATCTGCTCTTATTATCTAATTATCTGCTCTTATTATCTGATTATCTGCTCTTATTATCTGATTATCTGCTCTTATTATCTGATTATCTGCTCTTACATTCTGAATAAGACTGTGCTCACCAGGCCCCTAAGGGCAGTTAGGGACACTACAGCCTTCCATGTGTGTTGCCAAGAAAGTGACTGGATGGTGAGTGGTACTGCTTTCCATATCTCAGCATGTGGTGTTTCAAAGTGACTGCTCTGATTATCTGCTCTTATTATCTGATTATCTGCTCTTATCATTTATCTGATTATCTGCTCTTATTATCTGATTATCTGCTCTTATTATCTGATTATCTTCTCTTATTTTCTGATTATCTGCTCTTATTATCTGATTATCTTCTCTTATTTTCTGATTATCTGCTCTTATTATCTGATTATCTGCTCTTATTATCGGATTATCTGCTCTTATTATCGGATTATCTGCTCTTATTATCTGATTATCTGCTCTTATTATCTAATTATCTGCTCTTATTATCTGATTATCTGCTCTTATCATTTATCTGATTATCTGATCTTATTATCTGATTATCTGCTCTTATCATTTATCTGATTATCTGCTCTTATTATCTGATTATCTGCTCTTATGATTTATCTGATTATCTGCTCTTGTTATCTGATTATCTGCTCTTATCATTTATCTGATTATCTGCTCTTATCATTTATCTGGTTATCTGCTCTTATTATCTGATTATCTGCTCTTATTATCTGATTATCTGCTCTTATCATTAATCTGATTATCTGCTCTTATTATCTGATTATCTGCTCTTATTATCTAATCATCTGCTCTTATTATCTGATTATCTGCTCTTATTATCTGATTATCTGCTCTTATTATCTGATTATCTGCTCTTATTATCTGATTATCTGCTCTTATTATCTAATTATCTGCTCTTATTATCTAATTATCTGCTCTTATTATCTGATTATCTGCTCTTATTATCTGATTATCTGCTCTTATTATCTGATTATCTGCTCTTACATTCTGAATAAGACTGTGCTCACCAGGCCCCTAAGGGCAGTTAGGGACACTACAGCCTTCCATGTGTGTTGCCAAGAAAGTGACTGGATGGTGAGTGGTACTGCTTTCCATATCTCAGCATGTGGTGTTTCAAAGTGACTGCTCTGATTATCTGCTCTTATTATCTGATTATCTGCTCTTATCATTTATCTGATTATCTGCTCTTATTATCTGATTATCTGCTCTTATTATCTGATTATCTGCTCTTATTATCTGATTATCTGCTCTTATTATCGGATTATCTGCTCTTATTATCTGATTATCTGCTCTTATTATCTAATTATCTGCTCTTATTATCTGATTATCTGCTCTTATTATCTGATTATCTGCTCTTATTGTCTGATTATCTGCTCTTATCATTTATCTGATTATCTGCTCTTATTATCTGATTATCTGCTCTTATTATCTGATTATCTGCTCTTATTATCTGATTATCTGCTCTTATTATCTGATTATCTGCTCTTATTATCTGATTATCTGCTCTTATTATCTGATTATCTGCTCTTATTATCTGATTATCTGCTCTTATTATCTGATTATCTGCTCTTATTATCTGATTATCTGCTCTTATTATCTGATTATCTGCTCTTACATTCTGAATAAGACTGTGCTCACCAGGCCCCTAAGGGCAGTTAGGGACACTACAGCCTTCCATGTGTGTTGCCAAGAAAGTGACTGGATGGTGAGTGGTACTGCTTTCCATATCTCAGCATGTGGTGTTTCAAAGTGACTGCTCTGATTATCTGCTCTTATTATCTGATTATCTGCTGTTATCATTTATCTGATTATCTGCTCTTATTATCTGATTATCTGCTCTTATTATCTGATTATCTGCTCTTATTATCTGATTATCTGCTCTTATTATCTGATTATCTGCTCTTATTATCTGATTATCTGCTCTTATTATCGGATTATCTGCTCTTATTATCTGATTATCTGCTCTTATCATTTATCTGATTATCTGCTCTTATTATCTGATTATCTGCTCTTATCATTTATCTGATTATCTGCTCTTATTATCTGATTATCTGCTCTTATCATTTATCTGATTATCTGCTCTTATCATTTATCGGGTTATCTGCTCTTATTATCTGATTATCTGCTCTTATTATCTGATTATCTGCTCTTATTATCTGATTATCTGCTCTTATCATTTATCTGATTATCTGCTCTTATTATCTGATTTTCTGCTCTTATTATCTGCTCTTATTATCTGATTATCTGCTCTTATTATCTAATTATCTGCTCTTATTATCTGATTATCTGCTCTTATTATCTGATTATCTGCTCTTATTATCTGATTATCTGCTCTTATTATCTGATTATCTGCTCTTATTATCTGATTATCTGCTCTTACATTCTGAATAAGACTGTGCTCACCAGGCCCCTAAGGGCAGTTAGGGACACTACAGCCTTCCATGTGTGTTGCCAAGAAAGTGACTGGATGGTGAGTGGTACTGCTTTCCATATCTCAGCATGTGGTGTTTCAAAGTGACTGCTCTGATTATCTGCTCTTATTATCTGATTATCTGCTCTTATCATTTATCTGATTATCTGCTCTTATTATCTGATTATCTGCTCTTATTATCTGATTATCTGCTCTTATTATCTGATTATCTGCTCTTATTATCTGATTATCTGCTCTTATTATCTGATTATCTGCTCTTATCATTTATCTGATTATCTGCTCTTATTATCTGATTATCTGCTCTTATCATTTACCTGATTATCTGCTCTCATCATTTATCTGATTATCTGCTCTTATTATCTGATTATCTGCTCTTATTATCTGATTATCTGCTCTTATTATCTGATTATCTGCTCTTATTATCTGATTATCTGCTCTTATCATTTATCTGATTATCTGCTCTTATTATCTGATTATCTGCTCTTATTATCTGATTATCTGCTCTTATCATTTATCTGATTATCTGCTCTTATTATCTGATTATCTGCTCTTATCATTTATCTGATTATCTGCTCTCATCATTTATCTGATTATCTGTTCTTATCATTTATCTGATTATCTGCTCTTATTATCTGATTATCTGCTCTTATCATTTATCTGATTATCTGCTCTTATCATTTATCTGATTATCTGTTCTTATCATTTATCTGATTATCTGCTCTTATTATCTATCTGATTATCTGCTCTTATTATCTGATTATCTGCTCTTACAGTCTGAATAAGACTGTGCTCATCAGGCCCCTAAGGGCAGTTAGGGACACTACAGCCTTCCATGCGTGTTTTCTGTTATTTGCCCTCAACTCCTCCCATGTATGATGTCACTGCTCTCTGCTCCTCTGTTGTCAGCTGTTACCCATCACCGCCTAATCACTCCCAATTCACCTGTGTATTTAAACCCTGCTCCAACTACACTCTTTGTCTGTTCGTCCCCGTGTATGTGCTTCCTGACTTCTGCTACCAGTCTGAGTTTCTGCCTGCCTTTTGAATATAGTTTTGCCTGCCTGTTTTTACTTTAGCACTTTGACCTGCTGACACTTTAACTTTGGAACTTTGTTTGAAACAGTGTTTTTGATCTGCGGACACTGCACACTGTTAAGTAACCAACCTGGAATAAAAACATCTCAACCTTTTGTGGTCCTGCGCTTGAGTCCTGTTCGGACCCCAACAGTACAAACAGACCAAGAGATAGACTCAGCAGACCACAACCGCCTGAGGGAGATTCTCGCCCGACAAGGCGTGATGCTGGGCAGACATGAGAGCCAGTTCTCTGCCATCGACCAGAGCATGGAGCAGCTGTCTAAGATTCTGAGCAGCGTGACCAGTCAGCTTCAGCAGATGCAGCTTGGCCTGGGCTCGATCATCGGCCACCAGACATCATCATCACCGGACGTCACTCGGGACCCCCTACCAACTCATCCGGTCGCCCCAGTTTGAGAACCGCGCCTGCCGCCGCCAGACTCCTACAGAGGTGGGCTGGGTACCTGCCGGGCCTTCCTGTCGCAGTGCTCCCTGGTATTTAAGCTCCAGCCTGCAACCTTCCCCACGGACAGGGCCCGCATCGCCTACATCATCACCCTGCTGTCGGAGCAGGCTAGAGAGTGGGGTACAGCGGTGTGGGACGCGCAGGCCCTCTTCTGCAGCACCTACAAGGAGTTCTGCGACGAGATGAGGAGGGTCTTCAGCCGGTCTCAACGTGGGCGAGAGGCAGTCCGATGCCTTCCTCAATGGCCTGTCGAAGGTCATTAAGGATGAACTCGCACTCGTGAACTACCCTCAGACTTTCAGGCCCTGGTGGATCTGGCCATCCGCATAGACAGCAGAATAAAGCAGCGTCATCGGGAGTATGGCACTTACAGCCCTCGAGAACCGGCCAGGCGGGCGTTCCACAATCTGCCAGTCCCGGAGACACCCCTGCGTGAGCCCCCAGCTCCCGCTTCCTCTGTCCCCGAACCGATGCAGGTGGACCGCACCCGCCTGACCCAATCAGAGAGGCGGAGGAGGAAAGCCACCGACTCATGCCTGTACTGTGGCCAACTAGGACATTATGCCACCACGTGTCCAGTAAAAGACAGCGCTCACCTGTGAAGAGGGGACCACAGGTGAGCAATACCATCTCCCGATCCCCCACCACACACACTCAGCTAGCAGCCTTTATTATTGTGGACAATGGCCGACATACTGTGCCGGCGCTACTAGACTCAGGCGCTGAGGGAAACTTTATGGACGCAGGGTTTGCCACCTGTCTGGGTATCCACTCTAGTCAATTACAGCAGCCATTAGAGGCAAATGCCCTGACAGGGGTTAGGCTCGCCCAGATCACCCGCCGCAGAACCTGTCAGCCTTATCATTTCAGGCAATCATAGGGAGAGAACTGTTTTTAATCTCATTGACTCCCCTCAGTCCCCGGTTGTCCTAGGCCATCCCTGGCTTGCCCAACACAATCCACATATTGACTGGTCTTGTAACAGAGTGCTAGGTTGGAGCCAGTTTTGCCTACAGCACTGCCTACAAGCAGCCCCGGCTCCGCCCCGCCAGTCGGCCGTCACCCCAGAAGAATTCCCTGATCTTTCTACGGTTCCCCCTGAGTATCAGGACCTCAGGCCAGTGTTCAGCAAAACAAGAGCCACATCATTACCACCACACCATCCCTATGATTGTGTTATTGATCTCCTTCCAGGAACATCACCACCCAGGGGACGTTTGTACTTGTTGTCGGCACAGGAGAGGGAGGCCATGAACACTTGCATACAGGACTCCCTGGCGGCCGGCATCATCAGACCATCCTCATCCCCAGCAGGTGCCGGGTTCTTCTTTGTGGGCAAGAAGGACGGCACTCTGCGCCCCTGCCTCGACTACAGAGGTTTGAACAACATAATGGTCAAGAACCGTTACCCACTCCCATTGATGGCCTCTGCTTTTGAGATGCTCAATGGGGCTACAGTATTCTCTAAGCTGGACCTCCGAAATGCCTACCACCTGGTGCGTATTAGAGAGGGTGACGAATGGAAGACTGCTTTTAATAACCCTTCAGGACACTACGACCACTGAGTGATGCCATTCGGTCTTTCCAATGGCCTCTGTGTTTCAAGCACTGGTAAATGATGTGCTCAGGGATATGCTAAATCAATTTGTCTTTGTTTTTCTGGATGACATTTTGATATTTTCCAGATCACTGCCAGAGCATGTCCAACATGTCAGGCGGTTACTCCTGACATGTTGTTTTGCCTGCCTGTTTTTACTTTAACACTTTGACCTGCGGACACTTTAAGTTTGGAACTTTGTTTGAAACAGTGTTTTTGATCAGCAGAGACTTTTTGTTAAGTAACCGTCCTGCGCTTGAGTCCTGTTCCGACCCCAACACTTATTATCTATCTGATTATCTGCTCTTATTATCTGATTATCTGCTCTTATCATTTATCTGATTATCTGCTCTTATTATCTGATTATCTGCTCTTATCATCTGATTATCTGCTCTCATCATTTATCTGATTATCTGCTCTTATTATCTAATTATCTGCTCTTATTATCTTGTGTTCTCACTTGGAGCCGGGAATCGAACCAGCGACCTTCTGACCAGTGAACGACTGCTCTACCTTTGAGCCACAACACAACCGCCTCTTGCTGTTTTGATGAAAGATCAACAATGAACTAAAAATTATGAAAATTCTCTGGTGTTGAAGCATTTTCCATCTAATAGTAAGATGATATAGTGTTTGTGCATGAACTGTTGAGATTGTCAATGGAGATGAAAGTATGTCATTAGACCAGGTGTGTAGTAACATGTTAAGAACTTTTCCTCTGTAGTAAAGCATTAGAAGCTTTAACTGGGTGACAGTGAACTACTGCTGCTCCTCTGAGTGCAGTGATGCCAGATAACATGTCACAGGATGCCTTTTAATAATGGCCCACATGATAAATTACTTTAATCAGAGGAGCGGGCTTTTCCTGTAACTCATGAAGCTTGTGAAGAGAATTGTTACGCCAAGCCTCATTGAGCATCTTAATGTGAATCTTTGTGTGTCCACAATTAGATTAAAGCTGTGACATGGCGGCTGCCCGGCTGGCTCTGATGGCTTCTTCCTCTTCTTTTTCTTCTTCTTCTTTAGAGCAGAATGCAGCAGTGGTGTGTAAGTGAATGGGGCAGGAATCAGTGAACGGATCAATGGAAGTCATTATATGGTGCTTACTGTTTGTCCAGGTCAGGACGTGATGGATGAGATGTGGCAGGTAATGGTCCAGATGATGAACTCACAGGTGTTCACTTGTCAACAACTTGTCCTGACTTCATCTGGTTCAGCAGAGCCTGAAGGCTGAACCCTGGACCCACATGACTGGAACCAAAACCACTCACAAAGTACACATATAAGACAACATACTTTTGGAATCTGCTATAAAATATATCAGGAATTCTGGTGGAATTTTGTAAAGAAAAAAGGCAAGTTTTACAAGTATAATAACTCTTCTGATTCTCCTGCTACATGAGTCTGAGGATGTGCCACTGCTGGATAGATTCTTAATTCTAGATTCTTCTGAAGCATCAGCTCCTCCCCAGAGGATGAATCCTGTTTGAATGCTGAGGTGTTTGTTAGAAGAAGAGTTTGGTTGCATTAGTTTGACCAATAACATTGATCATTTCTTCAGTCTCCAGTCGGTAGTCCTGGGTTTTGCACACTACATTTATTATTGGCATGTTATTGGACATTAGATAGATCACAGCTATTGTATATTGGATTTGTCAGTCCTTGACAATTTCTAGACATTTATTCAATTTCTAAATTAGGCCACTATTTGGACATCCAAGAATGACCCAGCACTGCATAAAGCAACATCTAAAATGATTCATTCATTCATCTTCTATACACACACATATACACATTAAACTATAAACAGCATTATGTTTGGCGTAAAAAGATGTCGCCTGGTGTTTCATATCAACTCCTTCAGTAGATCAAGTATGAGACAGAAAAGACGTCATTGAGGTCACATTGTGCAGTGGGATCATGTTGGATCATGTTAATCAGCTCAGTCTCCACAGGGAAACATGATGAATATCAACATTCTCTCAACAGGTTGTGTTGATGGATCAGTTCTTTGTTTTGTGGAGTTTGTTCCATACCACTAGTAAATAGACCCAAACCATGATCTGTTCCTAACAATAACTTCACCTTAACCACAGTGTTGTCACACAATAAATAGTATTTGTCATGACCTGGTTTAAAAGGCCATGACAATGTGGAGCCACCATAGAAACTGTTAAAAAAGGTGTTCATTTACATAAATTAATCAAATGAACCAAATGAATGTAGCTATATATGAAACGTCTGAAATGATGAGATTCAACGTACACTGTGAAGGTTTCTGGTTAATACTAATAATGATAACAGTAACTAAGTAAGTTCAGTCTGTTCATGACTGTTTAGTTACTGTTATCACTGGAGAATGAGGCTCATCAACATGATTCCTCTGCTTTAGCTGTTCATATAAAGGCAGTTTCTGTGATGAAAACCTGGGCACATGCAACCGTTTTCCTAATGTGATTTCCAAGTGATTCTTTTTTTTTCATAAAAATGGTCTTTGAACATATGCTGCATTGTACCACTGAATGATGGGATTTCTACCTAATGTATCCTGAAAATAACAACATGACAAAGGGCTGAGACAACTCACTTCTAGCTGTACATGGCCGACAAAAAGAAAAAGAAACCAGTATACAACCAGTATACAAACCATTTCTGCCCACTCAGAAGGTTAGAAAATAGAAATGAGATGCAGGTCAAACATGAATCATTTCCTACAGAGCTGCTGTGTTGGTCCATCAGCTTCTGTTGAGCAGGAAAAATCATTAAATAGAGCTTGTGTTTGGCTGAAGGAGAGGATCCTCCACTTATTGTGTGTATGACAATGAATCAAACCACATTCAGATAAATGCTGCTTCTGGTTTCAGACTCTGAGGTGTATTGTACCCAGATAAAAGCCAAGTCCCACCACGCTGCCTCCCTGCAGACTGAAGCTGTGACGCACAGCAGGGATGGAGAGGCCATTTTGTCTTTTTGGAAAGCCACTTTAGCTACAGCCGCTAGTGCTTTTATCATTATACGCCACTACACTCTGGCCATTTGTTCTGACCTTGGGAAATGGTTTTAAAGGTCTCACGGTGTGTGTGTGTGTGTGTGTGTTTGTGTGTGTATGTGTGTGTGTGTGTGTGTGTGTGTGTGTGTGTGTGTGTGTGTGTGTGTGTGTGCGTGTTAGAGAAATTGCCTGGATTGAGATGTTCCTTGAAAATATGTAGTGAACGGCCTCTGTAGGCCAGGCGGGGGTGGATAAGGGGAAAGCTATTTGAGGGACGGGGGCACAATCCAATTTGTTTGTTCACACTCGAGCAGAGCCAGATCAGAACAATTGATACATTAGGACTGGTTTTAGAGAGCACATATGGCAGAGTGGAGGACTTTATACTGAGGGGAAGTGCTCCAAGAGTAAATTTACCTCGTGGACCATTGCACAGGATGCAATATGAAACTATGATAAAAAAGAAATTGCTTTATTCCCTGTGTTATCAATATAATTCTGTCTCAGTAGCTCACCATCTCATTTTGGCAGCAGGAATCTTTGTTACCATGAATTTTCTGTTGAAAACACACACACACACACACACACACACACACACACACAGAAGCAGCACTTGTGAAGGTTCATTCAACATTCAGAGATAAATGTGCTCTGGGAGAGGCATGCCTCTCTCAATTTGAAAAGCCCTGCCGTGCTGTAACATCTAAATCCTTCAGACCTGAACATATCATCGACGCCTGCGATGACAAAGGAAATAAATTAGGAAAATGCAGTGTCCTTAAATGACAATGGTGTGTTGGAAGAGAAGAAAAAAAGAAAAAGGTAGCGTCTGTTTTATCTGTGGAGGCGATACAGTCCAGTCGGGCTGTGCAGAAAGGGACAGCTGTTATTTCCTATTGTGCAGCAGTATCCTGGCCTGATAACATCTCAAACCGTCCCATAAATCACATCTGACGCATCTCAGCAGCATAAACACTGAGGCTCAACGTCTCAAAGGCAGATTCATTAGAGGCTGTAGTACCCCATCCTTAATAAATATTACATTCATACATTTAATAGGATTATTCCTGAGGGCCTGAAAATGGCGTGAGGCAAGTCTTTATACTTAGAGAGGGAGATGCTACTGGTCCACGGCTACTGGCTACTGGATCACAGCTACTGGTCCACGGCTACTGGTCCACGGCTACTGGCTACTGGATCACAGCTACTGGTCCACGGCTACTGGTCCACGGCTACTGGCTACTGGATCACAGCTACTGGTCCACGGCTACTGGTCCATGGCTACTGGTCCACGGCTACTGGCTACTGGATCACAGCTACTGGTCCACGGCTACTGGTCCACGGCTACTGGCTACTGGATCACAGATACTGGTCCACGGCTACTGGTCCACGGTTACTGGTCCATGGCTACTGGTCCACGGCTACTGGTCCATGGCTACTGGATCACAGCTACTGGTCCACGGCTACTGGTCCATGGCTACTGGTCCATGGCTACTGGATCACAGCTACTGGTCCACATCTACTGGTCCATGGCCACTGGATCACAGCTACTGGTCTGCGGCTACTGGTCCACGGCTACTGGTCCACAGCTGCTGGATCACAGCTGCTGTACAAGCAACAGCTCAGAGCTTCAACATCATCGACATTGTCTGTGCTTAACATTGATGATGTTTTTGCTTTCATAGATTTTCAGTTTCTGTAACGTGATGCAGTCCTTCAAAGGTAAATGTATATTTACTATATGCTGTGCACACCGGGCCAGATATTTAATATATGCTGCTAACATCAGGCCAGATATTTAATATATGCTGCTAACATCAGGCCAGATATTTAATATATGCTGCTAACATCAGGCCAGATATTTAATATATGCTGCTAACATCAGGCCAGATGTTTAATATATGCTGCTAACATCAGGCCAGATGTTTAATATATGCTGCTAACATCAGGCCAGATGTTTAATATATGCTGCTAACATCAGGCCAGATGTTTAATACATGCTGCTAACATCAGGCCAGATATTTAATATATGCTGCTAACATCAGGCCAGATGTTTAATATATGCTGCTAACATCAGGCCAGATATTTAATATATGCTGCTAACATCAGGCCAGATATTTAATATATGCTGCTAACATCAGGCCAGTTGTTTAATATATGCTGCTAACATCAGGCCAGATGTTTAATATATGCTGCTAACATCAGGCCAGATGTTTAATATATGCTGATAACATCAGGCCAGATGTTTAATATATGCTGCTAACATCAGGCCAGATATTTAATATATGCTGCTAACATCAGGCCAGATGTTTAATATATGCTGCTAACATCAGGCCAGATATGTAATATATGCTGCTAACATCAGGCCAGATGTTTAATATATGCTGCTAACATCAGGCCAGATATTTAATATATGCTGCTAACATCAGGCCAGATGTTTAATATATGCTGCTAACATCAGGCCAGATGTTTAATATATGCTGCTAACATCAGGCCAGATGTTTGATATATGCTGCTAACATCAGGCCAGATATTTAATATATGCTGCTAACATCAGGCCAGATATTTAATATATGCTGCTAACATCAGGCCAGATGTTTAATATATGCTGCTAACATCAGGCCAGATGTTTAATATATGCTGCTAACATCAGGCCAGATGTTTAATATATGCTGCTAACATCAGGCCAGATATTTAATATATGCTGCTAACATCAGGCCAGATGTTTAATATATGCTGCTAACATCAGGCCAGATGTTTAATATATGCTGCTAACATCAGGCCAGATATTTAATATATGCTGCGTACACCGGGCCAGATATTTAATATATGCTGCTAACATCAGGCCAGATGTCTAATATATGCTGCTAACATCAGGCCAGATGTTTGATATATGCTGCTAACATCAGGCCAGATATTTAATATATGCTGCTAACATCAGGCCAGATATTTAATATATGCTGCTAACATCAGGCCAGATGTTTAATATATGCTGCTAACATCAGGCCAGATGTTTAATATATGCTGCTAACATCAGGCCAGATGTTTGATATATGCTGCTAACATCAGGCCAGATATTTAATATATGCTGCTAACATCAGGCCAGATATTTAATATATGCTGCTAACATCAGGCCAGATGTTTAATATATGCTGCTAACATCAGGCCAGATATTTAATATATGCTGCTAACATCAGTCCAGATGTTTAATATATGCTGCTAACATCAGGCCAGATATTTAATATATGCTGCTAACATCAGGCCAGATGTTTAATATATGCTGCTAACATCAGGCCAGATGTTTAATATATGCTGCTAACATCAGGCCAGATATTTAATATATGCTGCGTACACCGGGCCAGATATTTAATATATGCTGCTAACATCAGGCCAGATGTCTAATATATGCTGCTAACATCAGGCCAGATGTTTGATATATGCTGCTAACATCAGGCCAGATATTTAATATATGCTGCTAACATCAGGCCAGATATTTAATATATGCTGCTAACATCAGGCCAGATGTTTAATATATGCTGCTAACATCAGGCCAGATGTTTAATATATGCTGCTAACATCAGGCCAGATGTTTGATATATGCTGCTAACATCAGGCCAGATATTTAATATATGCTGCTAACATCAGGCCAGATATTTAATATATGCTGCTAACATCAGGCCAGATGTTTAATATATGCTGCTAACATCAGGCCAGATATTTAATATATGCTGCTAACATCAGTCCAGATGTTTAATATATGCTGCTAACATCAGGCCAGATATTTAATATATGCTGCTAACATCAGGCCAGATGTTTAATATATGCTGCTAACATCAGGCCAGATGTTTAATATATGCTGCTAACATCAGGCCAGATATTTAATATATGCTGCTAACACCAGGCCAGATATTTAATATATTGTGGTTTGGTTTTTGTTGTTGTTGTGTGTTCTCTTTTCCCCTAGTGTTTTTCCACAGAGTGGCGGGGCGTGGCCTGGGACGGTCTGCAGCTCGGGACGAGACGCAGCTGTCGGGGATCAGCAATCAACAGGTCCCGTTATATACCCGGAAGTAACATTACACCGGCGCCGGATTATACTAGTCTATGTCGCCTGTGACCTATGACCAAGCCTCGTCCCGGTACCAGCCTACGTGTTCGCCGATGTTTCCCTGTGTTTTGGGAATATTCCCTTTTTGTGCACTTACCGTTTTTTCCTTTTTCGCTACAGCTCCTCCTGCCTTCTTCCGCTTCACGCCGTCCCCTATTCCAGAGAACCTGGCTCCACCGTTCCTGGCTGCCTTCCCCCCAGCCAGCGCCCTTAGTTTATTTTGCACACCTTTTGTTGGAATAAACCTCTTTTTTCTCCGCACGCATTTAATATATGCTGCTAACATCAGGCCAGATGTTTAATACATGCTGCTAACATCAGGCCAGATGTTTAATACATGCTGCTAACATCAGGCCAGATGTTTAATATATGCTGCTAACATCAGGCCAGATGTTTAATATATGCTGCTAACATAGAATGCCATATGATTATAGAAATGAACATTACATGTGTTATACATGTGGAATGTTGTCATACATGTGGAATGTTGATAGAAGCAGTTTAATGGTTGCTAGACTGTTAATGAGTTTTCACCCACTGATAACGAGTTAATTGATAACGGGTTAATTTATAACAGCTTAATTGATAATGAGTTATTTGATAACAGGATAATTGAAGCAGGTTCAGATGCCTCAGATCATTCAGCGTATTTATTAACAAATGTCTCTTAATTAGTACTTTTGCAAAAGTCATAAAAAACAGAATTGGTTGTGTAGACAGTTAGTATATAAGCTAGTGGTTGTTTTTTTAAGATAAATCCTACACATCTTAGTAAAGGAAGGAGGTTATGACAGTTATTAAGAATAAGACAAAGACAGAATGAACAGGACATGAAGGACAAACTCAGCTTTTCAAAAGTTAAAACGTCCTGATGTTTTAAGACAGAGGCTTAAAAACTATTGACTATCAGTCATATTTAGCAGAGTGATTAGTATTTGTAGTGACACATGCAGATAAACTTAAAGTAGCTCTAAATACTACTATTGCATACTGACAGTTGTATATATATATATATATATATATATATATATATATATATATATATATATATATATATATATATATATATATATACACACACACACAAACTCCTTTTTACTGGTGTGGGATTAATATGAATCAATTACTGAGATTCATTTTGATAATGCAGTAACAAGGTGAAGAACACATGCCTCTTTGTATCAGTGATTATATCAGTGTTGCAGAGACCAAGACAGTCCAGTAAGGTTCACACGTGACCTTACTGGGTCACGTGTGAACCATGTTTGCAGGTCACGTGTGTGAAACACACGTGACCTGCAAACATGCAGACTGGAGACCCCACATGGACAAAACAGAGATTACAGTCCCAAAATCCTGACAGGACCCCCCTCCCTATGAACGTCTCCTGACGTTCCTACTGGGACGATCTGGATGGTTCCGATGAAAATCCTCAATCAGGACTGGGTCCAGTATGTACCGAGAGGGAACCCAAGACCGCTCCTCTGGGCCGTATCCCTCCCAGTCCACCAGATATTGCAGTCCTCTTCCCACACGACGAGAATCTAGGAGACGATGGACTGAATAGGCTGGCCCGCCCTCAATCATTGTTGGAGGTGGAGGGGGTTTAGTGGCTGGGGCAAGGGGGCTGGTGGTGACCGGGCGCAGGAGGGATACATGGAAGGTGGGATTAATCCGCATGGATGGGGGAAATTGCAGACGGTAGGCGACTGGGTTGATCCTCTTTAAGATCTTGAAGGGCCCCACAAACCGTGGAGCCAACTTGCGGGACTCTACCCGCAGAGGAAGATCTCACGCTGACAGCCAGACCCTCTGTCCTGGCTGCAGAGGTGGTGCAGGTCTGCGGTGACGATTGGCATGGCGCTGATGTAGTTGTGCAGACCTCTGCAGGGCTGCCCGTGTCCTGTGCCAGACACGCCTGCACCGCCGGACAAAACTCTGGGCCGAAGGAACACCCACATCTGCCTCCTGGGTAGGGAACAGCGGGGGCTGAAACCCAAACTGGCACTCAAAAGGACTGACCCCTGTAGAAGAGCAACGCAGAGTGTTATGAGCGTATCCTGCCCAAATCACATACCTGCTCCATGATGAAGGGTTCGAGGAGGCTAGGCATCGGAAAGTGGTCTCTAGATCCTGATTGAGCCTTTCAGTCTGTCCGTTAGACTGTGGGTGGAAGCCAGAGGAGAGGCTAACGGTTGCTCCAATCAGACTGCAGAAGGACTTCCAAAACCGTGAAGCGAATTGGGGTCCACGATCAGAGACGACATCTAGGGGAAGACCAAAAAATCTAAAAACATTCTGGCAAACTATCTCAGCAGTCTCAGCGGCAGAAGGGAGTTTCGGCAAACTAATGAATCGACAAGCTTTAGAGAAGCGGTCCACAATAACTAAAATTACAGTGTTTCCTTGGGAGGGGGGGAGGCCAGTGATGAAGTCCATGGAGATGTGGGACCAGGGTCGCTTGGGAATAGGTAAAGGGTGAAGGAGACCATGGGGGGGTGTATGGGGATTCTTATTAAGGGCGCAAACGTGGCAGGCAGCAACAAAGTCCTTGACATCAGTATTCATTCCTGGCCACCAGAACCGCCTCTTAAGAAATTCTAGTGTCCTACCCGTGCCTGGGTGACTGGTCAATAGTGAAGAATGCCCCCACTGGAGGACCTGAGTTCTTACCGCCGTGGGGACATAGGCTCGGTTGGGTGGTCCATTACCAGGCCTTGGCTCCCTCTTCTGGGCTTGTTGCACCACAGTCTCTATTCCCCATCGCACAGGAGCCACAATCCTTGAGCTAGGGATGATGGACGCTGGGACCCGGTCACCTTCTGCCTTTTGAAAGAGTCTGGACAGAGCATCTGGTTTCTGGTTCTTTGAACCAGGGCGGTAAGACAAAATAAAATCAAAACGATTAAAGAAAAGGGCCCACCTTGCCTGCCTGGGGTTAAGTCGCTTGGCCCTCTGCACATACTCTAAGTTCTTGTGGTCCGTCCATACAATAAAGGGGTGTTGAGCCCCCTCGAGCCAGTGCCGCCACTCCTCCAGGGCCATCTTGATTGCCAAGAGCTCTCGATCTCCCACGTAATTCCTCTCGGCAGCTGAGAGGCGAGCGGAGAAGAAGGCACAGGGGTGGAGTTTGCCATCTGCAGGGCGTTTTGAGAATTGCCCCAACCGCCACGTCTGAAGCATCTACTTCAACAACGAAAGGGAGAGAAGGGTCAGGTAAGGTCAGGATTGGAGCTGAGGTGAATCTCACCTTTAATTCCTGGAAGGCTTGCTCTGCCCCTGGAGACCAGACAAAAGGGCCACTCTTCTTCTTAGTGAGATTCGTCAAGGGAGCCACAACAGCGCTGAAGTTTCTAATAAACTTCCTATAGAAATTGGAAAAGCCAATAAAACGCTGCACCTCCTTGACCGAAGAGGGCTGAGGCCATTCACGGACAACTTGAGTCTTTTTGGGATCCATGAGAAGGTTTCCCTTGGACAGGATGAAGCCCAAAAAGGAGACCTCAGAGTCATGAAAGTTACATTTCTCTGGCTTGACAAAGAGGTTGTTGTCGAGGAGACGCTAAAGAACGGCCCTGACGTGATGGACATGTTCATGGAGGGATTTTGAGAAAATTAAAATGTCATCCAAATAAACAAAAACATAACGGTTCAGCATCTCTCTCAAAACATCATTAATGAGAGCCTGAAAAACCGCTGGAGCATTAGTTAGTCCAAAAGGCATTACTAGGTATTCATAATGACCTGTAGGTGTGTTGAAGGCCGTCTTCCACTCGTCTCCTTCTCGGATCCGGACTAAGTGGTAGGCATTTCGGAGGTCCAGTTTGGTAAACACTGTTGCCCCTTGAAGTAGTTCAAAAGCAGAAGACATTAAGGGTAAGGGGTAACGATTCCTCACAGTCCCCTTATTCAGTCCCCGGTAATCAATACATGGCCTTAGACCGCCATCCTTTTTCCCAACAAAAAAGAACCCAGCACCTGCAGGGGAGGATGAGGGGCGAATAATCCCGGCACTAAGGGAGTCCTTGATGTACTCCTCCATAGCTTGGGTCTCGGTGGGGGATAGAGAGAACGTCCTCCCTCGTGGAGGGGCGAACCCTGGAATGAGATCAATAGAACAGTCAAACGGTCTATGAGGTGGCAAGGCTGTGGCCGCCTTTTTGCTAAAAACCTCACTCAAACTATGGTACTCAGAAGGGACTTGGGACAATTTGAAAAAACTAGGAGGCTTAGGGATTAGGGGTGTGGGTCTAGAGAGGAGGCAAGTAGACTTGCAACTGGGCCCCCACTCAACCACAGTTCCAGATGACCAATTGATGTGAGGGCTGTGGTGAGACAACCAAGGGAACCCTAACACTAGGGGAAACTCAGGAGTCTGGATCAGGTTAAACCGGATCTTCTCATAATGATCTCCCTCGGTGGACATAAGAACAGGAGCAGTAATTAGGTTTACAGTACCCTTTCCAAGTGGTCTTCCATCCAGAGCCGTCACCGTGAGTGGGTGGTCCAATTTGGTTATGGGCAGGTGGAGTTTGTTGGCCAGAGTGAGGTCCATGAAATTCCCAGCAGCGCCAGAGTCTATGAGGGCCAGTAGAGTATGGTGCTGCTGGTACTCCCAGGAAATGGTGACTGGAATCTGCAGACATGTAGTCGAGGCTGAGGGAGTAAGTGTTCCTCCCGTCACAGATCTCCCTCTCCTGGACGGGAGTGGGCTTTTCCCGACAGCCCAGGACAAGAAGCACGGAAGTGACCTGGGCTTCCACAGTAAAGGCAGAGTCTCTCCCTCATCCTGCGGTCCCGCTCGGTCCGGGAAAGGCGAGCCCCACCTAACTGCATAGGTTCCTCGGGAGGTGGGGCCATACCTTGGGGCTCTGGAGACCACGACAATGGGCTGAAGGCTGAAGCGGTGGCTCCAGGATGTCATTCCCGCTGCCTCTCCCGCAGCCGGTTGTCCAGACGAATCGTTTGGTCGATCAGAGATTCCAGGTCCGGAGCTGGATCCTTAGCTGCCAACTCATCCTTGACGGAGTTGGAGAGTCCATGCCGAAATGTTGCCATCAGTGCCTCCATGTTCCACCCACTCTCTGCTGCCAAGGTGCGGAAGAACACTGAATACTCTGCGACGCTGGAATTGCCTTGACGCAGATGGAACAGTCGACTAGCAGCATCTCGGCCCCCTACTGGATGGTCGAAGACTCGCCGCATCTCTGCAGTGACAGTCATCAATCACTGAGTTTCTGATTAAAGCATGAAGCTCCCTTCTTCAGGTAAGTGTTTATATTATCATATATAAACACTCTTGAATAATTCTTGTGCATGATTCTTGTGCCTTCGATGCTTTTCTTCAAACTCTGGGCATATGTAAGTTTCTTTTCCTCTGGAGCTTTTATAAATCGACATCCAGACACTGCAGTCATCTCATCTGCACACAGACTCCGTCTGTCAGACAAGTCAAACGAGTGCAAGAGCCATTTTCTTTCTCTCTCTTTGCTTCTTTTTCTTTGTCTCTAAGTAACACTCAAAATGAAAAGCCACTTAATCCATCTTCTCCTGCATAGGGCCTCTCTTCCAGGCAGTATAGACGCTAAAGTACATAAGTCTACTGCGACGAGTCAGCCATATGCAGAAAAACCATCTGTCTTCATCATTCTCTGAGCACAATTGATCTGCGGCACTCTGGAAAGTATTTATTATGAAAAGTCTCATTTTTTAAGCAGCCCGTTTAAAGTAGCTGTGGCTATAAATCACCTCTGAATCGGAGCAAATCAGAGCACTCTCTCCCTGGAATCCATTATATCAGCTCTAAGTGGACATAGCAGCTTAATCCAGTATTGATCTGAGCGTGTGTGCATTGGTCATCTCATCCAGTACCTGATATTTGAGATGCTGCGTGACCAGCTTCATGTGCTCACTTTAAATAATCACAGAGGACAGTCTGCACGTGCTACAGCTCTTTCCTCATTAGAAAGCAATAATGTGTGTGTGTGTGTGTGTGTGTGTGTGTGTGTGTGTGTGTGTGTGTGTGTGTGTGTGTGTCTAATCCTGGGCTAATACTCTGTTTAACTTCAGTGAGCTGGCAGCCCTGGTAATTAAGTGAGCAGCAGTGTGTTCTGATGGCTCTCATACATGCTGGCATAAATTATTGAAGTGCTGTTAAAATAAATAATGAAGTCGATTGCAGCATTTTGGATGTGGGTGGGAGGTTCAATTATGCATGAGCTCAATATTTGTAAGTGTAATAGGAAGTAAGTGTGTTGGTTCTTAAATCCCCTCAACCCACCACTATTAGCTGCATTTAATCTAAACGGGAAAAAACTGCAATCTACGTGGACAGCAGACATCAGAGAAAATAAAGGAGAAAACGATGCTCTATCGCTGGCTCCAAGCTCACAGATCAGGTTGTGATGCAGATCATATATATATATATATATACATATATATATATATATATATATATATATATATATATATATATATATATATATATATATATATATATATATATATATATATATATATAATCCAGATCTGGAAGCTGGGACTGACCCTCCAGACTGTGGTGGAGGGTCATTGGTGGACGGTTAACCCTAACCGTCCACAGCTACAGATTAAAGGCTGCAACTCTAAACCACAGCTTTATGATTTTATGGCTGGCAGATTGCAGAAATGTGGTGTTGTCATTGCAGAACACATCTACAGACCCTTAGGTAATCAGCAGCCTATGCATTATAAATGTACACACATTGAAATTCATATAGAGAAATGAAATACAAAAATAATATGAATTACACAGCAGTAGAAGCCAAAATAAACACTTCTTAAAAATTAATTGGAATTAATTAGTAAACCTCCATTAAGCTCCTGAAACTCTAATTCTAATTTAATGTGTTCTCCCCCCCTCAGGTTTTTAAAACACTACATCAAAACATTGAAAATCATTTTACTCCTCTCTTCCTCCTACCTACAGGGTTAGGGTTAGGGCTACATGTTTATAAATTCTTGAGAAGGTTATTTTAAGGAATTTCTGATCAGATTAGATTAGAAGTGATTAGAATATTGTATCAGACACAAATTATAAATCAAACGATCAAAAATCAATAATCCAATCAATAATTTCCATTGACTGATCAGTCTGTTCTTTGTTGTACTGTCAGTGGGCGGAGCTACTGCCTTGACAGACAAACTCCTTCAGCCAATCAGAGGGGAGGGTGTCTGTGGCTGAGAGGTAGATCAGTTGTCCACTGGTCAGAGGGTCGCTGGTTCCATTCCCGGCTCCACTGGGCTCCATGTCCATGTGTCCTTTGGTCAGATACTGAACCCTGATGGTTGAATGTGTGTGAATCAGATTCCTACAGTACAGGCAGCACCATCAGTGTGTGAAGATCTTTGAGTGGTTGAAATATAGAAATACAGAACATCACACACCTCTGATGAAGAGGGAGGGAAGGAACATCTCAATAAATGTAGACTGGATTTATCTGATGCAGCATGAGACAAATGAGGCTTCAGTCACAGGTTCATGACCTTTACCCTCATGATGATGATGTGACATTAGTAGTAGCATTACTACTTGTAGTGTAAAGAGCTTTGAGGTGTTGAAGACTAGAAAAGTGTTAATCAAATGCACATTTACAAACTACACAGCAACTTGATGAAATAAGCTTTTGCCAAATAGAGAATGATAAAAACATGTTTTTCCTGCTGTTGCAGAGTGTTGATTAATTGTTAACTACACTTAAGTATTTACGCGACTAACGTTAGTTTTAGCTCCTGTTGCTTCAGTCGCTGTTTCTGATTGGTTGGTTACACTGTCAGCTGACCTGTCGTCACTCAGGTCCTGACATGAGCGACTTTTCCTTTTGCAGCAAAATAATTTCAACATGAATTTAGCTACCTGACATCACCCGTCCTGGATCTTATATATTGCTGTCACCACGTTCATGTAAATATTGTTTTTTTTCTGTGAAAAGTTGAAAGATAAACACATGGCTCATGTGAAATGAGCCAAATCTTTGCACTAGTTTTACTCTATAAATCCTGTTAATGTGGCAGATCCCACATGTCTGGAATATTAAGATAATCACTACAGATGATGATAAGAGCTGAATGCTGGACTGTTTTTTTTTTCATATTGATTTTTCACATCACCATGAGCTACAGAAACATTGCAGTGATCTACTGATTATTTCCTTTCATTTTATTGATGACTCTGCTTCTCTATTCTATTGTCTGTTGCTCTCATGCTGTCGTCCTAATGACATCAAGAGTAATAAATATTAATAAACTATTTGTAGGCTCCAAAATGAACTTCTCTTGTGTATTGAAATTATGATACTGACCTGAAATAAAGATAATTTACCTTCTTAAAAAGAGAAAAAGACACATCTCAATATCAAATCATAGATAATATTAAATAGGTATTGTATGCCTTTAAAGATCATTTATAATATTGTTGTATTTGTTGTCTACTAGAGCTGCAACAATTAACCAATTAGTTTCCAATTATCACATTAATCACCCACTACTTTGGATTTATTGATTTGTCATTTATTCAGTAGAAAATGTCCAAATTCTCTGGTTCCAGCTTCTCTTCTCTGATTATTTTCTAGTCTCTTGAGTCTTCTATAATAATAAACTGATAATCTTTGGGTTGTGGACTGTTGGTCTGCGCAAAAAATACATTTTAGGTTGAATCTTCAGCTTTGGGAAACAGTCATTGATATTTTACATGAAGGTCTCCTTTAGACCAAAGTAAACGTCCACCTCGTGGCTCCCTAAAACATAGAGGTGTTACTGAACAACGTGATCAGCTGATCCACCAGATGTTATCAGCAGGGGTTCCCCAGGAAGACCAACAGGTGTGAAGACCAACAGGTGTGAAGAAGATGGTTTGAACCTACGTTCAAACCATCCTGCAGCCACAGAGTACAACAGTTTGAATGACCAGGAGATTTCCTGAAGGCCTGAAAGAAGAAGTTCCTCACTGGATGAGTCGTCTTCTTCTTCTTTGGGAGAAGGACCAAAGCTGCTTTTCCCTGTGGATACAGGGGATATCCTGCCAATGAAAGAAGAACAACTGAGAAATGCTGTTGCTGTCTTTTTCCTGCAATGACCCTCTCCCTCGAAGACAAAGTCTACCGGCTAGTTCTGGACCAATGCAACCACGGAACAACAAGATTCCAGCCCAGATTCCTGTTCAGCACTGTAGCCAGGCTGACCAACAGTCACAGCTCAGTAGATCCATCTATTCCAGTTAGTCTCAGCTGTGATGACTTCTTAAATTTCTGTAATAATAAAAATAAATGAAATAAATAATAAAAAATAAATAAATAATAAAACCCAGTAATATTACTGGATAAATTCACCCCTGCAGACCCAGCCCAGATAACTAAAATCATTATGTCATCTAAGTCAACTACGTGTATTCTAGATCCAATTCCAACTAAACTACTTAAAGAGACGCTGCCCTTAATTATTGATAATATCTTAGATATAATTAACATGTCCCTAATAACTGGATACGTGCCACAGGCTTTTAAACACGCAGTCATTAAACCACTCTTAAAGAAAAACACTCTTGAGCCAGATATTTTAGTAAACTACAGGCCAATTTCAAATCTACCCCTTCCTTTCAAAAGTTCTTCAAAGAGTGGTAGTTAAACAGCTGTGTCAGCACTTACAGGACAATAGTTTATTTGAAGATTTTCAGTCCGGTTTTCGGGCCCATCACAGCACTGAAACAGCACTAGTCAAGGTCGCTAATGACTTGTTGTTGGCTGCTGATGATGGACTGGGCTCGGTTCTGGTCCTGCTGGATCTAAGTGCTGCGTTTGATACAATCGACCACAGCAACTTACTGCAGAGATTGGAACAGGACATAGGCATTAGAGGATCCGCCCTCTCCTGGTTTAAATCCTATTTATCTAATAGGTTCCAGTTTGTTAGCGTTAACCAGCAATCATCATCATACTCAAGAGTCACTTATGGTGTCCCACAAGGGTCAGTCCTAGGGCCCATTTTGTTTACTCTATATATGCTGCCCTTGGGTAATATTATTAGAAAACATGGCATAAATTTCCACTGCTACGCAGATGACACACAGCTATACTTATCAATTAAACCCGATCAGATCAGGCTGGTACATAAACTAAGTACCTGTGTTAGAGACAAAAAGACCTGGATGTCTGTTAACTATTTGTGACTTAACCCTGATAAAACAGAAGTTATTACATTAGGCCCTAAAAGTGTTAGAGAGTCCCTCTCTGAGCAACTAGTAACTCTAGATAATGTGAAGATAGCCTCTAGCACCACAGTTAAAAACCTAGGAGTTTTATTTGAGCCAGACTTATCATTTAAAGCTCATATTAATCAAGCCTGAAGAATAGCCTTCTTTCACCTGCGTAACATAGCCACAGCTGGTGGTATGTTACGCTATGTTCAGCTGGTTCAAAACACAGCGGCTCGTTTACTAACAGGAACTAATAGAAGAGACACATCAGCCCCATACTCCAAGCCCTTCATTGGCTTCCTGTTGAGTTCAGAATTACATTTTAAATTTTATTTCTAACTTATAAAACCATTAATGGTATGGACCCCTCTCATCTTAAAGATGCTCTGGTCCCGTACCATCCAATCAGAACACTTCTCTCTCAGAATGCAGGTCTACTGGTAGTTCCACGGGTCCATAAAAGCACAGTAGGAGCTAGAGCCTTTAGTTACCAAGCCCCTGTTTTATGGTACCTGTTACAAGTTAATCTTTGAAATGTGTTTTTCGGCTTATCACTAACTCTCCTGTCATTTCAGTTCCTGCCAACCTCATCAGTCCTGCAATCACCTCATTCCCCTCACCTGTGCTTCCCCGCCCATCTCCACACCTGATCCTCATCAGCTCCACTATATATACCAGTTCAGTCTCACTTGCCCTTTGCCAGATTGTCTAGTGTGTTTGTGCCTAACTTTCCAGCATTTTCCCCACATTCCGGTTTACCTGTTGTTCTGCCTGTTTCCCGGTTTTTTGGACTCTGCCTGTTTCCCTGTTTTTGGATTCTGCCTGCCCCCTTGGATGATCTGCCTGTCTGCCCGGTATTGGACTCTTGCCTGTTTGTGACCATGAATAAATCTTTGAACTTTGCATACCTGCTTTTCAGTCGTGTTGGGTTATTTGTATAGATAAGGAGATGATGTAGAAATGATAAGGATATGATGTAGAGATGATTAGGAGATGATGTAGAGATGATTAGGAGATGATGTAGAGATGATGTAGAGATGATAAGGAGATGATGTAGAAATGATAAGGACATGAGGACATGATAAGTAGATGATGTTGAGACAATGAGAAGATGAGGAGATGTAATGCCAATGGCAAGATCAAGTTTACTGACATGACCTATACACACACACACTGGGTTATATGAGAGCAAACATGGAGGAAGACAAATGATCATTATAACACCACAGTAAAAGAATTCTACTAAAACCTGCAGAACAGTTTATCTTAAGGAAAACTGTGTGACCTTTGGGAAGATGTTTATGATTTTAGGTCAGTTTAAGCAAACCTTAAAAAAAAAAAAAAGAAACAATGTGGGGAGATAAATTCTGTTGGCAACAACTTTTATAGCACAAAAAATGAAAAGTTGGAAAAAGGTTTCTTTTCAAATTTCTTTGTTTGTTTTTTGAAGATTAATGGGAACAACTGATGAATCTGGTGACAACACATAGCAAAGGAAGGGTGCTGCTCAACAGTGGAAGAACTGGACCAAAAGCTGACAGAACCCTTAACTGTTGGCTTCACGTCTGTGGTGAAGCTGCAGTCAAGAACCAGGACGACAACAAGAGAATAGAGAAGCATTATTCAGGTTAACCCTAACCCTAACTACCAACAGGAAGAACAAATACACCTGGTCTGTTTTATTCGTTTGGATGCAACATGTAGCCCTGTGTTTATCTGTCAAACTGGTTATTATATTTGTCTGGATATTTATACTACAGTATATAGTCAAACTGGTTATTATATTTGTCTGGATATTTATACTACAGTATATAGTCAAACTGGTTATTATATTTGTCTGGATATTTATACTACAGTATATAGTCAAACTGGTTGCATCGAGCTTTGTTTGTTTCTTTGTTTAGTGAGTTTGGATCAACATTACAAATATGATCAGATTCTACAACATTTACATGAAGTTACTGAGATACTGTTGCTTTTATTTGTCAAAATAGACACTTCTACGTGTGTGTGTGTGTATATGCCCAATGAACTACGAAAGTGTTTATACCTGCTCATTCCTCACTAGGGTCACATGGTCTGCTGGAGCCAATCCCATTGTACTTCAGGTGAAAGGCAGAATACACCCAGACAGGTAGCAGCCTATCATGGAGCACGCACACATACACACACACACACACACACACACACACACACACACACACACACACACACACACACACACACACACACTAACTACATCCTAAGCTTTTCACAGACATAAAAGTAATAATACATGTAATGAAATTTACCAAGAACATGCAAGACAATTATAAAAAAAACATTTAAAAGGTTTGTGAGGGATTGAGTCAGTCGGCAATGAGAACAACAGGTAGTATTGTCAAAAAGGGGGTTTTTATTTACCCAAAGCATGAAAAACCTAAATTTCCAAACAAAATCAATAAAGAACTGGGCCCATAAAACAGGTCAAAATAACCAAACTGTATAAATGCCACTAAACAAACTAACAGAAGGGTTAGGGTTAGTCCATTCCAACACAAGACGGGTAACAAACACAAGACGACTCATTTACCAGACAAATCAAGAAAATTAACTCCTTGAAATAAACATAATCCATACTTAACAAACTCAAGTAAAATTACTAATTATCTCAAAAAGAAATAAACAATAAAGCACTAAATCCGCCCCCCCACCCATGATGTACTGGCCAGGATCCTCTGGTACAAAATAGCTGAACTTGGGAGGTGGATCCTTTTGCAGCGGCGTTCCCAGCTCCCAGCAGCAGCTGCCGACTCAAGGAAAACAGATTAGAAAATGTGTTAAATCCAGACTGGACAAAAGTTAACTAAATGTGTGCACTACATATAGAAATCCAATGTACTGTCATAATAAAGTGTTTATTGCAACTAAATATTAAAACCAGCTAATAATTAAATGTATAATATGTATAAACAAAATCTAACCTATAGAAACATGTGAGTGCAAAAGGTTACCGACATTTTTACGGCTGTGTGGCCACAGCTGTGGCCATCACAAGGTTTCTCAAAATTCTTTGCTTCTAAATTTTAAAATAATTCAGTAAAAGTGGTTGGCAAGACTCCTTACCAACCACTTTTACTGAATTATTTTACATACACCAGGGCCTCATAGAAAACAGCAATTGTTTTTTTTTTTTTTTTCAGTTTTGAAGATGTTGGCTTGGTGAAGAAGTCAAACACCATTTGCAGAATAAATCCTTCCACCATCCTCCTGACGAAGAAGGCGTTAATATTTACTCCACTGAGGAAAGGGCACAACCCTCCACAGCAGCTACAGATGACTTTAAAATGTCATTTTCTAGTTCACTGCCCTGTAACTCTGCTGCTGCTTTAAAGAAAAACAAATAGTGGCATTTAAATCACAGCAGAAACACTCACAACTGCAAAATGTCACAGAAACACAGAGAGACAGAAATCTGATGTTACAGGAGCATCAAACCACAGTATTTCCTCCTGAAACACATCTCAACCTTTAATTCAATAAAGAATCAGCTGTGTTTAAGGTTAATGGGCTTTAACCAGTGGAGGGAAGTAACTAAATACCTCTACTCAAGTACTGTACGAGTATATATAATATGTGTAATGTATGTATGTAATAGTATGTAATAATATGTTTTAGGTTCTTGTACTTTACTTCAGTATTTGCATGTGATGCCACTTTATACTTACACTACTTACACTACTTTAACTGACAGTTTCTGGTACTTTGTCATGAAATAATATATTTTTCTTACTGTTTTTAAATTGCCTTTTATTTTCTTAAAAAGTGTATCGAACACGTGAACCCTAACCCTACTCATACATAATATATTATTAGTATTAGTATAATCAAGACCTCCTTGGTCCTGGGACCTTTCTGTGTGGAGTTTCATGTTCTCCCCGTGTCTGCGTGGGTTTTCACCAGGTTCTCCAGCTTCCTCCCACAGTCCAAAAACATGCTGAGGTTAATTGGAGACTCTAAATTGCCTGTAGGTGTGAGTGTGTGAGTGAATGGTGTGTGTGTCCCATGATTGGCTGGAGACCATCTGGGGTGTATCCCTGCCTCTCGCCGTAACGCGCTGGGATTGGCTCCAGCAGACCATGTGACCCTAATGAGGAATAAGCAGGTATAGAAGATGAATGACTGACTGACAACAATAAAAAGCTGTTATGTCTTTTTAAAAACTTTTTTAGTGATAAACACAAATAATTTAATAAACAATAATATTACAAAGTCTGTGTGATGATAACTGGTTACTGAAGTAACATTTGGAATTCAAGACTTTTACTTGTGATGTAGTGAATAGACCTGTTGTCTCACATCAAGAAGGTCCAGGTCCCAGTCCTGTGAGTAAATGGTGTGTGTGTGTGTGTGTGTGTGTGTGTGTGTGTGTGTGTGTCTGTGAGTGAATGGTGTGTGTGTGTGTGTGTGTGTGTGTGTGTGTGTGTGTCTGTGAGTGAATGGTGTGTGTGTGTGTGTGTGTGTCTGTGAGTGAATGGTGTGTGTGTGTGTGTGTGTGTGTGTGTGTGTGTGTGTGTGTGTGTGTGTGTGTGTGTGTCTGTGAGTGAATGGTGTGTGTGTGCTCCATGATAGGCTGCTACCTGGTGTATTCTGCCTCTCACCTGAAATAAGCTGTGATTGGCTCCACCCTAATGAAGAATAACAGGGATAGAAAATGAGTATTTGAGTAATTGAGTATTTTTAGACAACAGTATTTCTACTTTTACTGACTTAAAGAATCTGAATACTTGTCAGCTGAGCCACAAATAGCAGCTGTTCATGTTCTATTTTCATGTCACAGCAAGCAACCACAAATCTCTGTGGAGAGTTCTAGATTTTTATTATGAATGGATCCTGGTCAGTAGGACAAAAAAACAAAAAATACAAACAAATATATATATATATATATATATATATATATATATATATATATATATATATATATATATATATATATATATATACAGTGGGTATATACAGTATATACAGTATTTGATGGCTCCAACAGTGGACCTTTTTTCACCAAGCTGCTTGGCAATTGCTCCGTAGCCCTTTCCAGCCTTGTGGAGGTGTACAATTTTCTCTCTTGTGTCGTTGGACAGCTCTTTGGTCTTCGCCATGTTACAAGTTAAAGTCTTGCTGATTGTATGGGGTGGACAGGTGTCTTTATGCAGCTAACGACTTCAAACAGGTGCATCTGATTAAGGATGATACATGGAGTGCAGGTGGACTTCTAATGGGCGGACTAACAGGTCCTTCAGGGTCAGAATTCTAGATGACACACAGGTGTTCAAATACTTATTTGCCGCTATATCACACAAATAAATTGTTAAAAAATCATGCATTGTGATTTCTGGATTTTTCTTTTTAGTTTATCTCTCTCACAGTGGACATGCACCTACGATGAAAATTTCAGACCCCTCCATGATTTCTAAGTGGGAGAAATAGCAAAACAGCAGGGTGTTCAAATACTTGTTTTCCCCACTGTATAGGAGGGTTGGGTGGATGGAGTGCTTTTTTTCATGGGTTTGCCAGTTCAACTTTGACCCATCATGTCATGCATTTATCATTTTACCCAAATCATGATCTTATCCTAACCAACCTAATGAAACATTTACCAGCATTCTCACACCATAAAAAAAGCACTTGTGAAAATATGCACGAATCACATTGACATTCAAATGCAAACTGACAGTGTTTCCCTCTGGAGACCAGGCTGCAAAGACTATAATAACACTGCATGCTAAGTGCAAAGGAATACATTAATATAGTGTAGTGGGTGCAAACACTCATCTAATGGTTCCATAAGCAGTATATAGAAGATACAATATGTGTAAATAAACATGAAATGAATGGAAGCGCTCAATTGTGAGTTATCGCATGTCCACCAAGCTCAAACTATTGTCACCATCACCACATAGATTATAATTAATTCATGACACTTTACCAGGTTCAGCTTCTGTGGAAAATGAGTTTGAGCGTTGATTCAACCTTATTCTCATTTTGACAGTTCATTATACTGAGGTGCTCCTAATGTTAAGTATAGTTTATTTCAGGAAATTGATATAGATAGACCTAACCCTAACCCTAACACAATGGCATAAAACACTGAGGTAGTGTGTTTAATAGAATAGAAATAGGAATAAAACTACCTAATAGAATAAGGACACTTAAAAAGCACAAGATAAGTAGGTAGATAAGTTGCATTAGTAGTAACAGAACTGCAAACAGTAGCAGACGTAGATGCATTATATAATGAGTGAAATACTCACCTCAACAGGCTGATAGAACATCTGCAGCATCTTGTCCATTACACTCAGGGACTTGTATAAATCCACAAAATCCACATTTGTCCCCTGATGCTGACAGGAGAAGGCAGGTTCCTCCTGAAGCCCACCACCATCTCCCGAGTCTTGACAAAGTGGTCTATCAGGTCCCTCTACTCAGCAGTATCAGAATAACATAATACAATTCTGAAGCTCTTAATTAATTTAGAACCTCATCCAAGTCTGTTTTATAGTGTGAGCTTAGACCTCTGAGAAACCTCATAATGGAGTTCAAAGGATCAGAGACAGGAAAAGAAAAGTTAAAAGATCCAAAAAGATGGAAAACATTCAGCAGACTGAGCAGTGTATTTATCTCTTCCCCTCCTTGCATCAGTCACACCATCATCAGTAACACATGGTCTCTGTCTCACCGACTAAACAACACCTATTTATATGTGCTGGTGTATTTATGGGTGACCCAGGACTCTCTGGCCCTCCCTGGCATCCATGACAAGTGAATCCGACCTGTCACTTAGCTCTTCACGCCACCACCAGCCAGCGTCTCTGAGGCTGAAAAATCTCATTCTTCTGTGACTGATGGAAGTTCAGGAGCTGTGTAATATATCTGAGCAAACATTTCACTGGTCAAGCAGAACATGTTGCACTGATCCAGGGAAAAAGGGATTTCTGTTTGGTTGTAAATCCTTCCTCTTATTTTCCAGTAAATCAATAACAACGTCTAGTACGTGACAGACTGAATCTGACCTGGAAGAAACCATGATGCAGCAACTGTCCTTACATGCAGAAATGAATGTCATTTTCCGGTCGGGCTCCTTCAGGAGCAGCAGCTACGCACACAAAGTTTCATCCTCTCTTACAACTTCCATCACTGGTTGTAGCAGAAGGACATTACCTGCATTTACCTGTTAGATTAAGTCATTGTGAAGGAAATTTTCAAATTAAGAATTTTGTCATCTTATCACTTGGACCCTAACTTCCTGAATAATGAGTGTGATGAGTAAATTTCTTAATTTACACTTTTTTGTATTGAGTGAGAAGCACCTGCCCACTAACAGCAGACATATTATAATGGAGGTGGACATTCATGTCCTCCTCCATTATAATGTCTATCCTCCTTCTTTTAGCAATATTTTACTTGTTTTTCCACCTCATTTTGGCATCGTAGGACAGAAGTGTAGTTCCATGATAGACTTGTGAGTTGCGTTGTTGCAGGAAGTAGATGTGTTTGGAAACTGGAGGGAATATGTCCGTGGAGCCAAATCGCTGATAAACAGCTGGAGGCATTTTTTTCATGTGTAATTCATCTCTGCAGGAATTCATTTTTGTACCTTTTGGGAGTAAAGATCTCCTCTTAACCTTTGTTTTTCAACCTGTTAGCGGAGAATAAGAATGAGAGCGAGAATGAGACACTGAGTTCCAGCAGCTGCTGGCGCAAGTATAGGGTCCATGTTGAAATTGATTTTACTATACAATCACAGCACCATTTTTATAATGTGTGTCAAAGCAGTGAGGTTGTCTTGTCTGGGTTTTTGTCTTGTGTACATTTCCTGTTTTATTTTGAAAGTCTACCTCTCCTCACGTTTCAGGTCACTTGTCCTTCCTCATGTGTCACCAGTCTGATCGTCTTCCCTGATTCTTGATTGGTTCCACCTGTTCCCCATTTCCCTCCATGTGTATTTATAGTCTGTGTCTCCTCTTGTCTTGTGCTGAAGTGTCTTCGTTGGTTCTCGTTGTTGCACCAAAGTCAGTCCTCGTCCCACAGCCTGTACGTTGCCTTCAGGAATTTCTCTTGTAAGTTTATTTGTATAGCACATTTCAACAAAGAGGTAATTCAAAGTGCTTTACATAAAACATTAAAAACATCAAGATACAATTTAAAACAGTTGATTAAAATACAAATTAAGTATTAAAATGTATCATTTTGAAATTAAAACAAAAAAAAATCAAGAACAAGTTACAGTACAGTGTAGAGTAATTAACAGTGATATTAGCAGTAGGCAGCATTGAACAGAAAAGTCTTCAACTGTGATTTAAAAGCAGTGAGAGTTGTAGCAGACCTGCAGGTCTCTGGGAGTTTGTTCCAGATCTGTGGGGCATAGAAGTAAGTTTCATAGTTTTTCAGATTTAGCTATGTTGAGTGTCTAGTAGCCTTATTCATCCTGCGGGATTGTTTTTGGTTCTTATTTTTTGGTAGTGTTTTCATCCTTCAGGATTATCTTGTTTCTAGTTAGGATAAGATATTTAGACCATTTATTCTTAGGCAGCCAGTGTTTTTTCTCCTCAGCAAGTGAGTTTTCTTTTGTTAAATCGTGTTTAGTTATTAATTCCCACTTTGGTGAAGCTTTGTCTTTCTAGTTTAGTTTTGATAGCTACAGGTTACACTTGCACGGTTTTGCAGTGATGTTTGCAGGAAGATGACATTTAAACCAATAATATATAACAATGAAAGGTTGCAACTGATTTAAAAAAATAAAATGTTGAGTTTAGGTCAGAGCTTAGCAAACAAGCTGAAAAATTATTCCACAATCATGAATACTAATTTGGATATAATTTGGATCTTCATGAGATCAGCCTGATCTTCTTCCTCTCACTGTTCTCTGTAAAGTGTAGTTGAACCAGTTTAATTATTCTCTCCTACAAGAACAGATAATCTTCCTGTAAAACTGGTTTAAAGGTTCAGTGTGTGTATGATTTAGCAGCATCTAAGGGTGTTTCAATATTATATATAATGTGTATATACTCCACTCAAAATGAGAACTGTTTTGTTTTCACGAATTTAGATTATTTAGTGTGAGTCTCTCAACATTTTCTACAGTAGTGAGTAGACAGTAAGTTGTGACAAATAAGGACAAATTTGAAATGATTGGGGGCCTGTCAGTTTATTATTGAATACATTTAATAATTATGTTGTTCTAATTAAGTTTATTTGCATTAAAATCTCCTCTACCAGCATTTTGGTGTCTCATTTTTTATCCAATCCCTCCAAAACTCAAATCAGCATTTAATTAAATTACTTCTACCCTAAGCTACCATGCCGATATGGAACAAATAGCCCATTAATGTTTTTATATTAAGATGAAGGGACTCGTTTAAAGAAGCAAGGGCTTAATTTGATTCTTAGTAGCACAAAATGAAGGTTTCCATGTTGCATAGGAAGCATTTTAACAACTAAATTTCAAGGCAAATTGAAATAGCCTTGTCCCTAATATGGCAAATTAAAGACAATATAAATCATTAAAGGACCTTGAAGGTATATTAAAGGGCTTGTGTATGGATTATAAAATGTTTTTGGCATTCTAAAGGTGGCGGCTGTGGTTCAGGAGGTAGAGTGATTAAATAATCAATTAATTCCTGAATGAACCAATCATTTGATTCCTGTTGAAGTGTCCTTGGGGAGGTACTGAACACAGAGCTGTTGCCTATTTCACTACCAAAAGACTCCGCAGCACTGGATGCAGCTCTGCTCTGGAACAGCAACTGAACAGTAAATAGATAAAAACCTGCTGACACAAGCTGAGCTCAGACCCCTGAAACCTTTAAGTTGCTGCTGAAGGCCCAACACAACACTTCTTATTGGCTCACAAATACATAGTTCAAATTAATTAACTTAAACAGCTGGGCACTGCAGTTTTTAACAAATGTTATTCAAACAGTATAGTCCAGTGCAGCAGTATGGCTCATTCATGTGTTAATAGTTTTTTGGAGGTCTACAGCATGGTGGAATGAGATATATCAGGCTATGGATACACACACACAATTGTTAGTTTTATTCTTTTCATTTGATTTGTTGATAACATATATTCACATAACATATAACATATCACATATTTCATAATTTCATAAATATATAATTTCATAATATGAAAAGCAAACTCACCAGACGAACCATTTCAGCTACATAATAAATATAATATATATATATATATATATATATATATATATATATATATATATATATATATATATATATATATATAAAATGTGTGTGTGTGTATATATATATAATGTGTGTGTGTGTGTATATACACTCAGCGGCCACTTTATTAGATACATCATGCTAGTAACGGGTTGGACCCCTTTTACCTTCAGAACTGCCTCAATTCTTCGTGGCATAGATTCAACAAGGTGCTGGAAGCATTCCTCAGAGAGTTTGGTCCATATTGACATGATGGCATCACACAGTTGGTGCAGATTTGTCGGCTGCACATCCATGATGCGAATCTCCCTTTCCACCACATCCCAAAGATGCTCTATTGGATTGAGATCTGGTGACTGTGGAGGCCATTTGAGTACAGTGAACTCATTGTCATGTTCAAGAAACCAGTCTGAGATGATTCCAGCTTTATGACATGTAGCATTATTCTGCTGAAAGTAGCATCAGAAGTTGGGTACATTGTGGTCATAAAGGGATGGACATGGTCAGCAACAATACTCAGGTAGGCTGTGGCATTGCAACGATGCTCAATTGGTACCAAGGGGCCCAAAGAGTGCCAAGAAAATATTCCCCACACCATTACACCACCACCACCAGCCTGAACCGTTGATACAAGGCAGGAGGGATCCATGCTTTCATGTTGTTGACGCCAAATTCTGACCCTACCATCAGAATGTCGCAGCAGAAATCGAGACTCATCAGACCAGGCAACGTTTTTCCAATCTTCTATTGTCCAATTTCGATGAGCTTGTACAAATTGTATCCTCAGTTTCCTGTTCTTAGCTGAAAGGAGTGGCACCCGGCGTGGTCTTCTGCTGCTGTAGCCCATCTGTCTCAAAGTTGGACGTACTGTGCGTTCAGAGATGCTCTTCTGCCTACCTTGGTTGTAACGGGTGGTTATTTGAGTCACTGTTGCCTTTCTATCAGCTCCAACCAGTCTGGCCGTTCTCCTCTGGCATCAACAAGGCATTTCTGCCCACAGAACTGCCGCTCACTGGATATTTTTTCTTTTTCGGACCATTCTCTGTAAACCCTAGAGATGGTTGTGCGTGAAAATCCCAGTAGATCAGCAGTTTCTGAAATACTCAGACCAGCCCTTCTGGCACCAACAACCATGCCACGTTCAAAGTCACTCAAATCACCTTTCTTCCCCAAACTGATGCTCGGTTTGAACTGCAGGAGATTGTCTTGACCATGTCTACATGCCTAAATGCACTGAGTTGCTGCCATTTGATTGGCTGATTAGAAATTAAGTGTTAACGAGCAGTTGGACAGGTGTACCTAATAAAGTGGCTGGTGAGTGTGTATGTATATATATATATATATATATATATATATATATATATATATATATATATATATATATATATACACACTCACCAGCCACTTTATTAGGTACGTGTGTGTGTGTGTGTGTGTATTCTATTGATTCTGGTACCCCCATAATGCATTTCTTTACACCTACCCCATGAATAGTTTTTTGTTCTGTGCCTGTAAATGTGCTAGATATGAGAATCCATTTCCTCTGCTGTAGTTAATCATTTTCACTCCCCTACAAAAGCCAACCCAGTGTATTGTACATAGACCTTTGGAATGTTTTCCTTGACTCTCGTCATTTCAGAGCTGAAGAGGGCCAGAACAAATATTCAAAAAGCTTTCTCTAATGCCTTTTAAAGCTCTGAGAAGGGGCAGATGTTTCAGTTTATTAGTGTGAGGTGTGAACTTTTCTTTCCTACTCAATTTGAAATAATCTGTTGTGCTGCTAGGAGACCTTCTGGTTTTTCTAAAGAGATTAAGCAGAAGTGGAAGTGACGGCGAGATGGTCTGAATTAAGTGAACTCTGGCTGAGGCCGATCAATGAAAAGCTACTGAGGAAGTTAAATGTTCACCAGGTATAGACCAGAGGTTCTCAGCCTTCAGGCTTGTCTGGGGCTTTTATTTATGACTTCATATAAGGATGTTGATTGAGGTCAGTGAATGTTATCTCTGCTGATGTTTTAAGGCAGTGACTCAAGACTAAAATACACTGGACAGCGCTCTGAATTTTACTTTGTTAACCTATGTCCTGGAGCTTGTTTAGGAATCACCAGTGCAGCAAATTCATCAAGGTGAACAGAGGAGATTGCACCGATCGACAGGAGATCGACAGGAAGTCAAACTCTAGAAACAGCATCAAGCATCTCTTAATTTTTTTAAACGAAACAAATTTCAAAATAAAAAGCAATGTCTATAGTGAAAGAGCAAGTGAGTGACACAAGCAAACAAACAATTTGTAGCTACGGATATTGATAGAAACTGATGCTGAGTATATCTGCGCTAATTTTGTTTTATTTTTATTATGTTGAAAATATATTCAGTGCAAAAAGCAAAAAGCTAATTGCAGCCATGAAAAGCTATTTGATTAGTTAGCTTGTGAACAGATAGAACCTTATGTGCATTGTTGCATTCGCTGTTGTGGCTCTTTTTATTTGTTTTTGTCTGATTGGAGCAATCTGGTTTCAATCTGAAAGTTATTGATGTAATTTCATTCATCCTATTATTTGAAAAAGCATAACAGACAATCACAAGATGTTATTTAAAAAAAGAAAATTCAACCTAAAGTCTTTGAGAACAACCATTTACAGGGGATGTTCACCTATGTGGGGAAAAAATGCAAATCCCCCAGGTGATGTAATTACCTTTCCATCCCATACACTTGAGGTTATTATGAAGTTGTATTAAGATGCATTACATATTACATTAAGTGGTGTTCTGTGTAGATGTTGGTAAAACTTGATGCACATCTTATGCCAATGTAAAAACAAATAGGAATGTTGACGCCATTTGTTGACCTTGTGTCATTAAGGCAGCGCTGAAATTGGTCAATCATTTGGATGGAAATCATTTTAATAGAGCCTATGATCATCTTATTATAGCAAAATGTGGTTGAAACCTCCATGTGTTGGCCCATCTACATTTGAATCTCAGATCCTCCAATCTATCTGCTGAGTCTTATTTTTAAAAGTTGCCCCAACTTGTCATGTCATTCGGTCGTTGACATGCAGCGTATTAATATCCGCACAGCATTTTCCGGAGGACGATAACAAAGCTCACCTCTCAATCAGGGGACACTAATGACAGCGACCAGGTGTGATCAGATGATTGATAGGTGGCATTTAGCAGTGATGGAGCCCAATAGACTTGGGCTTCTCAGCGAAGGCCTGCGGGGAGGAGAACGAGCCACAACCTTTCAATAATCGAAAGCCTCTCGCTTGGTGAAAGGCTGATCCTTTTGTTCTAATTAACCTGTGAAATGAGTTCAGTGGCTCCCTCTCTACCCACGGCATAACCGCTCTAATAGTATGTGATTGGTGGAGTGAGGAGAAGAATGCCAAGAGGTGGAAGGTTTGCTGGGGGGTTTTCAACAGATGCTCTCTTTCTCTGATAGCATAGCATCAAAACATCAGAATGATTGTAGTATTAACTCTGAAACAAGACTTTCTTACACACTGATGTGTTGAGTCAGTTTAATATTTTAGACTCTCTGCAGATACCTTCATCATTTAGCAACAACCCACAATTAAACAGAGGCTCTTATTACTTTAATGATTTTTCCATGAACTTCATAAAACATGAAATCATCATTTTGTTGTTGTATAGTTTGTTGTTTAGTGTTATTTATTTATGTAGTAAGTATGTGAAGTATGTGAAGACCCATGCACAATAAAAGTTTGTCACCTATCTTCTAGTAGCATTAAATCAACTTGTAAACTGGAACATTTGATCATGTCTAGGAAAGCCTACTCTAGGCAGCTATAAAGCTATGAAATAACTTTCCCTATAGCTTGATATAATAATGGTATGATTTGTAAGCCCTAGAGGCATTTCTGAAACAGTAATTCTCTGTTATTGTTCATAAAGAGGTTGGAGCGATGGAACATCATGGACGACCATGGACAGACAGCAAGTCCAAAACCTCCTCAGAGTCAGCTGGGCCAATAGAACATGACAGGTTTACACACTCGCATCACACACTTCCTGCTGTTTGATTTAAAAAAACATAATGATGCTGACTGATCAATGCTACAAACCTAATACATTTCTGTAGGTTCATCACTACGGCCGACACATCAACACACTGAAAGATAAATATCAGTTATAGCCTTTAAATGTTACTCACCCAATGCATTGTGTGTATCTTTGAGGTCTACATAATGTGTATTTGCATTTCCTTCCTGACACAACATTTGCAAAACCATTATTTTAGTATTATAAATCTTGCATATTTATATCCATATGTACTTGCCTGCAGTCTTTGCTGCATGCTGCTGCATTTCCTGGCACATGCAACCACCTATAGAGCAATGGGAGAGTGAAACCATTGGTATGTCTGTCAGGTGCGAACATGAGACAAAAAAATAAAGTAGAGGTCAGGCACTCCACGGAGTAGCTGCAGAACCTCCCTTTATGTTATGGTGTGTGACAGGGACCCATCATGCTGAGGAGGCAGGAGACTCAAAAAAAAGGTTCTGAAGAACACTTTTTTATAAAAAGATCCACTAGGCAAAAACAGTCTGTCAGAAAGTTGAAAAAAGGACGCTGGCAATGCACAAAGAAAAACGGGGCAAAAACTCAGTAGGCTGGAAAAACCAGGAAGCAAAAAACAAAACAAAAAGTGCTGGAAGTCCAGAGTAACAGGCCAAAAACAAAATTGCTAGAAACTCCAGGGGGCAGGAAGCAAGCAGGAACAAAAAAGGCTGGGAACCAGGAACAACAAGCAGAGGCTTGTAGATGGCAGGAAACACAAAGTTTTCTCATCTGAACAACTGATGTATACTCTGGCCCTGGGCCAGAGAGTCCAAGGCAGCTTTAAATACTGAGCTGCCCTCTCCAGGTGAGTCTGATGTAGCCTGATGTGTTAGGTGAAGCCTAACACAACACTTCTTCTATGGAAATCCAGTACTAGAACTGTAAGCACAGGGACACCCCAGGAGTGTGTGTTGAGCCCCCTGCTCTACACACTCTTCACTTATAACTGGGTCACCTCCCAGAACAACACCAGCATCATTAATTTTGCGGATGGCACCACAGTCATCGGGCTGATCACTGGTGGGGTCGAGACAACATACCGGAGAGAGGTGGCAGATCTGGTGGCCTGGTGTCACAGCAGCATCTCCACCTCAACACAGACAAGACCAAAGAGCTTGTCAACGACCTAAGGAGACGGAAGGAGTTGCATTCACCACTATTCATTCATGAAACAGAGGTGGAGAGGGTGAAAACCTTCAAATTCCTTGGCACTTCATCAGCAAGGATCTCACCTGGTCTCACAACACCCAACAGATTATTAAAAAGTCCCAACAGAGACTGTACTTTCTGAGGAGACTGAGGAAATTTGGCATGCCAGTCAAGATTCTCAGTAACTTCTACAGATGTACGATTGAAAGTGTCCTCACCACCTCCATCACAGTCTGGTATGGCAACTGTACAGCACAAGACAGCTCTCCAGCGTGTGATTAAGACTTCACAATGCATCTGTGGAACAGCCTTCCTCTCACTGCAGGACATTTACCACACCAGGGTTCTGTGGAGGGCACACAACCTCATCAGGGGTCAATACTCAATCACAACACAACCTGTTTACACTGCTACCATCAGGCAGATGCTACAGGAACCTGAGAGCCAGGACTACGAGGTTGGCTAACAGCTTCTACCCACAAGCCATCAGGATTCTGAACAATTCCCTAACACACTGACCCCCCCCCCCTCCTCCTCACCTCAACTCAACACATAGTATTCATATTTTCATATTGTGAATCTTTATTTTATTCTTATATATTATTGCCTATTGTTGTATTTTATTGCCTTTTTATTGTTTTTTGTCTTATTGCCTTATTACTGTCTTATTTTTATGCAAGTCCGCTCAGGGAAATGAACAGAGTAAGAATTTCATTTTTTAGTGTAACTAAGCATCTGACAATAAAACTCTTGAATCTTGAATGTGTCCACTCCACTTCTGAAACCCTTCCAGTGGATGTTGGAGCCACCACAAAGCTGCACGTTCAGTGGAGTTTCCAACAACTCCAGCAGTTTTAGGAAGGCTCAGCTCCAAACACTCTTTCCAGTCATGTGTGGAAGACTTTTCCAGACTTCATGTCAGGTGATTTTTGATTTATGATTATTAAATAATGATAAATGCAAGTAGCCAGATTGTTACTGTGTGTTGTGTTGTAACTGTGCAAGTATTACGCAGAGTCTTAAAGTTGCACAAGAAAACACACACTCACATGCAGAAGCAACAGCAGAGCAGCAGCTCTGTTAAAATATAACAAGCCTCCACTCATTCTTGATGGGTTTTGATATTGTGGAGTTTTCATGCAACGCCAAACCCCGGCTGAGCCTGCATCTATTTCTGCAGACAGAAAGCAGTGAAATTCTCACAGAAAAAGAGACAAAGAGTGAGGTGCAAAAACAAAACAAATTCTCTGACATGATGCCTGAGGCGGAGAGGCTCTGCAGGCAGACCAATGCTCCTTCATCTTCCTGCCAAACTGAGGAGAGGATTTTCAAACGCCGTTAGAAACAGAGGGCATCCCCGCTAACCGGGTAGAGGGCCGGTGGCGATGCTGTCAGTCAGCGTAGCATCCCAGCAGCTCACTGCTAGAGCCTCATAATTATACCAGGCCACCTCACTGTGTGTGTTTGTGTGGTAAAGGAGACAACTTAACTGTATGAAGCAACAACTGACCAAGCTGCCTGTTTCTCCAAGTGTTAAACCTTAAATATCCTCTACATCACCATCATCATTCATTTTCTATACCTGATTATCCCTCATTAGGGTCACATGGTCTGCTGCAGCCAATCACAGGTGAGAGGCAGGATCCACCCAGACAGGTAGCAGCCTATCATGGAGCACACACACACACTTACACACACACACCCTCCCATGGTGATTTAGAGTCTCCAGTTAACCTCAGCATGTTTTTGGACTGTGGGATGAAGCTGGAGAACCTGGAGAAAACCCACCAGACACAGAGAACATGAAACTCCACACAGAAAGGTCCCAGACCCAGGACTGGGACCTGTGACCTTCTTGCTGTGAGGAAACAGCTCTAACCACTGCCCCACCATGTCGTCTCTGTACTGTTTCATTTGTCGTAAAGTAGAAACTGGGTCAGTTTTGAGTATTTTGAGCGTCAATATTAGGGTCATGAATCTATTGTACCTGTGATGAAGAACAGATCTTTAAGAGAGCTAAATGACTTAAGGCCTCTTACTCCATTAGTGATGAAGACATTTCAGTAGTTGGTCAAATAAATCGTGACAATGTTCAGGGTCTATTTGCTTCTCCTTTTAACAGAGGGAGGATGAGGCTATATTATTTCACTATTGATACAAGTATCTTGAGGGAGAAAAAAAGCATGAAATGCTTTTATTTGTAGATTTCTCTTTTTGAATCGATGAAGTTCGTCAACAGTGATGACAGATAATTCCTGGAGTTTATAGATCAAACTGTTTTAATCAGTCTGTTCTAGGATGGAGACATCGATCATTAGCAAGTTAAAGACTTTGTGTAGTGGTGAGACAGTGACTTCCTTAATTAAATGTCTATCAACTGGTCAGAAATGATAATTGTTGATTGTTACCTAAATTATAACAACTGTTACCAGGTATTAAATCATGACCTCAACTCATCTGCAGAGACTCTACTTTCTATGTAGACTGAACTATTTTAACATGGACAATTTATACTGATAGTTTTATTTTGAGTCATTTGAAGTTTGTGTTTTATCTCTTGGTATCCTATCCTTTACAACACAAATCAAAACTCATCTGTCCAGTATTGTTAAAATCATCAATCAAATAATTGTCATGTAGTTCTTTGGCAGATATTCGGCGGATCCCATCCCCTCTCAGAGGAATTAGTTCTTCTCCCATCTGGTTTGAGATTCAGGTTCTCCAGTGTAAAAACATGTTTAAATGTCCCAATGTTTCAAGTGCAATAGATGCACTTAACTTGCTCTAAAACATTGACTGGACTGGTCAGCAGCACTTTATTATCACTACCATCCAGTGGATTGATTCTTTTAACAAACACTTGTATTTTCTTTTTCCTTGTTTTTTGCTGCTGTGCTGTCTTATGTCTGAACCCTAACCCTAACCCTTTCCCTTCCGGGGAAAATAAAAGCCTGCACTGAACTGTTCAGGTTCTGGGCACATCAACACTCTTAGTGCTGTTCTCTTTTAGCTTCTCTGCTGCTGTTATGTCAATGTGCAACCCCATTAATTCAGAGAAGTCCCACAACAATAGCAATGAAAAGCTTTGCTGTATTGTGTCTGTGAAGGTCATGGTTGTCCATGGAGGGTTGAATCGAGGGCGATGGACTTGGTTGTAGAAACTTGAACAATGACGAGTCTCCTTTAGTTGTTCGGTAGCTGGTTCTTCAGTTTCTATAGGATCAGTCCTCTGAGGCCTTTCACCACAGGACCATGTCAGGTTAATCTGTGGGTGGTTTCTGTAGTCTGAAATTTACTGATTGCATATTCATCAACAACCTCACAATGGTATAAGCTACAAGTCCAGTTGCCCGCAATTCAATCCTCCTGATTAAAGAATTAACATAAGAAAGTAAAAATAAATATTTTTAATTAAAAAGGGATACAGTCACTACATACAGCAAGTCATATGTGTCTCCTGTGCATTTAATATATTTATTATTATGATATTTTTATAAACAACACAAGGAATATACATACATGGAACTCAGGCATCAAAAGATAGCGCAAAATAAAACAGACAAACATAAGTTCGAAAAACGCCCCATTTATCACAATCAAAATATGGCCACAACAGTAAAAACACAAACTATTGCACTCAGGTCCTATTGTCACTATTCTTTACATTAACTTACAAAGTCCTTAAAGCCAAATTCTATATGAAGTTACCATATTTAACCTGAAGAGGAAATTCCTTCCAAACATTGAAGGTTGAACACAACATTGATTTGTTGTGTTTCTATAGTTGTTTTAAAAGCTGTGTTCCAAAAAAACTGGTTCCTGATGAAGTTGTTTTTTTCATGAACCTTAACAAATCTTCTAAACCCCAGGACAGCAGTTCATTGTTGTAGATAGAAATTACATTAACAACTTTTTAATGTGGTAACATAGAACATGTATGATTAGATTTACATATTTAATGACACCAAGAAGATGCTCATAAACATATGTGTGAAATTAAATGACAGAACACTATAAAACACAAAAATAATCTGTGATGATGGGAAGCTGAGTTAAGACTTCCAGATGGATCTTTTGATCTATTTCTTCTCAGGTAGATGCTGCACACACACACACACACACACATATACGTATATAATATACAGTGGGGGAAATAAGTATTTGATCCCCTGCTGAATTTGTAAGTTTGCCCACTTCCATAGAAATGATCAGACTCGAGTTTTTATGGTTGTTTACTGGTTATGGGTATAGACAGAATATCAATTGAAAATGCATAAAAAACATACAATCTAAAAGTTATAAATTGTTATGTATTTTATTAAGCGAAATAAGTATTTGATCCCCAACAACTCACTTAGAATTCAGGCTCCTACAGATTGGCTGGTGCGCATGTGGCACACAGCGGTGCTCAGTCAACTAATTACCAATACTCCTGATCTTAACTCGTCATGTATATAAAGCACACCTGCTCTAAGAATCAGTTTCTTACATTCCAACTTCTACAGCACCATGGGCAAGACCAAAGAGCTGTCAAAAGATGTCAGGGACAAGATTGTAGACCTGCACAAGGCTGGTATAGGTTACAAAACCATCAGCAAAAGGCTTGGTGAGAAGGTGACAACTATTGGTGCCATTATTCGCAAGTGGAAGACCCATAAAAGGACCATCAACTGTCCTCGGTCTGGAGCTCCCCGCAAAATCTCACCTCATGGAGTGAGGATGATGATGAGAAAGGTGAGGGAGCAGCCTAAAACAACACGGCAGGAGCTTGTTAATGATCTGGAAGCAGTTGGGACCTCCGTCACCAAGAAAACAGTTGGCAACACACTGCGCCGTTATGGATTGAACTCTTGCAGTGCCCGCAAGGTCCCCCTGCTCAAGAAGGCACATGTACAGGCCCGCCTTAAGTTTGCCAGTGAACATCTAAATGACTCAGAGAAGGCTTGGGAGAAAGTGCTGTGGTCTGACGAAACCAGAGTTGAGCTATTTGGCATTAACTCGACCCGCCATGTTTGGAGGATGAAAAAACGTGAGTATGACCCAAAGAACACCGTACCCACGGTTAAGCATGGAGGTGGAAACATCATGTTTTGGGGCTGTTTTTCAGCAAAGGGTACAGGGCAACTTCACCGCATCTGGGGCCAATGAATGCAGCCATGTACTGTAACATCTTGGACAAAAACCTTCTTTCCTCAGCAAGAACACTGAAGATGCCTCGTGGGTGGGTTTTCCAACATGACAATGACCCAAAACATACTGCCAGGACAACAAAGGAGTGGCTCAAGAAGAAGCATATTAAGGTCATGGAGTGGCCTAGTCAGTCTCCAGACCTTAACCCGATCGAAAACCTGTGGAGGGAGCTGAAGCTCAGAGTTTCCAAGAGGCAGCCAAGAAACTTGAAGGATTTAGAGACTGTCTGTAAAGATGAATGGGCCAAAATCCCTCCTGCGCTGTGTGCAAACCTGGTGACCAACTACAAGAAATGTCTCATCGCTGTGCTTGCCAACAAAGGTTTCTCTACAAAGTACTGACTTGTGTTGTGCTTGGGGATCAAATACTTATTTCCCTTAATAAAATACATAACAATTTATAACTTTTAGATTGTGTGTTTTTATGCATTTTCGACTGATATTCTGTCTATACCCATAACCAGTAAACAACCATAAAAACCAGAGTCTGATCATTTCTATGGAAGTGGGCAAACTTACAAATTCAGCAGGGGATCAAATACTTATTTCCCCCACTGTAAATATGATGTGAACAGTGTTTTCTAATCACTAATACCCAGGGCTGTCTCATTAACATTCAGCTCTGTTAAAGGTTTATTTTGAGTCCAGATACCAAAGACCATCCAACATTTTCTGGCATCAATCTGCTGCTGTTGGCGCCTCCACCAGCCAAACAAAAATATAGATTTACACACACACACACACACACTCTCTCTCTCACTCTCTCTCTCTCTCTCTCTCTCTCTCTCTCTCTAACATTTACACTTGCATGCACATTACCTTTGGCTGTTATTATCACATCGCAGTGATTCAGTATAGGTTGAGTGGCCAGGGGCTGGAAGTATTGAGCTATTACAGCGTCCAAGCATCAGTGTAAACTTGGTATACACTAGAGGGCAAAATGAGCAGATGCTTTAATTGTTATTTGTGGTTGTTGGACAAATTAAATGGTAATAATTATAATAATAATAATTATTACTATTATAAATAGACCACATTTTGGGGGGAAAGAACAAATAAGTCTGATAGAACATCAACTAGATGTTGGGCTAATAAAATTGTTTTTATCTGTCTGGATCAATGATTGGACAAAAATAAACAGGCACTGACATGTTTTCAAACCCTCAGCGGCACATAGACTTCATCTTCTTCCAAACCTTAAGCATTAAAATGTAATTCAAACAGCCCCTTATGTCCAAATTTCATTCCAGAACTTCACATCTTCTTTCAGACATGAACCTTTATCCTCCAAACCAAAATCCAAACTTTTAATCATGGAAACTTCTCTCCAAACTTTCTTATTTATCAACATTTTCTCTCAGAACTAAATATTAATCTTCTTTGTTACATTTTAAATCTTCTTTTTCTTCTCCACACCTCTTCCAAACCATCAATATCATGCAAATTACCAATTTATTAATTAATTACTAAACCTTCATCAAAATCTTCCTCTGAACCTCAACAGTATCCAAACCTTCAGAGATCAGCCCTTCTCTGATTCTTCTTCCAAACCTTAATGTTTATCCAAATCTTCTTCAAACCTCCACCTTTTAAATTTCACTTTAGAAATTAAAGGCACAATATTTTATTTTAAATTTGACTAAAATGACTAAGCCTAGATAAATATTGTTAAGAGTTGTGTCTTTAATCATCCTAAATGTTTCCAATGAGTTTGTATTTTTTTTAATATATATATATTTAAATGCAATGAACTCCTGTGGACACATTTTATTTGAGAAACAGAAACTAAGCACATGTTAGCATTAGCTCAGGTAGCAGCAAACTGCCTGTGAGAAACAGATTATTAACATGAAGCTGATTTGTTCATTGTATTACCTTTAATCAGCATGTCTGTTTACTTTGGAGTGGAGAAGATTAGATAATGATAGTTGTCTTTCTCGTGATTTGAAATCAACTCATGCTTTGTTATTTTTCAACAGGAGCCCTAGTGGCTGAAAATGGCACATTGTGCATTTTAATCTTCACCTTAAACTGTTTCTAATAGTGATAATATATAATAATGTTAACACCTTCACTTTATTGTTAATATTGTTGTTTTAAGCCTCAACTTACAAACTTTCTCCCAGACTGAGGTTTCCACCATGGAAATGTCATTTATCTGTGTGAAACTCAGCAGTAATAGACCCACAGCTGTAGGCTACATCACACTCATCTATTCCTCCTCACTTCACACGCCTGAAACGTCTGAAACATCGACTGACAACAGCTTGGCATCGACTGACAGTCTCCAGGATCAGCCCAGTTCACATGTCCTCTGTTTAGCAGCATAAAGCCTTGTTAATAGAGTCCTGGAGTAAAAAAACAAACGAAAACAACCTGCTGAATTTAACTAGAGAACAGAGGAGCAGACAAAGCATATAAAAGAGAGAGATGGAGAGAAATATTAATTTAAATGAAGAAGGCCAAGTGAAGAAAGTGCAGCATAGGGAAATAATGAGAGGAGGACAATCCAAGGAAGGTGGAAATAAGGGAAGAAAAATAAAGAAAGGCAGAGTGAAGGAGGAAGGGAAAGCGAGCCAGTTAAATACTCACAGTTTGCATCAGGGAGCTGCAGGCCTGAATGACAAAGTCCCCATTAAACCAAGATGGAGTCTCCTGCCTGCAGCAAAGCGCTGAAGTCGCTCAGGTGGTCCCATTACAGAGGCGTAATTAGAGCAAGAGCACATTGATTCCAGAGCTGGGTCAGTGCTGCAGTTTACAGGAGAGACGCTGAAACCTCGATGGGAAACAAACACGGGACGAATTACTGCAAACAGACTTCTGCTGGTTTGTAGCTGCACGTTCCACATTATCTGTTTGGTGTCTTTGCTGATTGTCATAATAATGATATGTTGACATGTTGAGATCTTTATTTTTGGCAGCAAACGACCAGACCGCTGTCAGTGTGAAGATGATTAATTATGCAACATAATTCATTAATTTCAGTCAAATCATGTTAATCAGTTTTCAGTCTTACTTTGATGAGATTTAACACTCAAAACCATATATAAAGCAGCCATTTATAAATGTGTGTGATTATCTTGTTCAGTTCTGTCAGGTCACCACCTAACCCTAACCCTGACCCTACTGATTTTATTAGAGTTGTTACACCACCACCATATTTTATGAAAGTTTGGATGTGGCCATTTTAATTTTCTTTTAAGGTTTTTACATCATCCTGCATTTTCACAGTCCTGCCATATGCCATATACTCTTTTTCCCCTGTTAAAGTTTTTTAGAGACTTTTTCCTTGTATGATGTGAGGGTCTAAGGACAGGAGATGTTGTTTTATACAAACTGTAAAACCCATTGGGGCGAATCTGTGATTTGTGATTTGGTCTGAACAGATAAAATTGACTTGACTTGATTTGACTTGACTTGGTGTCTTTACTAAAACCAGATTGAAGATGTGATCAGACCAAATAAAGAAAAGTTGTGGGTTGGCTTTGGGTGAAGAAAAGAATAGTTAAAAATATTTACATAAAAGGTACGATTCACTTTAAAAACTACACATGTTCTGTAATGGGATTAAACAAACCACACAGATAAAGTCATTATTAGTGAGACTCCTCTAGTCTTATTTTCACAACATATTTCTTTACATCGTACGGATAAAAATATCTGTAATCACACAAAAAAGAAAATTGAAGGGAATGAGACATTGCATAAAATACTGGTTTAATGATAGAGCCCTATGAGAGCCCTATGACTAATAAAATATGTTTGGTTCCAGTACAAACAACATCCATTCAGAGATGAAATTAGAGCTTCTACACTGTAAAAAAAAGAATAATGGAGAAAACTCAAAATTTCAAGGCAACCTTTTGCAGGAAGACTTTTGAGTTGTATCAGCAATTTGCTTTCATTGTCCAAACTCAACTTTTATCGTTGGGACAATGACAGCAAATTCCTGACACAATTCACATAACAGCGTAAGTGTAATTAGTACAAGTGACATTTCATCATTGTACTAATTATATTTATGCTGTTATGTGAATTGTCACTACTATTGAATTTTCATTTTGTGAATATAAAGATTTTTATTTGCTCATTTACTCATAATTGATTTCATTAGCAAAAGTTGATTAACTGCAGTCATTTTTGTACCTGTATTTGAATAAATACACAATTCTAAATGGAGTCAACTCTTTTATTTCACTTATCTTTCAAAAATTGCACATGAAAGCTTCAGACACTAACTCACTCATTGCACAATAACAGTGTCAATTAGAATCAAGAATGGCACAACTGCCCAGATGTATGCATCCATGCTATAAAAACTATATGTGCCAATGGAACAGTGTAGAATGGCACATGTAAACTGTTCAATCTCACTATACAATAACAGTGACAATATAACACTCAACCACACAAAAGAAATACCATTATAAAACAAGAACAGTATTTACATAAGATTTTAAGTCAAATATTTCACTACAGTACAAACTACATGCTTACATTACAAGGCTCGGAAAGCAAAGACAAATCTGTCAAAGGACTGCCCATCTTCACCGGGGTGAGTAATTAAAACAGGGGTCACCAATCCTGGTCCAGAAGGGCCGGTGTGGGTGCAGGCTTTTGTTCCAACTAACCAGGAACACACCGGATTCTACTAATCAACCACTAGAGCCATTGCTACGGACCTTCATTAGTAGAATCAGGTGTGTTACTGCTTGCGTGGAGGGTGTTTGTACAAGCCTTCTTGGCTACAGAAGATGGGTTAATAGATGAACTACATGCAACAAACAGTACATTAAATATGGGCTCTCTGGTGTGTTTTTCTATGACGGGGCATAGCTTTCTGCCCCGGGTTAGCTCGCGCAGGCGCATTGTTTGTAAACATGAAATCTATCTATGCTGTCTTTTTGTGATGTGTAGTACTTACTAGACTTTGCTTGAATAAATCTTTGGGCTCCTCCCGAAGGAAAACTGGAAGGCCTCGAAGCGCAGCATCCTTGCGATGTCGGACAATGTTAGAGGTCTACAAATAATAAAAATTATGATAAAAAAAATCTAAATACAGTGTTTAATTTTGCAAACAAAGAAAATGATTCTACACCACATGATTAAAATAAATGTTTCCAACACTGTACCTCATCATCAAGCTTCTCCAAGACTTCCTCCATTTCTTTTCCAAAAGCTCCTTTTCGGGCACGATATAGTCGCAGAAGTTTTGGCGTGTATTTGTCCACTGCCGTTCTAAATGTTCCCAGCAAATCCTTGTTTGTTATGCGGAAGAACTCCTCACATATCTGCCAAGACAGAATATGAACAAATCAGAACAATTACAAAGAATTCAAAATAAACATTACACACATAAAAAACAAGGGGACAGAAGAGCAAACACTTACCTGTTCTTTAAAGAACAAAGCTGGCCATCTGGACTTCCACCACCATTGGTTGCTCTTCAACTATCTCTCTTCTCCTTAGGGAAAATGTTAAGTCCATTTTCTCCCTCACAAGTGAACGATCTAATTGTGCTTTCTTGGAGGCTTCCACCAAGAGAAGTCTTTGTTCTTCAAGTGACGCATCCTCTTGTTGTTGTGGATGTTGAGGAACATAGTTCATTTCTCCACGTCTAGCTCTCTTAAGTGTGTATTTAGTTGTACCCCCATCTACTCTTCGCTTCTTATTGACAGACACTTCACTGCAACCTGCCTCTCGCAGCTTTGCTCTGTAATTATTGAGCTTGTTTCGAATGCTAACTAACCATCCCTCATATCCCTTGCCTTTACCAGGCTCCTTTAGGCAAGGGTACTTGAGTATCAGACTTGAAGCAATAGACTCAATTTCACCATGCTCTGGATAGGCCTTGATGTCAAAAACTGACTGGGCAATTTTGTCAAGAATTTCAATCTTCATGTCTCTTGACACATCAATGCCGATTTTGGTCTTTTCATATGCTTCATTGCCTCTCCTTAATTTCAACTCTACATCAAGAGATAAAGCAGGTATAGGAAATGGATCAGGCCAAGCTAAGAGGCTGCGCAGATACCCTGGGGAAAGGATGTTTGCCTGGCTTTCAGAAGAGCTCATGCTCACAGTGTCCAAGGATGATATGGAACCAAGAGACTGGCTGTCATTTTCGGCATACCAAGAGCCTTTTTTCCCTTGTATGTGGAGGACAGCACGGCTATCAGGTAGCTCTGAAATATCTGACAAATTGCAGAGTGCATTTTGGAACTCAGGGTCCTCAAACTGTAATAAAAAGTCTGCTTGGAGTTGTAATTTTTCTTTGATAAGATCAATGAGGGCATCCACTGTTTCTGGAACTTGAGACAGCTGAACACGCCGCGTTTGTTAGAAGGATGATCAGATAAATTTCAAGATGCATACTTACCATTTTCTTCAATACAAACATGCTCTCAGCGTCACCCAAAGCTTTCCTCCCACATAATATGCTGTCAAAGGGTAATAATGGGTCAGCTCATCAGCATCAAGAACAAAAAGTTCTGCATAGTCACTGTCTTCCACTTCAAATGATCTATAATGCTCAAACTACCACACAGTAAGTCTTTTCGACAGGAAAGATACTTTATCAGAACAGACTAAAATGCTCAATATCGTGTAAAGTTCTGGCTGTCCAAATCTCTCCCCTGACATGATTATCATGTTTTGAGCATTCTGTTCCAAACAGCTGTATTTTACAGGACATATTGACAATGTCAACATTTGGAAATTTGGCCAGAATAGCATTTCTGCGGGGAGAATCCAAAGATGACACTCGAACAGCTTTCGCTTTCAATGTTTCAATGTTGATATCTGCCTTGAAGAGGCTCTGCCCATCCAAATGGTAGGCCATCAACTGCTGACGTTTTGTAGCTAAGGAGAGAAGCAAATTATTTGTATTATGCAGATTACAAGCAACTTTCTTGAAGAGGCCATGCTTGGATTCAAACCTCATCATCCAGAGATCGACCAACGGGCCAAAACAGCGTATGAGGTGTGGGTAATGCTCAATAATATGATGTTTTGGTTTCAAAACAAAGGTGGGGAATGTTGCTTTCACTAGTGAGCGGTGATCTGACAGCTTACATGTTAGGTAACACAATGCCTCCTCTGTGACCTTATCAGACACAACAATTTCCATCTCTTTTAGATCCATTAGAATTTCCCATGATGGTTTGTTTACTGGAACAGTGTCACCAATCATGAGTGGCAGCAGTCTCAACAATGCCCAATTTTCATGTCCATTTCCCCTGATAGAATGTCTGGAGAAAGCTGCTTTTAGAATAATCTTTGGTTTGTTGACTTGGTCAGAGTTTTTGTAGGGGAATGACCTTATAATATGATTAAGCCTATCAAGTGTGAAAAAGCCCTTCGAAATTAAGTCTTGAAGACACAAGGATAACTTGATTGGAATCACTCCTTCAAATAAATCGTGCAAAATATCTGGAGGGAATCCTGTCACAGGATGGAAAAAAGAAAGGTGCTTGCTTAGTACACACTCTCCTTTCACTCCACTCACACTCTTAAGAGCTGGATTTTGGTGAAGCTCTCCAACACATCTATTGTGCTGCTCAACAGTTCTCAACTGGAAGTCAGTTGCTTTCACAGTTGCTATCTGACTGTGACTGACCAAACAAAAACAACAAAATTTATCTACTCTGAAACTTTCTTGGAATCCTGCCAAACTGTGTGCTCCAAGGTTATCTGCACAGACACAGAAAAGTTTTACTCTAAAGGTCTCTGAGACATCTGTTCCATACTCTTCAATGAATTTCAGAACCTTCAACAATGGTTCCAGATATCTTTCATAACCAAATTTCTTCACATCAATACTTCTTCCTAATGCTGCCAACTGGATAGAAGTAAGACTGGCCCTGAACTTTGCTGGTAAATTTAAAACAATCCAATAGACACCAACTATTTTATGGATCTTCCTTGATGTACCCAAAGGATTGCAAACTTCAAATTCATCGATGTAAAGAGCTAAAGTGATGTCTTTTTCTGTGTCTGTACAAGCATTAGACTGTTTAAAGTAATAGCTATCCTGAAAGGATCTGAATACACCAGCTAAGTGTTCTTGTCTGAAACTCAGTACATTGGCAAAATCAGAACGCCGCAACAGATTCTGGAGAACTGCTTTCAGTGGTACGTAGACAAATGTATTTTTCCTGTTTTGTTGGTAAAGGTATTCTACTGGTTCAGTCAGTCAGTCAGTCATTTTCTATACCTGCTTATTCCTCATTAGGGTCGCAGGGGTCTGCTGGAGCCTATCCCAGCGCGTTACGGCGAGAGACAGGGATACACCCCAGATGGTCGCCAGCCAATCGTGGGGCACACACACCATTCACTCACACACTCACACCTATGGGCAATTTAGAGTTGCCAATTAACCTGAGCATGTTTTTGGACTGTGGGAGGAAGCCGGAGTACCCGGTGAAAACCCACGCAGACACGGGGAGAACATGCAAACTCCACACAGAAAGGTCCCAGACCCCGGACCAAGGAGGTCTTGAACCTGCGACCTTCTTGCTGTGAGGCAACAGCGCTAACCCCTGCTCCACCGTGTCACCCTCTACTGGTTCAATGAAAGGGAAATTCTGCTTAAAATACAGGTTCCTTCTGTAGTCTGTAGATAGACAGCCCTTTCCTGATGTTGTTACAAGTAATGGATTGGACAAAAATACAGATTCCACTATATCTTGAATAAGACTATTGTCAGCAGCAATGTGGTGCTTTTGAAGGAACTCAGCTACAGACTGAAAACAATGGGACTTTGAAGCTGTAAGTATATCATTGGTTTCCTCAATTATTTCCTGAACTGCACTTCGGGAGACATGTAAGACTGTTTGCAAAGACAGGAAATGTTTTGCAATCTTATGTTCTATTGATTCATAAGGTATTAACTCTAAAGACTTTGTTTGAGCTTCCCCTGAAAAGCTGCCAGAATCACTCTGTAAAGATGTTGAGGCTTCACCAGTGACTTCAGGAACACCAACTAAGTCACTTGTACTAGAATGAAGCACACTCCTTAGACCACTGATTGTGTGCCCTTTGTGCTTCCTGCTTCTGTGTGAGCTAAATCCTGAGTAACTATTTGTTTTAAATTGACAATTTAAAAAAGGACACTGGATTCTTTCCTGAACTTTTAGATGATTTCCAAGATGGTTTGTGATATCTCCTTCGGAACACAATTCATGGAAATCACAAAGCTCACATTTGAAAATGATGTCCGACTGATGAATTGTCTGACCTGGGTTGTGAACTCTGGATAAATGGGATTTCAGAGCTCCCCGAGCCCTAAACACACATACACAGGTGGTATGTACACAAGGCCAATGATGAGGTCTTCGATGATGCAATTCGTAGTGTCGGATGAGATCTGCCTCGTTTCCCGTGAATGAACAGAGCTTGCACTGCATGTGGTTTCCTCCCTATAAATAAAAACAACAGTCAACAACAGGTTGGGGTGAAAAACTTAAATATGTAAAAGGGATTCCCGCAGCGCTTTATAGCTAAGGCAGCGCCTTAACAGTCGCCTACCGCCTTGCCAACGTTCCTCCGCCAAGCAAAAAAGAAAAAACGCACCGCGGAGGAACCAAGCGGCAACCTCCCCTCCTCTCAGGTGAAGCCAGTGCGGAGGTGGAAAATGCTGCAGTCCCACCAGTGGCCGCGAGGACGTGGATCGGGAAGTCGGCAAACTTCAAAAGGCTCTAATGCAAGTGAACAGAGCGAAGTCGCGACTTCAGAGCCGGATTTCTCGATTCCCCCACAATCGCGCGCGGACCCCTCCCCCCTCCCGGACAATTGCGCGCGAACCCCCGTTTTGAAAATAGCCGATATCATGCCATGCCACTGCAAGTGAAATGATGTGCTGGCGGGCAGCCAAGCAACACAGGTGGCGGGCAGGCGAAACTAGGCCGGTAGAGGAGGGAGGCACCGCTGAGAATTTGCATGTGTGACTAAAAGCGCGACTGTAAAACAGGTCGTGAGGGAACTGAAAGCAGGGCTAACTTTCTAGCATGCAGGCCAGTAATGATAGATAAACTGAGAAAGTAGCCAATTTACACATTCGATATTCATCTATATGTTCTCAACCCATTTTAGACAGAATACTTACATTCACATTTGACGGAAGATTATACTGGATTCAAATCGGCATCTTGCTTTGTCCAAAGTTGGCATTCTCCTTCAACTTTTCTTCTTCGGTGCAGTGCTACTACAGACTGGGTGCTAACAGACAGACCATACTTGCCAACGCCACCCAGTGGCCAATGTCAGAGCTGCAATATGGGTTATTTCTTTGGGATTTGTTGTACCAACAACAAATTGCAAATCCTGGTAATTCACAATAACAAATTTTGTCATAATCGAGGTGCACATTATTGCTTTAACATTTATTTTTTAGTTAGATATACATATTTTAATTTCCATGTTCAAACCATTTAGTATACACACTCTGGTGAATAGATTGTCGTTGTCTTTTTTACAGTGTTATGGATGGAAAGTATGAAACTAGCCAGAATATAAACAGAAAAACATGTTGAGACAAAGAAATAAATGAAAAACCTAAACAATAAGCTTGTCCTTCAGGCGCGCATTCCTGCTGTTTTATCTTCTGTTTGCTCTTTCATATGTGAGAATCTCTCCATCTATCTGTCTCTGTCAGGCACTTTCATTTTCCTGCATCTTCTCCATCTCTCATTATTTCTCTCTCTCTCTGAGCCTCTCAGTCTTAATTGAGGCAGTAGCAGCAGGGCAAATGAGGCGCTACCTGATTAGGAGGTTAAACCAATGGTGTGGCCCGATAACAAATCCATCTGCTAATAAAAACAGGGCGGCGATCATATCTGCACAGAGCTTCACTTGCTCGCTCCTATTTGGCTTTCAGTTCAAATGTGTTTTATTGGAATTCAAATCAAGGAACAAAACAGCTTTCAGTCAGTTTCCATTTCACTGAACAGAATTCATTTTTATTTTATTAACAGGGTTTTATCATATTAAGACACAATATTGAAAGCATATTAGCAGCAACACTTTGATGTTCGGTGCTTGTGTATCTGTGCTTTTATGAAAAGGGTCAGCAATGATGATAAGAACAGAGCTGCTGAGTGTTGATGCAACACAAATCTGGTAAAAATACAGGATAACAGCAGAATGCAGCCTGGAGCTGGAGGCTGTTAGTGATGCTGCTGCTGCTGATGATGATGGTGAAACCCACTCTGGACCAAAGTGCTATGGCAGCCATTAAATACAGTTTTCTACTATGAGCAAAGCAGAGTCTAGCATTTTATCAACTTGAATCAGGATTGAGGCTCCAAATGAAACACTGCTGTAAGTTTGGTCACAGGTGAGAAATCTCCTCTTTCCACAGAAAGATCCTATTCCCAAATATTTCTGAAAACAGACCTCCAGACTGTTTCCTTTTGTATGGGATCAGTAAATGAGTCACATAAACGTATACAGTATAAATAAAGTTTAAAATGTGACCTGTTATCAGACAAAAACTTTTGAATTCTTCCTATAAACAAACTTTGGTGAAAAACATTTGATAAAATCATCCTGAAAGCAGCAGAGCACTACAAAATCTGAAAATATCCATTAGACCAATATTGAGTAAAAATATTTCATTTCACTGGCAGATAATTTTTTTTCATTATTTTCATGATTTTAGTACTTTTTTAAGCAAATGTGATTCTAGTTTTACCTAAACAAAACCAAGCTGACCCAAATCAATGAAAAAACTGGAAAAAGATTATCTGCCAGTGCAATAAGATAATTCTTAACATTTCAGTTTTTGCGGTGTGACTTTGTACCTGAGGGTGACACGGTGGTGCAGGGGTTAGCGCTGTTGCCTCACAGCAAGAAGGTTCAAGACCTCCTTGGTCCTGGGTCTGGGACCTTTCTGTGTGGAGTTTGCATGTTCTCCCTGTGTCTGCGTGGGTTTTCTCCAGGTTCTCCAGCTTCCTCCCACAGTCCAAACACATGCTGAGGTTAATTGGAGACTCTAAATTGCCCGTAGGTGTGAGTGTGTGAGTGAATGGTGTGTGTGCCCCATGATTGGCTGGTGACCATCTGGGGGTTATCTGTATCCCTGCCTCTCGCCATAACGTGCTGGGATTGGCTCCAGCAGACCATGTGACCCTAATGAGGAATAAGTAGGTATAGAAGATGACTGACTGACTTTGTACCTGCTCCAGGCTTTGACCTCTGACCTCTTTGACCGCTTTGACCCCCCTAATTTCATGGCAGTTTTTGAGAGAGACCTCTTAGATCCTTTTTTTTTCCCTCGGTAACACGACTGGATGAAATGTCAGTGACTGCTGGACTCGGTCAGCCCAAATAAACTGAAAAATCAAGTCAGCTGCAATTCAACTGCAATTCTGATTATTGAACTGTAAAAAGATGCTGTGTTAACAATTTGCTGCATCAACCAGAAAGTAAAACCAACAGGAAACAGAGAGGTGTTGAGATCAAGAGACAGACAGGAGAAGACAAAGGATGTGAAGCTGGAGATAAACGCTCTAATAAATGTCTAGCATGGACTAAACTGCCTTCTGGTTGCTGGTGTTTAACCACAGTCACTGAGCTCTCAGCCTCTAAACTCACATCTGAAAAAACACATGTGGGTCTGCTGGACACCAAACGAGCATCTATCTGCTCAGGAATATGTTAATTCGACAAGCTGGACCACTTCCTCATCCTTCCTTTCATTCCTCCAGGGCTTCACTTGACTTTTCTTTGCATTTAATTCATACATTCTGCTGTGACTCCAGACACTTTTACACAGATAAAAATAGCTGGTTTGAATACAAGTCCTGAAGCTTTATTCACTGAGTATTTATGAAAGGAATGTGTGACTGGTTCTTCCTCTGAGGCAGAATGTGTGTTTATCAGTGAAATCACCTGGTGCAGGAAGACAAAGTACTCATTAAAACATCAAAACTGTGTTAATCCACGCCTGAAAATAATCCCTAACAAATCCACTGTTTCCTCCTGTTTGAGGGACATTTGCAAACAATTAGTGTCCTGCTGTTTCATGAATGATTTTGCTTTGCTGAAAATAAACCAATGTTCTGTAGCCGAGAGACATCTCTACAGAATTCTGAGCAGGACGAAGATGTCAGAATGTATTGAGAGGAATAAATGTTTGTTTTCTAGTAGAAAATAAGCAAGTTATAAGGAACAGTGGCTTAATTCTTTAGTGTGAAAGAAATAGTGAAAGAGCAACAACTAGAACATACACAGCGTTCTCAATTTAAAACACAAATGTGTGTTGACTTTCCTTTTCATTTTAACCCAAAACTGTCCTCTAACTGAGTGTTTCCTGCCATTAACCACATTATCAGTCAGCTGGAACATGTGAGTAATGATGAGAAGGGACAGAAAGGAAACGTGGATGAGAACATTAAGGAAATTAACTATTAACCCTAACCCTAATCTATACATATCTGTGTTTATGTGAAGTTGTGGTGTGTTTTCACTAACTAGATATTGTGGTTTTAAGGTTTCTCCTCTAAAGGGTTAGGGTCCTCTAAAGAACAGTTTTTTTTGTGGGTTTGTTTCAATAATATTTATGAGCCTCTCTTCTGATTGGCTGAATGGGGTAATGACTGACATCACAACTTCACAGAAATCCTGAGGGCTCGTTGTAAGGCTCAGTGTCTGAATATGGTTGCATGTATTTTCTATGGATGAAGAATTTCAAAACCTAGAACAGTATAGAACAAACATTTATGACTAAATACATATGGACCTTTAACAGTAACTATACACTCAAAATGTGTCGCTAATCAAGACATATTGGGGAAGAATCCAGGAAAAATTAGAACTAACCCTAACCCTGCAAAATCCAGCTGGGTTAGGGTTAGTTTTACCTCTGGTTAGCACCCTGGTCAGAGAGAATGAACATAAAGGAAAAATACTAACATGAACACACAATCTTATTTTTCAGAGAGGGTTAGGATTTGTTAGTTAGGTTAAGGTTAGGTCCCCGTCTGTTCTGTTCTGTTAGGGTTAGGTTCTGTTCTGTTAGGGTTAGGGTTCATATAGGTTAGGGTTAGTTTTTGTTATAGTTAGGGTTAGGTTCTGTTCTGTTAGGGTTCATATAGGTTAGGGTTAGTTTTTGTTATAGTTAGGGTTAGGTTCTGTTCTGTTAGGGTTCATATAGGTTAGGGTTAGTTTTTGTTATAGTTAGGGTTAGGTTCTGTTCTGTTAGGGCTAGGGTTCATATATGTTAGGGTTAGTTTTTGTTATAGTTAGGGTTAGGTTCTGTTCTGTTAGGGTTCATATAGGTTAGGGTTAGTTTTTGTTATAGTTAGGGTTAGGTTCTGTTCTGTTAGGGTTAGGGTTCATATATGTTAGGGTTAGTTTTTGTTATAGTTAGGGTTAGGTTCTGTTCTGTTAGGGTTAGGGTTCATATAGGTTAGGGTTAGTTTTTGTTATAGTTAGGGTTAGGTTCTGTTCTGTTAGGGTTCATATATGTTAGGGTTAGTTTTTGTTATAGTTAGGGTTAGGTTCTGTTCTGTTAGGGTTAGGGTTCATATAGGTGAGGGTTAGTTTTTGTTATAGTTAGGGTTAGGTTCTGTTCTGTTAGAGTTAACATAGGTTAGGGTTAGTTTTTGTTATAGTTAGGGTTAGGTTCTGTTCTGTTAGGGTTAGGGTTCATATATGTTAGGGTTAGTTTTTGTTATAGTTAGGGTTAGGTTCTGTTCTGTTAGGGTTCATATAGGTTAGGGTTAGTTTTTGTTATAGTTAGGGTTATGTTCTGTTCTGTTAGGGTTCATATATGTTAGGGTTAGTTTTTGTTATAGTTAGGGTTAGGTTCTGTTCTGTTAGGGTTAGGGTTCATATAGGTTAGGGTTAGTTTTTGTTATAGTTAGGGTTAGGTTCTGTTCTGTTAGGGTTAGGGTTCATATATGTTAGGGTTAGTTTTTGTTATAGTTAGGGTTAGGTTCTGTTCTCTTAGGGTTCATATATGTTAGGGTTAGTTTTTGTTATAGTTAGGGTTAGGTTCTGTTCTATTAGGGTTCATATATGTTAGGGTTAGTTTTTGTTATAGTTAGGGTTAGGTTCTGTTCTATTAGGGTTCATATAGGTTAGGGTTAGTTTTTGTTATAGTTAGGGTTAGGTTCTGTTCTATTAGGGTTCATATATGTTAGGGTTAGTTTTTGTTATAGTTAGGGTTAGGTTCTGTTCTCTTAGGGTTCATATATGTTAGGGTTAGTTTTTGTTATAGTTAGGGTTAGGTTCTGTTCTGTTAGGGTTCATATATGTTAGGGTTAGTTTTTGTTATAGTTAGGGTTAGGTTCTGTTCTGTTAGGGTTAGGGTTCATATAGGTTAGGGTTAGTTTTTGTTATAGTTAGGGTTAGGTTCTGTTCTGTTAGGGTTAGGGTTCATATATGTTAGGGTTAGTTTTTGTTATAGTTAGGGTTAGGTTCTGTTCTCTTAGGGTTCATATATGTTAGGGTTAGTTTTTGTTATAGTTAGGGTTAGGTTCTGTTCTATTAGGGTTCATATATGTTAGGGTTAGTTTTTGTTATAGTTAGGGTTAGGTTCTGTTCTATTAGGGTTCATATATGTTAGGGTTAGTTTTTGTTATAGTTAGGGTTAGGTTCTGTTCTATTAGGGTTCATATAGGTTAGGGTTAGTTTTTGTTATAGTTAGGGTTAGGTTCTGTTCTGTTAGGGTTAGGGTTCATATATGTTAGGGTTAGTTTTTGTTATAGTTAGGGTTAGGTTCTGTTCTGTTAGGGTTCATATAGGTTAGGGTTAGTTTTTGTTATAGTTAGGGTTAGGTTCTGTTCTGTTAGGGTTCATATATGTTAGGGTTAGTTTTTGTTATAGTTAGGGTTAGGTTCTGTTCTGTTAGGGTTAGGGTTCATATAGGTTAGGGTTAGTTTTTGTTATAGTTAGGGTTAGGTTCTGTTCTGTTAGGGTTAGGGTTCATATATGTTAGGGTTAGTTTTTGTTATAGTTAGGGTTAGGTTCTGTTCTCTTAGGGTTCATATATGTTAGGGTTAGTTTTTGTTATAGTTAGGGTTAGGTTCTGTTCTATTAGGGTTCATATATGTTAGGGTTAGTTTTTGTTATAGTTAGGGTTAGGTTCTGTTCTATTAGGGTTCATATATGTTAGGGTTAGTTTTTGTTATAGTTAGGGTTAGGTTCTGTTCTGTTAGGGTTCATATATGTTAGGGTTAGTTTTTGTTATAGTTAGGGTTAGGTTCTGTTCTGTTAGGGTTAGGGTTCATATAGGTTAGGGTTAGTTTTTGTTATAGTTAGGGTTAGGTTCTGTTCTATTAGGGTTCATATATGTTAGGGTTAGTTTTTGTTATAGTTAGGGTTAGGTTCTGTTCTGTTAGGGTTAGGGTTCATATATGTTAGGGTTAGTTTTTGTTATAGTTAGGGTTAGGTTCTGTTCTGTTAGGGTTAGGGTTCATATAGGTGAGGGTTAGTTTTTGTTATAGTTAGGGTTAGGTTCTGTTCTGTTAGAGTTAACATAGGTTAGGGTTAGTTTTTGTTATAGTTAGGGTTAGGTTCTGTTCTGTTGGGGTTAGGGTTCATATATGTTAGGGTTAGTTTTTGTTATAGTTAGGGTTAGGTTCTGTTCTGTTAGGGTTAGGATTCATATAGGTTAGGGTTAGTTTTTGTTATAGTTAGGGTTAGGTTCTGTTCTGTTAGGGTTAGGATTCATATAGGTTAGGGTTAGTTTTTGTTATAGTTAGGGTTAGGTTCTGTTCTGTTCATTCTGCTCAGTTCTCTGTGCGTTTGGCCATTTGTTTATTAGTTAGTTCACTCGCCACACCTGTCACATCCAGTGATTTCACCTGGCATTGAACACTGCTGGCCGAGCCGACACATGTCATCCTTCTCCTCATTGGGAAAGGTCAGCTGCTGTTTTTACTGAGAAAATGAAGTTTCCAAATGACGTGATGGACGATGAGAAGCTCAGAGTTCTCAGAGAGTTTCACATTTAAAAGACAGAAGCAGACGATGTGAAACCTATCATTAATCAAAAAGCTCCTGATTTCCTGAATCTTGTATTTCATTCAAAGTTATTGGGGACATGTTGTTAAAAGTGCAGTGAAATTAATCAGTGTCTAGCATAACAGATTTGGCAGAAATGTCATATAATACTGATCATTTTGCTTTAGAATGAGAACTATATCGATCATTGTTAGATCTGAAACTAGACTCCCTGTGTTATGGATTTGTAGGGGCTAGAAATCTTTAGCATACTGTCACATAGTCCATATGGATATTACCTCTGTGATTATGTGAAACTTCACTGTCTGATTTCAGGATTCAAATCCAACAATTTCTCATTTCAAAGGCTGCTTCAATCACAAAAAAGACAAATTGTATTTGTTCAGCCCAAAATCACACATCACAGATTAGCCCCTAAGGGTTTTACAGTTTGTACAACACAACATCTTAGACCCTCACATCAGACAAGGAAAAACTCCTTTACTTTAACGAGGAGAAAAAAAAAAGTGAAGTGAACAGGATGGAAATAATAAGACTCTTGGATCCTTTCATTCAAATGTTGACATCACAAACACTGACTCTATTGAAATAAATGAAGTTGATTAATTAACTTGGAAACTGGCCACTGAACATATTATTTATTGTATTTTATTTATTTGCACAAATACTAAAACACAAAGCCTGTAATGATTTATAGACCTGAAAAAAAAACATTTTTTCCCAAAACGTAGGTCTACATAATAAAACTAAACAACAATAACAAACAATAATGAATTGTGAACTGCCAGATAATAAACCCAGCTACTGTTCTCACTTGTTTCTTATTGGCAGCTCTAGCACAACTTTCATAGAAATGTTGCAAATGTTTTTGTCCATGACAATAACCTTAAGTCACAGTTTTTTGGGTCAGTTTTTATAACGTTCCTCTGAATGTTGTGCTAATGCTTTTGTTCAAATGACTTTCTCAGGACATTGAGAAGTCAAATAAATTATATTTGTTCAGATATATTTGTTAAAAAATCACAGATTCAGGTTGTAAAACGGCAACACAACATCCCCTGTCCTTAAAAAAAAACTTTTAACAGGAAAAAAAGAGGTTCCTCAGGAAGAGAAGAGGATGATACTCTACAGGACAGACAGGCTGCAAAAGACGAAGTGAACAAGATGGAACATAACAATACCTCATTCACTCATCTTCTATACCTGATTATTTCTCATTAGGGTCACATGGTCTGCTGGAGCCAATCACAGCTCATTATAGGTGAGAATCAGGATCCACCCAGACAGGTTGCAGCCTATCATGGAGCACACACACACACCATTCCCTCCCTCCCTCCCTCCTATGGTGATTTAGAGTCTCCAATTAACCTCAGCATGTTTTTGGACTGTGGGATGAAGCTGGAGAACCTGGAGAAAACCCACCAGACACAGAGAACATGAAACTCCACACAGAAAGGTCCCAGACCCAGGACTGGAACCTGGACCAGGACTGAAACCTAGACCTTCTGATGTGAGGAAACAGCTCTAACCCCACTGGCCCACCATGTCACCCAATTTAACAATAATGTTGGATTTAAGTCAGAAATACTTAAGAAACATAAACTAACCTTATCAGAACATTTAGGAAAGTTTACATTTGAAAAAAAAAATGTTTCAACATCAAAGGAATGTCATGCAGAACATTTACTAAACATTCCCAAAACCAAAAAAGATGCTACCAGAACGTTTTGGGAACCAAATGTTGCTGCTGGTTCCACAATATCCAGTTATTGTCATTTTTCAGGGACAGAGCTGCTTCAAGACATCTGTTCATCTATCTAATTATTTACTAATTTATCTATTTTTTGATCACATTATCAGTGCAGGAGGGCTCTTTCCTGTGAAACCCTTCACTCAGGAAGCTGTGGACGAATCATTTCATCTTGTTGTTCTTGGAGTCTGAGGTTTCAGAGGAGTTCATCTGCAGGCTGCTGCTGCCCTCTACTGTTTCCTGCTGTACTGACTCCACCAACCACAGCTTCTCTGCTGTGATCATTCAAGCATTTCCCTTTTATTTCAGTGACATAACAAACCTGCCACAAGTGTAGAATAGTGGAAAGGAAAAGATAAGAAACAGGAGTTAAACAGAGAAAGATACAACGAGAATCAAATAAGCAATAAAATGAACAAAAAATCCTATTTATCATATGGTCTGTTCACACTTTACGTGAAGATCCTTGTAAATATTTATTTAGTATATAATTATAGTTATAATTAATATAAGAATTTAGACTTCGGAAGCATGCAACATCCCTGGATGGTGACCCTTGACCCTTCTGAAGGTCCTAGAGCTCTAATGGGTTGGACAAACAATGTCCCTCACTGTTTAAATTATATTTTCAAAGCTCAGCTTCTTAGCTTAAGCTCTTGATCACTTTTTTACAGGTAATTAGACCTAAAAACTGTAGATTTTAACTGATAGGTGACCTAAAGTTTGCTCAGGTCTGAAAGTTTCCAAAATCATTTCCCCATGCACATAGTCAAATTTTATAAACGTTTATAATATATACAACCGTTTATATATATATGTATATATAAAATTGCATGCATGGTAAACTCCTACTTAATAATTTCACAGTATGATGGTTCTCATTCTGAGCTTCAGAGCCATATACAGTATATATTTTGTCTTTCATTATCTTTTTATGTCTTTCCGTACCTTACCAGTATGTGGCTGATCACTGGTTGCCCAGCAACCAACGTAAACTATGGCTAATGTCCGAAAATAAAGATCCCACATAATGACATAAAATAACATGTCATATCTGTGTTGATGTAATGGTCTGACAACAATCCAATCAGGTGTGAGATCTAAAAACCTTTTATCGCTACACCTCCAAAACATAAAATCAGTGGTGTCAAAAGTACACACATTTGTTACTTAATTAAATGTATAGATACTGCAGTTTAAAAACACTCTGGTAAAAGTTGAAGTATCAACTTGATGTCTTTACTCAAGTAAAAGTGAAAAAGTATGTGCTCATAAATCTACTTAAAGTATAAAAGTGTAAAGTAACATTCATTTTTTGCACACCCAATTTTTCGTTTTTTATTTGTTAAAGTTTAAAATATCCAATAAAGTGTGTTCCACTTCATGATTGTGTCCCACTTGTTGTTGATTCTTCACAAGAAATTACAGTTTTATATCTTTATGTTTGAAGCCTGAAATGTGGCAAAAGGTCACAAAGTTCAAGGGAGCCAAATAGTTTCGGAAACCACTGTATTTCCGCCACTGCCAGGCCTTGATGGAGAAGACAGTTCCTCCTGAGAAGCTGGCAGTAGAAAATATTTTCTTGTCTTTTGGTGTTAATAGCAGAGGAAACAAATCCAAATCAGAGACCACCATGAGATTTGGATTCCTCTCGTTAACTTCTCCAGGGCCCTTCCCCTAGAGGAAAGGGAGAATCTTCAGGAGTTAAACGATCACCTCACAAGGAATATGGCATACGTCCCCCTCTATCAGTGTATCATTCATTCATTCCATATCCATTTTAGAATCTATATTCAGTAAATGGATAACGACTTATTTAATTTCTCGTTTTCAAAACAAAAATCGGAAAACATAACAGCGTATTTTTCGCTGTTTTGAATAGAATATGAGAGAATGGAATTATCATGGGATTTTTGTTCTATTCGTTTTTGGTTTGTATCATTTTCGTTGTGTTGTGACCAGGAAGTTGTTGACTTTTTTCTTTAGGGAGGCCAGTCTGTCTTTACGGGGTGATTCCATTGGTGGGTGAATCAAGCAGCACGATAACTAACTTTTTTGTCAAGGATGGCACACGTGTACGTGCTTTTCACAAACTCATTTTACACGTTTTTGTCACGTGACAATTTAAAATGTGTTGCACTTTTGTTTCAGTTTTTTCACGTGACCGTTTTGTGAAATTTGCATCATCACGCCCCCGCCCTCACGTGAGCAAACCTGCCTGTTTTGCTTTTTCTCTCATCATCCATGTCTGATCACCACTGTCACTGCGTCGTCATTGCGTCGTCACTGCTCTGAAAGTCCAAAGGGCTGCCATCATTTCTGGGTTCATTATACCCACTGGAGGTGCACAGAGCTCGGCTGGTTTCAACGCTTCCTACCAGAGCTCTGCCTGGAATACGCAGCTTTCAGCTCTACTTCAGGCTCAGTTTGAGGACTTGTAGCTCAGGTTAGCGCCAGGATTTCCAGGCAGGAACTACAATTACAGACTCAATTTCAGCTGCTGAACACCTGTCCATCTGTCTCTGGTAAGTATATCGATGTTTATTGTGCCAAAATGAATAACGGCGCTGCTCCCAGATGAAACTGAATACGACGCTAACTTGCGTATTATTGTAATTGGGTAAAATTAGCGAACAAGCTAAGCCATCATGAGCACACGTTTTGCTTCTTTTTCATCAGCATACATCTACAACATGATCAAAATGATTAATCTGATAATAAATGTGTTAACACAAAGGAATAATACTGTTATCCTATGAACTTATTAACTGAAGTTATCAACTAAAAACTAAATACCCAGCCTAATGTATTTGTATAGCACTTATAATACATGAAATTCAACGCTAAGTGCTTTACAACAAATAAATTACATGCATTGTTTGTTTAAGTACTCTCACATCTGCAGCCACATCAATAAAACAATACAACTATCATATATAGTAGTGATGTCATATATAGTAGTGATGTCATATATAGCAGTGATGTCATATATAGTAGTGATGTCATATATAGTAGTGACATTATGAGTGAAATCATATGTGAATTTTTGTCCAGTGCCTATGTGGTTGTTTTATAATTAGTCTTGTATGAATTTAATGTTTACTGGAGGCCTATGTATTTGTTTATTTTACTCAAATATTGTTAAATGATTTATGTATAATAGACAAGGTCTAAATAAACTATAAACTGCCACCTTACGTATTACTGCATGTGCTACAACTCAGCTAAACTAAATGTTTTCTCTGATGCAGATACCACTGGTGACTCTACAGGACCACCACCACCAGCTTCATGTTGGGGTCTCCACTCTGTCCATGATGCTGACATGTCGTCCTCTACATGATTTATATAATTATTATATATATTCTATAATCTATATAATATATTCCATGGCTGATGCTGACATGTCGTCCTCTACATGATTTATATAATTATTATATATATTCTATAATCTATATAATATATTCCATGGCTGATGCTGACATGTCGTCCTCTACATGATCTATATAATTATTATATATATTCTATAATCTATATAATATATTCCATGGCTGATGCTGACATGTCGTCCTCTACATGATCTATATAATTATTATATATATTCTATAATCTATATAATATATTCCATGGCTGATGCTGACATGTCGTCCTCTACATGATTTATATAATTATTATATATATTATATAATCTATATAATATATTCCATGACTGATGCTGACATGTCGTCCTCTACATGATCTATATAATTATTATATATATTCTATAATCTATATAATATATTCCATGACTGATGCTGACATGTCGTCCTCTACATGATCTATATAATTATTATATATATTCTATAATCTATATAATATATTCCATGGCTGATGCTGACATGTCGTCCTCTACATGATTTATATAATTATTATATATATTCTATAATCTATATAATATATTCCATGACTGATGCTGACATGTCCTCCTCTACATGATCTATATAATTATTATATATATTCTATAATCTATATAATATATTCCATGACTGATGCTGACATGTCCTTCTCTACATGATTTATATAATTATTATATATATTCTATAATCTATATAATATATTCCATGGCTGATGCTGACATGTCGTCCTCTACATGATTTATATAATTATTATATATATTATATAATCTATATAATATATTCCATGACTGATGCTGACATGTCGTCCTCTACATGATTTATATAATTATTATATATATTCTATAATCTATATAATATATTCCATGGCTGATGCTGACATGTCGTCCTCTACATGATTTATATAATTATTATATATATTCTATAATCTATATAATATATTCCATGGCTGATGCTGACATGTCGTCCTCTACATGATTACATTATATAATTATTATATATATTGTATAATCTATAAAATATATTCCATGACTGATGCTGACATGTCATCCTCTACATGATTACATTATATAATTATTATATATATTCTATAATCTATATAATATATTCCATGGCTGATGCTGACATGTCGTCCTCTACATGATTTATATAATTATTATATATATTCTATAATCTATATAATATATTCCATGGCTGATGCTGACATGTCGTCCTCTACATGATTTATATAATTATTATATATATTCTATAATCTATATAATATATTCCATGACTGATGCTGACATGTCGTCCTCTACATGATTACATTATATAATTATTATATATATTCTATAATCTATATAATATATTCCATGACTGATGCTGACATGTCATCCTCTACATGATTACATTATATAATTATTATATATATTCTATAATCTATATAATATATTCCATGGCTGATGCTGACATGTCGTCCTCTACATGATTTATATAATTATTATATATATTATATAATCTATATAATATATTCCATGACTGATGCTGACATGACGTCCTCTACATGATTTATATAATTATTATATATATTCTATAATCTATATAATATATTCCATGGCTGATGCTGACATGTCGTCCTCTACATGATTTATATAATTATTATATATATTCTATAATCTATATAATATATTCCATGGCTGATGCTGACATGTCGTCCTCTACATGATTACATTATATAATTATTATATATATTGTATAATCTATAAAATATATTCCATGACTGATGCTGACATGTCATCCTCTACATGATTACATTATATAATTATTATATATATTCTATAATCTATATAATATATTCCATGGCTGATGCTGACATGTCGTCCTCTACATGATTTATATAATTATTATATATATTATATAATCTATATAATATATTCCATGACTGATGCTGACATGTCGTCCTCTACATGATTTATATAATTATTATATATATTCTATAATCTATATAATATATTCCATGGCTGATGCTGACATGTCGTCCTCTACATGATTTATATAATTATTATATATATTCTATAATCTATATAATATATTCCATGGCTGATGCTGACATGTCGTCCTCTACATGATTACATTATATAATTATTATATATATTGTATAATCTATAAAATATATTCCATGACTGATGCTGACATGTCATCCTCTACATGATTACATTATATAATTATTATATATATTCTATAATCTATATAATATATTCCATGGCTGATGCTGACATGTCGTCCTCTACATGATTTATATAATTATTATATATATTATATAATCTATATAATATATTCCATGACTGATGCTGACATGTCGTCCTCTACATGATTTATATAATTATTATATATATTCTATAATCTATATAATATATTCCATGGCTGATGCTGACATGTCGTCCTCTACATGATTTATATAATTATTATATATATTCTATAATCTATATAATATATTCCATGACTGATGCTGACATGTCGTCCTCTACATGATTACATTATATAATTATTATATATATTCTATAATCTATATAATATATTCCATGGCTGATGCTGACATGTCGTCCTCTACATGATTTATATAATTATTATATATATTCTATAATCTATATAATATATTCCATGACTGATGCTGACATGTCGTCCTCTACATGATTACATTATATAATTATTATATATATTCTATAATCTATATAATATATTCCATGGCTGATGCTGACATGTCGTCCTCTACATGATTTATATAATTATTATATATATTATATAATCTATATAATATATTCCATGACTGATGCTGACATGTCGTCCTCTACATGATTTATATAATTATTATATAAATTCTATAATCTATATAATATATTCCATGGCTGATGCTGACATGTCGTCCTCTACATGATTTATATAATTATTATATATATTCTATAATCTATATAATATATTCCATGACTGATGCTGACATGTCGTCCTCTACATGATTACATTATATAATTATTATATATATTCTATAATCTATATAATATATTCCATGGCTGATGCTGACATGTCGTCCTCTACATGATTACATTATATAATTATTATATATATTCTATAATCTATATAATATATTCCATGGCTGATGCTGACATGTCGTCCTCTACATGATTTATATAATTATTATATATATTATATAATCTATATAATATATTCCATGACTGATGCTGACATGTCGTCCTCTACATGATTTATATAATTATTATATAAATTCTATAATCTATATAATATATTCCATGGCTGATGCTGACATGTCGTCCTCTACATGATTTATATAATTATTATATATATTCTATAATCTATATAATATATTCCATGACTGATGCTGACATGTCGTCTTCTACATGATTACATTATATAATTATTATATATATTCTATAATCTATATAATATATTCCATGGCTGATGTTGACATGTCGTCCTCTACATGATTACATTATATAATTATTATATATATTATATAATCTATAAAATATATTCCATGACTGATGCTGACATGTCATCCTCTACAATTCAATTCAATTCACTTTATTTTTATAGCCCAATTTTACAACACAGTTGTCTCAAAGTGCTTTACAAAATCCAGTCCAAAGTGACTCAGACATCCCCCGTCCTTAGACCCTCCTTCTCGGCAAGGAAAAACTCAAAAACCCAGTGGGAAAAAGGAGAAACCTCGAGGAGGACCACAGTGAAGGAGAGATCCACTCCCATGGACGGACAGGCTATAGATGAATCAGGACTGACAGACATCTATCTGATGATGAAATAATAGTCTATAAAGATGTTTCAGTCTGTAGAGATGCCGTAGGGTGGGGGCAGAAGGGTGGGTCCAACCAGGCAGGTGAAGGTTCATCAGGGGCCTCGATGAGTCGCATCAGGAGTCGTCATCATTGGGCCTCGTGCGGATGAACTGAAACAGTAGCCACTCCCCCGAAGGGGAGTGGGGAGAAGGACTCTGGGTGAATAGTGATGTAAAGACCAAGTATAAAGTAGATCCTGTTTATTAATGACAGTGGTACATGGTACCAGAAAGAGATGATAGAGCTCAGTGACTGTACTTCCCCCAGTATTCTCACTCCTAGGGCAGCTTAGACTGAACTGTGGGTTTAAGTCTACCTTTAACTACCCTGACCATAGGCCTTTTGAAACAGAAATGTTTTTAGTCTAGCCTTAAATGCACAGACTGTGTCGGCCTCTTTAATATTAATTGGGAGTTGGTTCCATAAGATAGGGGCTTGGTAGCTAAAGGCTCTAGCTCCTACTGTGCTTTTATGGACCCGTGGAACTACCAGTAGACCTGCATTCTGAGACCGCAGTGTTCTATTTGGATGGTACGGGACCAGAGCATCTTTAAGATAAGAAGGGCCCATCCCATTAATGGTTTTATAAGTGAGGAGTAGGATTTTAAATTTAATTCTGAACTCAACAGGAAGCCAATGAAGGGTTTGGAGTATGGGGCTGATGTGTTCTCTTCTATTAGTTCCTGTTAGTAAACGAGCCGCTGCGTTTTGAACCAGCTGAAAACTTTTTAGGGAACTTTTAGGACACGCTACTAATAGGGAGTTACAGTAATCTAGTCTAGATGTAACAAACGCATGGATTAGTTTTTCAGCATCATTTTTAGATAGGATATTTCTAATTTTGGCTATGTTACGCAGGTGAAAGAAGGCTGTTCTACAGGCTTGATTAATATGAGCTTTAAATGATAAGTCTGGCTCAAATAAAACTCCTAGGTTTTTAACTGTGGTGCTAGAGGCTATTTTCACATTATCTAGAGTTACTAGTTGCTCAGATAGGGACTCTCTAACACTTTTAGGGCCTAATATAATAACTTCTGTTTTATCAGGGTTAAGTAACAGATAGTTCACAGACATCCAGGTCTTTATGTCTCTAACACAGGCGCTAAGTTTATGTACTAGCCTGATCTGATCGGGTTTAATTGATAAGTATAGCTGTGTGTCATCTGCGTAGCAGTGGAAATTTATGCCGTGTTTTCTAATAATATTACCCAAGGGCAGCATATATAGAGTAAACAAAATGGGCCCTAGGACTGACCCTTGTGGGACACCATAGGTGACTCTTGAGTATGATGATGATTGCTGGTTAACGCTAACAAACTGGAACCTATTAGATAAATAGGATTTAAACCAGGAGAGAGCGGATCCTCTAATGCCTATGTCCTGTTCCAATCTCTGCAGTAAGATGCTATGGTCGATTGTGTCAAACGCAGCACTTAGATCCAGCAGGACCAGAGCCGAGCCCAGCCCATCAGCAGCAGCCAGCAACAAGTCATTAGTGACCTTGACTAGTGCTGTTTCAGTGCTGTGATGGGCCCGAAAACCAGACTGAAAATCTTCAAATAAACTGTTGTCCTGTAAGTGCTGACACAGCTGTTTAACTACCACTCTTTCAAGAACTTTTGAAAGAAAGGGTAGATTTGAAATTGGCCTGTAGTTTACTAAAATATCTGGCTCAAGAGTGTTTTTCTTTAAGAGTGGTTTAATGACTGCATGTTTAAAAGCCTGCGGCACGTATCCAGTTATTAGGGACATGTTAATTATATCTAAGATATTATCAATAATTAAGGGCAGCGTCTCTTTAAGTAGTTTAGTTGGAATTGGGTCTAGAATACACGTAGTTGACTTAGACGACATAATGATTTTAGTTAACTGGGCTGGGTCTGCAGGGGTGAATTTATCCAGTAATATTACTGGGTTTAAAGGGGCTTCTAGGCTTACAGCCTGAGCTTCCTCAGCACTGATGTTTGGAAGGATTTGATCTATTTTATCTCTAATACTTATGATTTTATTATTAAAGAAATTTAAGAAGTTATCACAGCTGAGACTAACTGGAATAGATGGATCTACTGAGCTGTGACTGTTGGTCAGCCTGGCTACAGTGCTGAACAGGAATCTGGGGTTATTCTTATTTTCTTCTATTAATGATGAATAATACCTAGTTTTTGCTTTACGCAGGGCCTGTTTATAAGCCAATAAACTGTTCTTCCAGGCACTGAGGGAATGATCTGTGCGGGAGCAGCGCCACATCTTTTCTAATTTACGTGTAGCTTTTTTAAGGGAACGGGTTTCAGTATTATACCAGGGAGATAATGTCCTGGGTCTAACAGTTTTACATTTTAATGGGGCTACCAGGTCTAAAGCGCTATTGAGGGTGTGCATCGTATTTTCAACTAACTCATCACATGTAGCAGGACACAACATGTCTGAGCTGCTGTTCTCATAATTATATGTGGGGGTGAATATAGGCTGAATTATCTCTTTATATTTTAAAACGGAATAGTCACATAATGCTCTTTTCATTTCAGTTTTAACTACTGGTGAGGAATTATCATTCATTATAAACTGAAAGGTAATTAGGAAGTGATCTGAAAGAACTGGATTATGGGGGAGAACAACAAGGTCACTAATCTCAATACCATAAGTTAAAACCAGATCCAGGGTGTGCTTGTGACTGTGGGTTGGTTTATTTACATTCTGAGTAAAGCCAATTCCATCTAGTATGCTGCCAAAAGCGTTACTTAGAGAGTCACTATTGTTATCAACATGTATGTTAAAGTCTCCTACAATTACAATTTTGTCATAGTTTAACACTATACTGGACAGAAAGGTAGAGAATTCTGCTAAAAATACAGAATAAGGACTAGGAGGGCGATAAACAACTGCAAATAGGGCTGGTTTTTTGTTTGTCTGCCTGGAATCAGTCATTGATAAAAGCAAAGTTTCAAATGACTGATAGTTATGATTATTTTTGGGACTAACACCTAAACTAGAGTGAGAGATGACTGCAACTCCTCCACCTCGACCAGTGCTTCTAGCCGTATGAAAGTTAATATGACTAGGTGGAGTGGATTCATTGAGACTCACATACTCATCCTGCTGGAGCCAAGTTTCTGTTAATGCTAAAATATCCAATTTATAATCACCGACCAGATCATTCACCAGCAGAGATTTAGATGCTATAGACCTAATGTTTAGGAGTCCGCATTTTATAAGTTTATTGGATGTTACTTTGGTTTTGTTTCTACAGGGAATTATTTTTATTAAATTGTTTGTTCTCTGTCTTATAGGCCTTCTAATGCTAGGTTTATTAAAGCTAACTATACGGGGGATGGACACAGTCTCTATCTGCTTTCCTGAACCTGGGATATGTGACAGCTCAGGGTGAGACGAGTGACTTACAGAGAAGTGTTTTACACTTCGACTCTGTGCCCGGGCCCCCACTCTATCGGGTCATTTAGGTAAACTAAGTCTTGGGGCCATATTTCTGCTTAGGACAGAGGCTCCTTCCTGAGTCGGATGGATGCCATCTCTCCGGATGAGCCCAGGCTTTCCCCAAAATGCGCGCCAATTATCAATAAAAACTATATCGTTTTTAGGGCACCACCTAGCTAACCAGCGGTTAAAGGATGAGAAGCGGGAGTACATCTCATCACTGACCAGATTGGGCAGGGGTCCAGAGAATGCTACGGTGTCAGCCATCGATTTAGCGAGTTTGCACACCGATTCTACATTCAATTTCAGAATCTCTGATTGTCTCCGCCGGGCGTCGTTACCACCTGCATGGATCACGATGCGGCGGAATCTAGCCCTACTCTGCTTTAAAAGCCTAAGGTTACCTTCGATGTCACCGACTCTGGCCCCTGGATAACACCTAACAGACGCCGCTGGGTGTTTCACGTCTCTGACTATAGAACTTCCAATTATGAGTGTGTCTGGTTCAGCCGGTGTGGCGCTGAGAGGGTCAAACCTGTTACTGACGTGAAGCTGTTGGTGCACTACGTGTTTGCGCTTAGCACTACGTTTCCCCCGGACTGTCACAAACCCGTCGCTACTCTTTCCCGGCTGCGCGGGACTCACTGGGGGGCTAACCATGCTAGCGTTTCTACCGCTGCAGGCACGGCCGGCGGTCCCTGCTGCTACCTGGCTAAAGCTAGGCTTAGCCTCCAAAGCGCGGAGCCGTGCCTCTAACTCTGACACCCTAGCCTCCAGCCCTGACACTAAGCTACACTTTCTACAGCTACTCCTATCCTCAGTAAAGGAGGCCGGGAACTCACTGAACATACAGCACACAGAGCAGAACAGACGGGAGGGAGAGAGCAGGGGGCTAGCCATTGCTCGGTAGAGCGAGGCTAGCAGCTAACGCTAATAGAAGAGAAGTTGATTAAGTAAAAATAAACCTTTTGGTTAAGGTTAAACACTATCCTTTAGCTCCGGAGCTTGGTGAGCCAACCGGAGTCTAATTCGGATAATCACTAAGTGCTCCGAATTTGTAATTTGTAGATTAAGTTCACAATAAAGGAGCGCTAAACGAGAGAGCGTCTGGCAACGACAACAACAGGCAACAAGTGAACGTAACACACTCACCGGATGTGACGTCGAGGGTTCCAGGAAGGACAAAGGACAGGAAGGACATGATTACATTATATAATTATTATATATATTCTATAATCTATATAATATATTCCATGGCTGATGCTGACATGTCCTCCTCTACATGATTACATTATATAATCATTAGATATATTATATAATCTATATAATATAGTCCATGGCTGATGCTGACATGTCATCCTCTACATGATTTATATAATTATTATATATATTCTATAATCTATATAATATATTCCATGGCTGATGCTGACATGTCGTCCTCTACATGATTTATATAATTATTATATATATTCTATAATCTATATAATATATTCCATGACTGATGCTGACATGTCGTCCTCTACATGATCTATATAATTATTATATATATTCTATAATCTATATAATATATTCCATGACTGATGCTGACATGTCGTCCTCTACATGATTTATATAATTATTATATATATTATATAATCTATATAATATATTCCATGGCTGATGCTGACATGTCCTCCTCTACATGATTACATTATATAATTATTATATATATTATATAATCTATATAATATATTCCATGGCTGATGCTGACATGTCGTCCTCTACATGATTTATATAATTATTATATATATTCTATAATCTATATAATATATTCCATGGCTGATGCTGACATGTCGTCCTCTACATGATTTATATAATTATTATATATATTCTATAATCTATATAATATATTCCATGACTGATACTGACATGTCGTCCTCTACATGATTACATTATATAATTATTATATATATTCTATAATCTATATAATATATTCCATGGCTGATGCTGACATGTCGTCCTCTACATGATTTATATAATTATTATATATATTCTATAATCTATATAATATATTCCATGACTGATACTGACATGTCGTCCTCTACATGATTACATTATATAATTATTATATATATTAGATCATCTATATAATATATTTCATGACTGATGCTGACATGTCGTCCTCTACATGATAATTATTATATATATTCTATAATCTATATAATATATTCCATGACTGATGCTGACATGTCGTCCTCTACATGATTTATATAATTATTATATATATTATATAATCTATATAATATATTCCATGACTGATGTTGACATGTCGTCCTCTACATGATTACATTATATAATTATTATATATATTCTATAATCTATATAATATATTCCATGACTGATACTGACATGTCGTCCTCTACATGATTACATTATATAATTATTATATATATTCTATAATCTATATAATATATTCCATGACTGATACTGACATGTCGTCCTCTACATGATTACATTATATAATTATTATATATATTAGATCATCTATATAATATATTTCATGACTGATGCTGACATGTCGTCCTCTACATGATTTATATAATTATTATATATATTCTATAATCTATATAATATATTCCATGACTGATGCTGACATGTCGTCCTCTACATGATTTATATAATTATTATATATATTATATAATCTATATAATATATTCCATGACTGATGTTGACATGTCGTCCTCTACATGATTACATTATATAATTATTATATATATTCTATAATAAATATAATATATTCCATGACTGATACTGACATGTCGTCCTCTACATGATTACATTATATAATTATTATATATATTCTATAATCTATATGATATATTCCATGACTGATGCTGACATGTCCTCCTCTACATGATTACATTATATAATTATTATATATATTCTATAATCTATATAATATATTCCATGACTGATACTGACATGTCGTCCTCTACATGATTACATTATATAATTATTATATATATTAGATCATCTATATAATATATTTCATGACTGATGCTGACATGTCGTCCTCTACATGATTTATATAATTATTATATATATTCTATAATCTATATAATATATTCCATGACTGATGCTGACATGTCGTCCTCTACATGATTTATATAATTATTATATATATTCTATAATCTATATAATATATTCCATGACTGATGCTGACATGTCGTCCTCTACATGATTTATATAATTATTATATATATTATATAATCTATATAATATATTCCATGACTGATGCTGACATGTCGTCCTCTACATGATTTATATAATTATTATATATATTCTATAATCTATATAATATATTCCATGACTGATGCTGACATGTCGTCCTCTACATGATTTATATAATTATTATATATATTATATAATCTATATAATATATTCCATGACTGATGCTGACATGTCGTCCTCTACATGATTTATATAATTATTATATATATTATATAATCTATATAATATATTCCATGACTGATACTGACATGTCGTCCTCTACATGATTACATTATATAATTATTATATATATTCTATAATCTATATAATATATTCCATGACTGATGCTGACATGTCGTCCTCTACATGATTTATATAATTATTATATATATTCTATAATCTATATAATATATTCCATGACTGATGCTGACATGTCGTCTTCTACATGATTACATTATATAATTATTATATATATTATATAATCTATAAAATATATTCCATGACTGATGCTGACATGTCATCCTCTACATGATTACATTATATAATTATTATATATATTCTATAATCTATATAATATATTCCATGGCTGATGCTGACATGTCCTCCTCTACATGATTACATTATATAATTATTATATATATTATATAATCTATATAATATATTCCATGGCTGATGCTGACATGTCATCCTCTACATGATTTATATAATTATTATATATATTCTATAATCTATATAATGTATTCCATGGCTGATGCTGACATGTCGTCCTCTACATGATTTATATAATTATTATATATATTCTATAATCTATATAATATATTCCATGACTGATGCTGACATGTCGTCCTCTACATGATCTATATAATTATTATATATATTCTATAATCTATATAATATATTCCATGGCTGATGCTGACATGTCGTCCTCTTCATGATTACATTATATAATTATTATATATATTCTATAATCTATATAATATATTCCATGGCTGATGCTGAAATGTCCTCCTCTACATGATTACATTATATAATTATTATATATATTATATAATCTATATAATATATTCCATGGCTGATGCTGACATGTCGTCCTCTACATGATTTATATAATTATTATATATATTCTATAATCTATATAATATATTCCATGGCTGATGCTGACATGTCGTCCTCTACATGATTTATATAATTATTATATATATTCTATAATCTATATAATATATTCCATGACTGATGCTGACATGTCGTCCTCTACATGATTACATTATATAATTATTATATATATTCTATAATCTATATAATATATTCCATGACTGATACTGACATGTTGTCCTCTACATGATTACATTATATAATTATTATATATATTATATAATCTATATAATATATTCCATGGCTGATGCTGACATGTCCTCCTCTACATGATTACATTATATAATTATTATATATATTATATAATCTATATAATATATTCCATGGCTGATGCTGACATGTCGTCCTCTACATGATTTATATAATTATTATATATATTCTATAATCTATATAATATATTCCATGACTGATGCTGACATGTCGTCCTCTACATGATTTATATAATTATTATATATATTATATAATCTATATAATATATTCCATGACTGATGCTGACATGTCGTCCTCTACATGATTACATTATATAATTATTATATATATTAGATCATCTATATAATATATTTCATGACTGATGCTGACATGTCGTCCTCTACATGATTTATATAATTATTATATATATTCTATAATCTATATAATATATTCCATGACTGATGCTGACATGTCGTCCTCTACATGATTTATATAATTATTATATATATTCTATAATCTATATAATATATTCCATGACTGATGCTGACATGTCGTCCTCTACATGATTACATTATATAATTATTATATATATTCTATAATCTATATAATATATTCCATGACTGATACTGACATGTCGTCCTCTACATGATTACATTATATAATTATTATATATATTCTATAATCTATATGATATATTCCATGACTGATGCTGACATGTCCTCCTCTACATAATTACATTATATAATTATTATATATATATTCTATAATCTATATAATATATTCCATGGCTGATGCTGACATGTCGTCCTCTTCATGATTACATTATATAATTATTATATATATTCTATAATCTATATAATATATTCCATGGCTGATGCTGAAATGTCCTCCTCTACATGATTACATTATATAATTATTATATATATTATATAATCTATATAATATATTCCATGGCTGATGCTGACATGTCGTCCTCTACATGATTTATATAATTATTATATATATTCTATAATCTATATAATATATTCCATGGCTGATGCTGACATGTCGTCCTCTACATGATTTATATAATTATTATATATATTCTATAATCTATATAATATATTCCATGACTGATGCTGACATGTCGTCCTCTACATGATTACATTATATAATTATTATATATATTCTATAATCTATATAATATATTCCATGGCTGATGCTGACATGTTGTCCTCTACATGATTACATTATATAATTATTATATATATTCTATAATAAATATAATATATTCCATGACTGATGCTGACATGTCGTCCTCTACATGATTACATTATATAATTATTATATATATTCTATAATCTATATAATATATTCCATGACTGATGCTGACATGTTGTCCTCTACATGATTTATATAATTATTATATATATTCTATAATCTATATAATATATTCCATGGCTGATGCTGACATGTCGTCCTCTACATGATTTATATAATTATTATATATATTCTATAATCTATAAAATATATTCCATGACTGATGCTGACATGTCATCCTCTACATGATTACATTATATAATTATTATATATATTCTATAATCTATATAATATATTCCATGGCTGATGCTGACATGTCCTCCTCTACATGATTACATTATATAATTATTATATATATTATATAATCTATATAATATATTCCATGGCTGATGCTGACATGTCATCCTCTACATGATTTATATAATTATTATATATATTCTATAATCTATATAATATATTCCATGGCTGATGCTGACATGTCATCCTCTACATGATTTATATAATTATTATATATATTCTATAATCTATATAATATATTCCATGGCTGATGCTGACATGTCGTCCTCTTCATGATTACATTATATAATTATTATATATATTCTATAATCTATATAATATATTCCATGGCTGATGCTGAAATGTCCTCCTCTACATGATTACATTATATAATTATTATATATATTATATAATCTATATAATATATTCCATGGCTGATGCTGACATGTCGTCCTCTACATGATTTATATAATTATTATATATATTCTATAATCTATATAATATATTCCATGGCTGATGCTGACATGTCGTCCTCTACATGATTTATATAATTATTATATATATTCTATAATCTATATAATATATTCCATGACTGATGCTGACATGTCGTCCTCTACATGATTACATTATATAATTATTATATATATTCTATAATCTATATAATATATTCCATGACTGATGCTGACATGTTGTCCTCTACATGATTTATATAATTATTATATATATTCTATAATCTATATAATATATTCCATGGCTGATGCTGACATGTCGTCCTCTACATGATTTATATAATTATTATATATATTCTATAATCTATATAATATATTCCATGACTGATGCTGACATGTCGTCTTCTACATGATTACATTATATAATTATCATATATATTCTATAATCTATATAATATATTCCATGGCTGATGCTGACATGTCGTCCTCTACATGATTACATTATATAATTATTATATATATTATATAATCTATAAAATATATTCCATGACTGATGCTGACATGTCATCCTCTACATGATTACATTATATAATTATTATATATATTCTATAATCTATATAATATATTCCATGGCTGATGCTGACATGTCCTCCTCTACATGATTACATTATATAATTATTATATATATTATATAATCTATATAATATATTCCATGGCTGATGCTGACATGTCATCCTCTACATGATTTATATAATTATTATATATATTCTATAATCTATATAATATATTCCATGGCTGATGCTGACATGTCGTCCTCTACATGATTTATATAATTATTATATATATTCTATAATCTATATAATATATTCCATGGCTGATGCTGACATGTCGTCCTCTACATGATTTATATAATTATTATATATATTCTATAATCTATATAATATATGCCATGACTGATGCTGACATGTCGTCCTCTACATGATCTATATAATTATTATATATATTCTATAATCTATATAATATATTCCATGGCTGATGCTGACATGTCGTCCTCTACATGATTTATATAATTATTATATATATTATATAATCTATATAATATATTCCATGACTGATGCTGACATGTCGTCCTCTACATGATTACATTATATAATTATTATATATATTATATAATCTATATAATATATTCCATGACTGATACTGACATGTCGTCCTCTACATGATTACATTATATAATTATTATATATATTCTATAATCTATATAATATATTCCATGACTGATACTGACATGTCGTCCTCTACATGATTACATTATATAATTATTATATATATTCTATAATCTATATGATATATTCCATGACTGATGCTGACATGTCCTCCTCTACATAATTACATTATATAATTATTATATATATTCTATAATCTATATAATATATTCCATGACTGATACTGACATGTCGTCCTCTACATGATTTATATAATTATTATATATATTCTATAATCTATATAATATATTCCATGACTGATGCTGACATGTCGTCCTCTACATGATTTATATAATTATTATATATATTATATAATCTATATAATATATTCCATGACTGATACTGACATGTCGTCCTCTACATGATTACATTATATAATTATTATATATATTCTATAATCTATATAATATATTCCATGACTGATGCTGACATGTCGTCCTCTACATGATTTATATAATTATTATATATATTCTATAATCTATATAATATATTCCATGACTGATGCTGACATGTCGTCCTCTACATGATTTATATAATTATTATATATATTCTATAATCTATATAATATATTCCATGGCTGATGCTGACATGTCGTCCTCTACATGATTTATATAATTATTATATATATTCTATAATCTATATAATATATTCCATGACTGATGCTGACATGTCGTCCTCTACATGATTTATATAATTATTATATATATTCTATAATCTATATAATATATTCCATGACTGATGCTGACATGTCGTCCTCTACATGATCTATATAATTATTATATATATTCTATAATCTATATAATATATTCCATGGCTGATGCTGACATGTCGTCCTCTACATGATTTATATAATTATTATATATATTATATAATCTATATAATATATTCCATGACTGATGTTGACATGTCGTCCTCTACATGATTTATATAATTATTATATATATTCTATAATCTATATAATATATTCCATGACTGATGCTGAAATGTCCTCCTCTACATGATTACATTATATAATTATTATATATATTATATAATCTATATAATATATTCCATGGCTGATGCTGAAATGTCCTCCTCTACATGATTACATTATATAATTATTATATATATTATATAATCTATATAATATATTCCATGGCTGATGCTGACATGTCGTCCTCTACATGATTTATATAATTATTATATATATTCTATAATCTATATAATATATTCCATGGCTGATGCTGACATGTCGTCCTCTACATGATTTATATAATTATTATATATATTCTATAATCTATATAATATATTCCATGACTGATGCTGACATGTCGTCCTCTACATGATTACATTATATAATTATTATATATATTCTATAATCTATATAATATATTCCATGGCTGATGCTGACATGTCCTCCTCTACATGATTACATTATATAATTATTATATATATTCTATAATCTATATAATATATTCCATGGCTGATGCTGACATGTCATCCTCTACATGATTTATATAATTATTATATATATTCTATAATCTATATAATATATTCCATGGCTGATGCTGACATGTCGTCCTCTACATGATTTATATAATTATTATATATATTCTATAATCTATATAATATATTCCATGACTGATGCTGACATGTCGTCCTCTACATGATCTATATAATTATTATATATATTCTATAATCTATATAATATATTCCATGGCTGATGCTGACATGTCGTCCTCTACATGATTTATATAATTATTATATATATTATATAATCTATATAATATATTCCATGACTGATGCTGACATGTCGTCCTCTACATGATTACATTATATAATTATTATATATATTATATAATCTATATAATATATTCCATGACTGATACTGACATGTCGTCCTCTACATGATTACATTATATAATTATTATATATATTCTATAATCTATATAATATATTCCATGACTGATACTGACATGTCGTCCTCTACATGATTACATTATATAATTATTATATATATTCTATAATCTATATGATATATTCCATGACTGATGCTGACATGTCCTCCTCTACATAATTACATTATATAATTATTATATATATTCTATAATCTATATAATATATTCCATGACTGATACTGACATGTCGTCCTCTACATGATTACATTATATAATTATTATATATATTCTATAATCTATATAATATATTCCATGACTGATGCTGACATGTCGTCCTCTACATGATTTATATAATTATTATATATATTCTATAATCTATATAATATATTCCATGACTGATGCTGACATGTTGTCCTCTACATGATTTATATAATTATTATATATATTCTATAATCTATATAATATATTCCATGACTGATGCTGACATGTTGTCCTCTACATGATTTATATAATTATTATATATATTCTATAATCTATATAATATATTCCATGGCTGATGCTGACATGTCGTCCTCTACATGATTTATATAATTATTATATATATTCTATAATCTATATAATATATTCCATGACTGATGCTGACATGTCGTCTTCTACATGATTACATTATATAATTATTATATATATTATATAATCTATATAATATATTCCATGGCTGATGCTGACATGTCTTCCTCTACATGATTACATTATATAATTATTATATATATTATATAATCTATAAAATATATTCCATGACTGATGCTGACATGTCATCCTCTACATGATTACATTATATAATTATTATATATATTATATAATCTATATAATATATTCCATGGCTGATGCTGACATGTCCTCCTCTACATGATTACATTATATAATTATTATATATATTATATAATCTATATAATATATTCCATGGCTGATGCTGACATGTCATCCTCTACATGATTTATATAATTATTATATATATTCTATAATCTATATAATATATTCCATGGCTGATGCTGACATGTCGTCCTCTACATGATTTATATAATTATTATATATATTCTATAATCTATATAATATATTCCATGACTGATGCTGACATGTCGTCCTCTACATGATCTATATAATTATTATATATATTCTATAATCTATATAATATATTCCATGGCTGATGCTGACATGTCGTCCTCTACATGATTTATATAATTATTATATATATTATATAATCTATATAATATATTCCATGACTGATGTTGACATGTCGAACTCTTCATGATTACATTATATAATTATTATATATATTCTATAATCTATATAATATATTCCATGGCTGATGCTGAAATGTCCTCCTCTACATGATTACATTATATAATTATTATATATATTATATAATCTATATAATATATTCCATGGCTGATGCTGACATGTCGTCCTCTACATGATTTATATAATTATTATATATATTCTATAATCTATATAATATATTCCTTGGCTGATGCTGACATGTCGTCCTCTACATGATTTACATAATTATTATATATATTCTATAATCTATATAATATATTCCATGACTGATGCTGACATGTCGTCCTCTACATGATTACATTATATAATTATTATATATATTCTATAATCTATATAATATATTCCATGGCTGATGCTGACATGTCCTCCTCTACATGATTACATTATATAATTATTATATATATTATATAATCTATATAATATATTCCATGGCTGATGCTGACATGTCATCCTCTACATGATTTATATAATTATTATATATATTCTATAATCTATATAATATATTCCATGGCTGATGCTGACATGTCGTCCTCTACATGATTTATATAATTATTATATATATTCTATAATCTATATAATATATTCCATGACTGATGCTGACATGTCGTCCTCTACATGATCTATATAATTATTATATATATTCTATAATCTATATAATATATTCCATGGCTGATGCTGACATGTCGTCCTCTTCATGATTACATTATATAATTATTATATATATTCTATAATCTATATAATATATTCCATGGCTGATGCTGAAATGTCCTCCTCTACATGATTACATTATATAATTATTATATATATTATATAATCTATATAATATATTCCATGGCTGATGCTGACATGTCGTCCTCTACATGATTTATATAATTATTATATATATTCTATAATCTATATAATATATTCCATGGCTGATGCTGACATGTCGTCCTCTACATGATTTATATAATTATTATATATATTCTATAATCTATATAATATATTCCATGACTGATGCTGACATGTCGTCCTCTACATGATTACATTATATAATTATTATATATATTCTATAATCTATATAATATATTCCATGACTGATACTGACATGTTGTCCTCTAAATGATTACATTATATAATTATTATATATATTCTATAATCTATATAATATATTCCATGGCTGATGCTGACATGTCGTCCTCTACATGATTTATATAATTATTATATATATTCTATAATCTATATAATATATTCCATGACTGATGCTGACATGTCGTCCTCTACATGATTACATTATATAATTATTATATATATTCTATAATCTATATAATATATTCCATGACTGATACTGACATGTCGTCCTCTACATGATTACATTATATAATTATTATATATATTCTATAATCTATATAATATATTCCATGACTGATACTGACATGTCGTCCTCTACATGATTACATTATATAATTATTATATATATTAGATCATCTATATAATATATTTCATGACTGATGCGGACATGTCGTCCTCTACATGATTTATATAATTATTATATATATTATATAATCTATATAATATATTCCATGACTGATACTGACATGTCGTCCTCTACATGATTACATTATATAATTATTATATATATTCTATAATCTATATAATATATTCCATGACTGATACTGACATGTCGTCCTCTACATGATTACATTATATAATTATTATATATATTCTATAATCTATATAATATATTCCATGGCTGATGCTGACATGTCGTCCTCTACATGATTTATATAATTATTATATATATTCTATAATCTATATAATATATTCCATGACTGATGCTGACATGTCGTCCTCTACATGATTACATTATATAATTATTATATATATTCTATAATCTATATAATATATTCCATGACTGATACTGACATGTCGTCCTCTACATGATTACATTATATAATTATTATATATATTCTATAATCTATATAATATATTCCATGACTGATACTGACATGTCGTCCTCTACATGATTACATTATATAATTATTATATATATTAGATCATCTATATAATATATTTCATGACTGATGCGGACATGTCGTCCTCTACATGATTTATATAATTATTATATATATTATATAATCTATATAATATATTCCATGACTGATGCTGACATGTCGTCCTCTACATGATTTATATAATTAATATATATATTATATAATCTATATAATATATTCCATGACTGATGCTGACATGTCGTCCTCTACATGATTTATATAATTAATATATATATTATATAATCTATATAATATATTCCATGACTGATGCTGAAATGTCCTCCTCTACATGATTACATTATATAATTATTATATATATTATATAATCTATATAATATATTCCATGGCTGATGCTGACATGTCCTCCTCTACATGATTACATTATATAATTATTATATATATTATATAATCTATATAATATATTCCATGGCTGATGCTGACATGTCGTCCTCTTCATGATTACATTATATAATTATTATATATATTCTATAATCTATATAATATATTCCATGGCTGATGCTGAAATGTCCTCCTCTACATGATTACATTATATAATTATTATATATATTATATAATCTATATAATATATTCCATGGCTGATGCTGACATGTCGTCCTCTACATGATTTATATAATTATTATATATATTCTATAATCTATATAATATATTCCATGGCTGATGCTGACATGTCGTCCTCTACATGATTTATATAATTATTATATATATTATATAATCTATATAATATATTCCATGACTGATGCTGACATGTCGTCCTCTACATGATTACATTATATAATTATTATATATATTCTATAATCTATATAATATATTCCATGACTGATACTGACATGTTGTCCTCTACATGATTACATTATATAATTATTATATATATTCTATAATCTATATAATATATTCCATGGCTGATGCTGACATGTCGTCCTCTACATGATTTATATAATTATTATATATATTCTATAATCTATATAATATATTCCATGACTGATGCTGACATGTCGTCCTCTACATGATTACATTATATAATTATTATATATATTCTATAATCTATATAATATATTCCATGACTGATACTGACATGTCGTCCTCTACATGATTACATTATATAATTATTATATATATTCTATAATCTATATAATATATTCCATGACTGATACTGACATGTCGTCCTCTACATGATTACATTATATAATTATTATATATATTAGATCATCTATATAATATATTTCATGACTGATGCGGACATGTCGTCCTCTACATGATTTATATAATTATTATATATATTATATAATCTATATAATATATTCCATGACTGATGCTGACATGTCGTCCTCTACATGATTTATATAATTAATATATATATTATATAATCTATATAATATATTCCATGACTGATACTGACATGTCGTCCTCTACATGATTACATTATATAATTATTATATATATTCTATAATCTATATAATATATTCCATGACTGATGCTGACATGTCCTCCTCTACATGATCTATATAATTATTATATATATTCTATAATCTATATAATATATTCCATGACTGATACTGACATGTCGTCCTCTACATGATTACATTATATAATTATTATATATATTCTATAATCTATATAATATATTCCATGGCTGATGCTGACATGTCATCCTCTACATGATTACATTATATAATTATTATATATATTCTATAATCTATATAATATATTCCATGACTGATACTGACATGTCGTCCTCTACATGATTACATTGTATAATTATTATATATATTAGATCATCTATATAATATATTCCATGACTGATGCTGACATGTCATCCTCTACCTGGGATGGTCTTGTGGAGGAGTTCATGGCTGTTCCACCAGAGGAGTTTTGGTATCCTAGCATTACCCTAATGACCACCCACACACTGTTACTGACATTATAATACTGTATTTATACAGAAATAATAAATTAAATGTATATGGTAAGTACCAAAAATAATATGCTTGTGTTTATAAATGCTGGGTTATAAATTCACATCATAGTGTGATAATAGAGCTTTTTGTCATGTCTGCAACAATACAATAAGTATAATATAAATAGAGACATGATGAATATGCTGACTATAATATCAATGGGGCCATCTGCTATAATTCTGATGTTTTATCCTGTAAATGATTAGTCAGCGTCCCACATAATATTTTTTAAAATGTTTTTTATGATTCTAGGCACACAAAATCACAGCATTTGATATAAGGATAAGTTTCTTTTCTAGAATTTCAATTGGGAAAAAAAAATGTTTATGTGAATAACCTCTGCACAGCCAGAATCAAAGTTACCATACATACCATACAATGTAACCCTAACCCTAACTCTGTGGAAGAGAGGGAAGAAGAATGAAAGAATGAAAAGCAGAAGAGGAAGAAGAAAAGATAAGAAGAGGCAAGAGGAGAGGTAAGAGAAAACGAAGAAGGAGAGAAGGAAGGAGAAGTGTTGGAAAGTAAAAGACTGGCGATAAGTGAATTTCTCGTTGTCATGGGGACTCAGCCAGTAAACTATGACGTCAGGAGAATCTCAACGCTGATTGGTTGTTGTGGCACGGCGACACAGATACGCCTTGAAAGTTCAATATTTTTAACTCAATGCGAAAATTTGCTTCTAATCACGTCTTCCCATTGACTTCACATGTTTCTCGTCGCGTTAAATTTTGTCCGGTGTGAACAGACTTCCCCTCTTTAAAAAGCATGTGCACGTGTGCCATCATTGACAAAAAACATTAGTTATCGTACTGCTTGATTTACCCACCAATGGAATCACCCCATAAAGACAGACTGGCCTCCCTAAGAAAAAAAAAAAAGTCAACAACTTCCGGTCACAACACACCGAAAATGATACAAACCCAAACCGAATAGAACAAAAATCCCATGATAATTCCATTCTCTCATATTCTAATTTTAATTTCAAAACAAAATCAAAACAGCAAAGAATACGCTGTCATTTGTTTTCCGATTTTTGTTTTGAAAACGAGAAATTAAATAAGTCATTATCCGTTTTCTGATTTTGGAGTCTAAAACGGATATGGAATGAACCAATGATACACTGATACCCCTCCTCCCAAAGGATAAATTTCACACACAGGGAGATGATTTGCATTGAACACATGAGACAGGACTTGCTATGTTTGACCACTGGACGGCATGGTTGAACTCCAGCACCCCCTAAGTCTGGAACAGGAGGAGGTGGTTGGACCACAGTCCAGTAGTGGTGGTGATGTGGTTGTTTTAGTGAGAAATTTCAAACTCACCAGATCACAAAGCACTATATTGAGTAAAGGGCTATCATTCATTCCAACTTAAGACATAGGCATGAAACAAAGACTACAATTACAATTGGATATGTAAAATTATCATTGCAAAATCAAATTAGCCACTTATTTAAATTTTAATTGCAAGAGAAAATAAGTTTTACCTTTTGTTAGACCTTCAGATTGGACACCATCATTACATGAGCTGCCTCCTGAAATCCAAACATTAATCCATGAAGACCTTAAGTTTGTCACAGCAGTGAGGTTGTCTTGTCTGGGTTTTCCGTCTTGTGTACATTTCTTGTTTTATTTTGAAAGTCTAACTCTCCTCATTTCAGGTCACTTGCCCTTCCTCATGTGTCACCAGTCTGATTGTCTTCCCTGATTGGTTCCACCTGTTCCCAATTTCTCTCCATGTGTATTTATAGTCTGTGTCTCCCCTTCTCTTGTGCTGAAGTGTCTTTGTCCATCCATGGTCATTGTACCCAAGCCAGCCATTGAGCCACAGCCTTTTGCCTTTCCCGTGTTGATTTTCTGTTGTGAGTTTCATAGCTTTGTTCTGATTTAGATAAGTGTTTTATAGCCTTTGTCGTCCTTCAGGATTGTTTTTGGTTCTAGTGCCAGATAGGATACTTAGATAATTGAGTCCCAGATAGTTAGTGTCTTCCTCCTCCTGGAGTGAGTTTTGTTTTGGTTAATCTTTTTTAGTCTTTCCTTCCCACTGTGGCGAAGCATTTTTCTTTTGAGATTAGTTTTCCACTGCTATAGCGTGAGAGTAGTTAGAACCCTTAGTTAGACTGAGTCTTTAGTTTTGAGAGTAGCAATTTCTGTTGTAATTTTCATAGCGCCCGATCGCTGCAGCTCAGGAATAATAAAATCCTGCTTCTGAGTCCTCCTTTTGTTTTGGGCCTAACAAAGTCATTGAAAAAATATTATAATTTGACTCAGGAACAGCCCAATATCACAGCAGCAGAATTAAAAGCAATAGAGGAACTTAAGAATACCAAACATATAGTCATAAAACCAGCTGACAAAGGATCATCAGTGGTGATCCCAAGTAGGGAACAGTACATATTTAAGGTAGAGTGACAATTAAATTATTTGGATACCATCTCCATGGTAGCTCAAATAATATCAACTTTAAAAAAAGAAAAACTGGTTCAAAATGTATTGCTTGTGTTAAAGAAGCGTTTGTAAAATACCCTGACCCAAAAAGACCTGATGAGGAATTGTTGAAGTTATTTGAAATTAATTTGACCCGAAAGGATTTTATGTTGGGCGACACGGTGGTGCAGGGGTTAGCGCTGTTGCCTCACAGCAAGAAGGTCGCAAGTTCAAAACCTCCTTGGTCCTGGGTCTGGGACCTTTCTGTGTGGAGTTTGCATGTTCTTCCCTTGTCTCGTCTTCTTCCGCTTATCCGTAATCGGGTCGCGGGGGCAGCAGCTTCAGCAGGGAAGCCCAGACTTCCCTCTCCCCGGCTACTTCCTCCAGCTCTTCCGGGGGGACCCCAAGGCGTTCCCAGACCACCCGAGAGACATAGTCTCTTCAGCGTGTCCTGGGTCTTCCCCGGGGCCGCCGCCCGGAGGGACCTGCCCGGAACACCTCACCAGGGAGGCATCCAGGAGGCATCCTCACTAGATGCCCGAGCCACCTCAACTGGCTCCTCTCGATGTGGAGGAGCAGCGGTTCTACTCTGAGCTCCTCGCGGATGACCAAGCTTTTCACCCTATCTCTAAGGGAGAGCCCAGCCACCCGGCGAAGGAAACCCATTTCGGCCGCTTGTATTCGCGATCTCGTTCTTTCGGTCTCTACCCAAAGCTCGTGACCATAGGTGAGGGTAGGAACGTAGATTGACTGGTAAATCAGGAGCTTCGCCTTTCGGCTCAGCTCCTTCTTCACCACGATGGACCGATGCAGGGTCCGCATCACTGCAGACGCCGCACCGATCCGCCGGTCAATCTCCCGCTCCATCCTCCCCCCACTCGTGAACAAGACCCCGAGATACTTGAACTCCTCCACTTGAGGCAGGATCTCATCCCCGACCTGGAGTCGACACTCCACCCTTTTCCAGTCCAGAACCATGGCCTCGTATTTGGAGGTGCTGATTTTCATCCCAGCCGCTTCACACTCGGCTGCGAACTGCTCCAGTGAGAGCTGCAGGTCACGGCTCGATGAAGCCAACAGGACCAGATCGTCCGCAAATAGCAACGACCCAATCCTGAGGTCACCAAACCGCAGCCCCTCGACGCCCTGGCTGCGCCTAGAAATTCTGTCCATAAAAGTTATGAACAGAATCGGTGACAAAGGGCAGCCCTGACAGAGTCCAACCCCCACTGGAAACAAGTTTGTCTTATTACCGGCAATGCGGACCAAGCTCTAGCACCGAGAGTACAGGGACCGGACAGCCCGTGTCAACGGGTCCGGGACCCCATACTCCCGGAGCACCCCCCACAGGACTGCCCGAGGGACACGGTCGAACGCCTTCTCCAGATCCACAAAACACATGTAGACTGGTTGGGCGAACTCCCACGCACCCTCAAGCACCCTGCTAAGGGTATAGAGCTGGTCCACAGTTCCACGACCAGGACGAAAACCACACTGCTCCTCCTGAATCCGAGGTTCGACTATCTTACGGACCCTCCTCTCCAGTACCCCCGAATAGACTTTCCCAGGGAGGCTGAGGAGTGTGATCCCTCTATAGTTGGAACACACCCTCTGGTCCCCCCTTTTATAAAGGGGAACCACCACCCCAGTTTGCCAGTCCAGAGGCACTGCCCCCGATGTCCACGCAATGTTGCAGAGACGTGTCAACCAAGACAGCCCTACAACATCCAGAGCCTTGAGGAACTCAGGGCGAATCTCATCCACCCCCGGGGCCTTGCCGCTGAGGAGCTTTTTGACTACCTCGGCAATCTCAGCCCCAGAGATAGGCGAGTCCACCACTGATCCCCCAGACTCTGCCTCTTCAACAGAAGACGTGCTGGTGGGATTGAGGAAGTCTTCGAAGTATTCCCCCCACCGATCCAGGACGTCCCGAGTCGAGGTCAGCAGCACCCCGTCTCCACAAGACACAGTGTCAATGGTGCGCCGCTTTCCCCTCCTGAGACGCCGAATGGTGGTCCAGAACTTCCTCGAAGCCGTTCGAAAGTCTTTCTCCATGGCTTCACCGAACTCCTCCCACGCCCGAGTTTTTGCCTCGGCAACCACCGAGGCTGCGATCCGCTTAGCACGCCGATACCCGTCAGCTGCTTCCGGAGACCCACAGGCCAAGAAGGTTCTGTAGGACTCCTTCTTCAGCTTGACGGCATCCCTTACCGCCGGTGTCCACCAGCGGGTTCGGGGATTGCCGCCACGACAGGCACCGACGACCTTATGGCCACAGCTCCGATCAGCCGCCTCAACAATAGAGGCGCGGAACAAGGTCCACCCGGACTCAATGTCCCCCACCTCCCCCGGGACGTGGGTGAAGCTCTCCCGGAGGTGCGAGTTGAAGCTCATTCTGACAGGAGATTCGTCCAGACGTTCCCGGCAAACCCTCACAGAACGTTTGGGTCTGCCAGGTCTGACCGGTCTCTTCCCCCACTATCGGAGCCAACTCACTACCAGGTGGTGATCAGTTGACATCTCCGCCCCTCTCTTCACCCGAGTGTCCAGGACATGAGGCCGCAAGTCCGACGACACGACAACAAAGTCGATCATCGAACTGTGGCCAAGGGTGTCCTGGTGCCAAGTGCACATATGGACACCCCTATGCCTGAACATGGTGTTCGTTATGGACACATGACGAGCACAGAAGTCCAACAACGAAACACCATTCGGGTTCAGATCAGGGGGGCCGTTCCTCCCAATCACGCCTCTCCAGGTCACACTGTCATTGCCCACGTGAGCATTGAAGTCCCCCAGGAGGACGAGGGAGTCCCCAGAAGGGGCGCCCTCCAGCACCCTATCCAAGGACTCCAAGAAGGGTGGGTACTCTGAACTGTCATTCGGCGCATAGGCACAAACGACAGTCAGGACCCGTCCCCCCACCCGAAGGCGGAGGGAGGCTACCCTCTCGTCCACCGGGGTGAACCCCAATATACAGGCACTGAGCCGGGGGGAAACAAGCATTCCCACCCCAGCTCTGCGCCTCTCACCGGGGGCAACTCCAGAGTGGTAGAGAATCCAACCCCTCTCGAGGAAACTGGTTCCGGAGCCCACACTGTGCGTCGAGGCAAGCCCGACTATATCTAGTCGGTACCTCTCAACCTCGTGCACCAGCTCAGGCTCCTTCCCCGCCAGAGAGGTGACAATCCACGTCCCCAGAGCCAGTTTCTGCAGCCGGGGGTCGGACCGCCAGGGTCCCCGCCTCCGACTGCCGCCCAACTCTCTCCACATCGTCCCCCTGTGCCCCCCCCCACGGGGGGAGCAGTGTGGTTTTCGTCGCCGCTTCGGGCTAAGCCCGGCCGGGCCCCATGGGCAAAGGCCCGGCCACCAGGCGCTCGCACCAGAGCCCCTCCCCCAGGCCTGGCTCCAGAGGGGGGCCCCGGTAACCCACACCCGGGCAGGGTTAACGCTGGCCCAATGTTCTTTTTCATCATCAGAGGGTTTTGAGCCGCTCTTCGTCTGGTCCCTCCCCCAGGACCTGATTGCCATGGGTGACCCTACCAGGGGCATAAGCCCCCGACAACATAGCTCCTGGGATCATTGGAACACGCAAACCCCTCCACCACGATAAGGTGGCAGCTCCAGGAGAGGAGAGTTCTTCCCTTGTCTGCGTGGGTTTTCTCCAGGTTCTCCAGCTTCCTCCCACAGTCCAAACACATGCTGAGGTTAATTGGTGATTCTAAAGTGCCCGTGAATGGTGTGTGTGCCCCACGATTGGCTAGTGACCATCTGGGGTGTATCCCTGCCTCTTGCCGTAACGAGCTGGGATTGGCTCCAGCAGACCCCTGCAACCCTAATGAGGAATAAGCAGGTATAGAAAATGACTGACTGACTGATTTTATGTTCAATTAAAAATATTATTTACAGATTAAAGGGACAGCCAAGGGGAAAAAGTTTGCCCCTGCTTATGCAAACATTTTCATGGCCGATTGGGAACAAGGAGCACTTTCAAAATATAAGAAGCAGCCAGCCTATTATTTACGTTATTTAGATGATATATGGGGTATCTAAGTGGGATCTGAGCTAGAATTCCAGGGATTGTTGAGACCTTAAATTCCCACGATCTATCAATTAAACTTAAAACAGAACTCAATAAACAAAGCATCGTTTTTTAGATACAACCATTTTCAAGGGCCCACAGTTTTCCACAACTTCAAAACTTGACATCAAAATATACTTTAAGAGTACAGATACACATGCCTAACCCTAACCCTATACTTCGTAACGACAGCTTTCATCCCAAACATACCTTCAGAGGAGTAGTCAAATCTCAAATACTCAGATTCAAACGCATCTGTACTAGAGGGGAAGATTTTAAAGAAGCAGTGGGCATCTTATTCAAGGCCTTTGGAAAGAGAGGTTATTCCAGATCCCTTTACCTTAACCCTTTAACCTGTACCCTAACCCTGTACCCTAACCCTAACTCTGTACCCTAACCCTATACCCTAACCCTGTACCCTATCCCTAAACCTGTACCCTAACCCTGTACCCTAACCATAACTCTGTACCCTAACCCTGTACCCTATCCCTAAACCTGTACCCTAACTCTGTATCCTAACCCTGTACCCTAACCATAACTCTGTACCCTGTACCCTAACCTTAACTCTGTACCCTAAACCTGTACCCTAACCCTAACTCTGTACCCTAACCCTGTACCCTAACCCTGTACCCTAACCCTGTACCCTAACCCTAAACCTGTACCTTAACTCTGTACCCTAACTCTGTACCCTAACCCTGTACCCTAACCCTAACTCTGTACCCTAACCCTAACTCTGTACCCTAACCCTCCTAGATGCTGGTAACCAGCATGGAGCCAACCACAGCCAGTGCTGCAGCTAGGGAGGTGGTGGTAAAAGCTGACGGAGGTAACAAGCCTGTATATGGCTACAGTTCTACACGTCTAACGATACTTTGATATGGATCGATCATTGAATCGATAACATCATTGCTACAATGTGAACATATAGATCCATATCTAGCTATGTATGCTTTTATTTTGAAACAGACCAGCTTTTTTTGATTGAAACAACTCTTTTTTTATTGAAAAATAAATAAACAAAATCTCCCTCCATAATGATGCTGATACAGGAGTAGGACATAAATCCAGAAGCAGACAGTCCTCATTCTGCAGTTGTTGAAGATCTGATTCATTATTGGGATTGGGATAAAGAAACTAAACTTTTTAGATGAGATGTTTTAGCAAAATCTGCAGATTCTGTGCTAGTTTTACAATGGTTGATTGTTTTAACTGAATTTGTGAAGGAAACTAAACAATGTAGAACCTTCTGGAAACATAACAATAACATTATTTTTGCCAAATTACTTGAAAATTCACAATTGAAAACAGAAAACAAGAAATCCAGAAATCTACAGTCTGATTAAAAAAAAGAAAAAAATAGAAAAAGAATGAGCCCAGTGGTGTTTCTCTGACTTTAATGGAGGTGCAACGATTAGCCGACTCAACCATCAACAGAAAATGAATCAACAACTATTTTCATAAATATTTAGTTTTTAAAATGCCAAATAAATTATTTAGTTTGACATTTAAAGATGTGCAGCGAAGACTAAACCATTGACTGAAAAAAAATAATTCATTGTTAGTTGCAACTTTATTGTGAATGAAACATTCTGCTTGTTTTGGCTTCTGGGAATTTATTGAATGATCTGACATAACATGACCTCAATGTTAAATAAAACACAGGTTTGACATAAACTAAACTTGTGTGTGACGATTCTTCTATGAATGTTAGTGGAACGTTGACCCTCTATGTTCCTTAGATGTAAAACAAAAAGAATTTTGTGTAAAACTGATAGTATTGTTACATTATGGGAAGTTCACATTGAATAAAATCTGTTCTAATATTCTAAGAATGTTGTAGGAGGATTTTCCAAAATTCTACCAACAGAGAAGCTCATTGTTACAGAAGCTCAAACATTTCACTTTACATGGTTTTTTGAATGTTCTGGAAAGTAGAACGTAGAACAAGAAACTGTAACTGAATGCAAACATTCCAGGGAATGTAATAGGAAGATTATAATTCATAACTGAAAATACTCTGCATCATATTCATGTACATGTTTTGAGTTTATATGTAATTTTTATCAAAAAGATGCATATACCGAACAATAAGCAACGTTCTGATGAATAAGGAATATTTCTTTGGTGGTTAAAATGATGTCAGGTCTTGAAGTCTTTGTATTCTGTAGTTATTTCATTGTTTCTTGTGTGATTTAAAGATGTGAAAACTGCATCATCTCAGTCTCAGAACTAAAGATCTGTTGGATGAAGAAGTTCATTTAATTGTGTTTGGCTGCATCTTTGTGTTTGTGAAACACATCTCACGGCCACGGACCTTTTAGAATAAGATTAATAAAACGATTGTCACAAATATACACCAGTGTGAATGAATCAGAAACATGAACAGTTATTCTTTTTCTTCTTGTTTTGTTTGTAATGCAAACAACAGTTTATTTCCTCTGCTTTAAATGATATTCCAGCTCCTTCATCATCTGAGATGACTGGAGCCAAATTAAACACCTGTAGCTCTAACGCTGCTTGTATTCATTGTTTCTTTGTCCATTTCCATCGAGTCCTGGGTGTGTTTTATTCTGCAGGTGGATCTACTTTCTCCTCTGGGATTCCCTCTGCAGCTTCACGTTTCTGCCTGAAATTACTTTATACTCCAGTTGCATTATTGACGTTTACAAATAAAATGCAAGTGTTGTTTTAATTGAGTTTTTATTGGATTTCTGGGTTCTTCTCCCTCTCAGTAACTCACAGGTGGCACATTTAATAGCAAACATGCATTAGCAGCTTTCCAGATCTATTTCCTGCCACAGGGCTGCTGTTCCCATTCCTTCAGAGTTTGTTTTGCTCTTTTTGGTTCCTCATCTTTTAGATGAATATCATCTGCAGGCTCACAGCTCATCCTACATCTCTTGAGCTGGACCAAGGCTGCATTTTACCTGAAGAAGGAAGTGAAGTATCAACACTAAATGTGCTGGAAAAAAAAAAAAAAAAAAAAACTATACTATAATCACTATCTTAAAGAAAAACTATTTGATGTTTTGACAGAAACCAGTATTGATATATCGTGATATGTCGTGTTTCAGTCACCTGGTGAAAATGAGTCCAGTTTTCTCTTTTTCGGTAAATGCTGCTAAATGCTTCACCCTGTTCACAGATAACTGGAGGCCTGTTTCCAAATACTTGAGTGAACTGTAATCATTTAAAAAAAAACATGAATTAGATGTTCCTATCTACTTGTTTGGAGCAAATAAAGAAGATGCAGAGCGTAGTTTGGTCAGAAGGGGGCAGTGTCAGCTGGTGTCAATCACATCTTTTACATATTTCAATCCTTGCTTCTTTCTTGTGAAATAAGATGAACTAATTTGACCTCCTCAGATTTGCATATCACATATTTCTCTGTTTCAGCAACATTCTTGGTAGTTTTCCCTCCTAATCTTAAATTGGTTGTAAATATCTGACATTCTTATGGAATGTTTCATTTCCTTCATAATGTTTATTTTCTGCCTGTTTTATAGGACTGGAAAACTGAAAAGTGGTAAAACAACAATTATATTATTATTTTGTGGAATATTCAGTTCATGATGTGGAGTTCTAAGCAGTATTTTTTATTAAAGGATGAAGAGAAAAGCAGTTTTCCAGGTTTTCTCTGCACAGAAGCTGTAAATCCTCTGATGATTTTAATCTCTTTATGAAAACTATGAAATGCAGATGAAGGCTCAGAAAAGCTATAAGTAAAGTAAAACATGAAGATCCAGGCTCATAACTCATTTCTGTGGAAGTCATCTACTTTTATTACAGAAAACACGCTTTGCCAATTTATAACTATAACTATATTATATAACTATATATAATTATAAAGTAAATATAATTTCATTTTTCAAAATAATTACTACTTTAATTGTCCTATTCTCATCAAAACTCATAGGTGATCATCATACTGTATGAGGTTTTAAAACTGATCATCTCCCTGTTGATGTTTGTTACTCGAATCTGCCACTAGGTGGAGCTGAGACTTTTATTTTGAAAATCTCTCTCTTTAACACCAGAGGACGCTCTGCACAAAGGGAACATCTCCACTAACCACTGCTGTTGTTTTCTATGAACATTCATGACTCAAATTTCATCTGCAGGCCTCCTGGATGAAATTCAACTCGGTTGCAAAGACTTTTGTTGAGTAATTTAAATAATTGGCATAATTATGTCATTATCAACTCAAATTAAGACGATTTTATTTTAATGGTAAAGTATAACTACTTCCTGGTTTTGGATTCATTTTTAGTATTTTCTTTAATTTATAAATTGTATATAATGTCTTTATACATCCTGTTGTGTGTAAAGGAGTTGAGTGAAAAAAATCTGTTGAGATTTAACAGTTGTTAATCACGTCTCTGATTCTAGAACTCAGACACGCTCAAGTCATAAAATCATAACTCTGGCATTTTCACTACATGGCCAAAAAAAATCACACCTAAAAATTAGTTCCCACACACATTTCATTGGATATTTAGCTTTAATTATAGCAGTGATGTCACAAAGTTTATTTCCCTCCAGTTTAGCATTAATCTTTCAGCAGCATCCTGTATTGATGATGGTAGTCCACTGCTGCATAAAGTCTCCAACACACCAGAGGTTCTGGATGATGATGGTCTGGACTCTGTTAAACTGACTTCTGATGCTGCTGATCCACTCCATCACAACCTGAATGAATCATCAGGGAAGAAACAATCCATGGATGGAATAATCTGCTCATTCACTTCATCTGATGCTCCACCACTCTGCTTCCTGTTGTCCTCCAGTTTTTATGATGTGTTGCACCAATAATGATTCAAACCAACTAAGAAGTCCAGTTGTTTTGCTCTAAACTCCACAAGAAGAAGATGATATGAATGAACTGACAGTTTAGTAGTCTCTGAAATCTCCTGAGATGTTTTCTCTGCTGGATCCAGTGATCTGACTCTTCTCCACAACCTGAGGATGAGTCTGTCCACTTGTCTAAGAAATGAGAAGCTGCTCATTGCATCATTAAATAACCTATTGAACCTGAAAGATAATCACCATGTAGAAATGATCCACTGAGTGGACTCATTCACACACACACACACACACACACACACACACAGACACACACACACACACACACACACACTTCTACACACCAAATGACATGAAAACATACTGGCCTTCTGGGTTTAAACATGAAGGACAATTTAATGAAAATGTTATTTTCACAGAAAAAAAAAAGTTTTCTTAGTACAAAACATTTCATAAAAGTCTATTTACAAAGTGCTGTTCATCTGATCTGCAAAAATCAGAAAAAAAGAAAAATAACAATATCAAATATGATCATTTAGAAAACAAATAAAACCAAATACATTTTTTAATTTCTGTAATTCAATAGTTATTATTCAGAAAAGCATAATTAGACAGTAAATCAAGTCTGAAAGTTTGACCTTCAGGAGGGAATTTGTCTGCTGTGGCCATGTTGTTTAGTTGAGTTAAACAAAAAGACAAAGCAGCACTTCCTGTCGCTGGCTCGTTGTCTGACGCCCAGAACATTACTAAACGCTCAGAGCTGATTGGTCCTGTCCGACAAACACAACTTCACCAAACCAAAAAACAAAAAGTGATTCTAAGGAAACAAACAAAAAGGTCCAGTGATTGATGACAGCACATTCTCAGCTTTGCATTAATAAAGTCCCTCTTTAACTTCCTGTTTTCCTACTGATCTTTGTTTGTCCTCCATTTTTATCTGTCCACATATTCTGTCCACTTCCTCTCCCAGTCGCCGTCTTCTCTAACCCTCTCAACAGTGCATTTATTGTAGATTAAACCTGAATTGAAGCTTCATTCTTTATTGATGGTAAAGCATTGAACAGCAGCACCAGTGTACCACATGATTCTGATTCCACACGTATGTAACCTGTAAATTCTTCAGTTCACTGACACCATAACTCAAATCACAGCAATAAACATTTATCAACAAATTAAATAATTAAAAAAAGTTCATATTTTAACCCAGGGGTGGGCAATCCTGGTCCTGGAGGGCCGGTGTGGGTGCAGGATTCTTCAGTTCACTGAAGACTTGGTTGGAACAAGAAGTTACAGGTGTGTAACTTCTTGTTCCAACCAAGAAGTTACACACCTGATTCTACTAATGAAGGCCTTGGCAATGGCTCTAGAGGTTGATTAGTAGAATCAGGTGTGTTACTTTTGGGTTGGAACAAAATCCTGCACCCACACTCCAGGCCCTCCAGGACCAGGATTGCCCACCCCTGTTTTAACCCCACTACTTGCCGGAATTTACGGTACAATGCGCATGTGGCACTGTTCATAAAAAAAACCCCGAAACCGTTCGGTTCGCTTGTCACGGTTCAATATGTGTGGTACCGTACGGTTTCAGCTTCGGTTCGAAACCGTGTCACCCCTAATATATGTATATATATATATATATATATATATATATATATTACTGTAATTGGGTCCTAAATTTCTGTAAAAAAAAGAAAAAGAATTTCAATTAAATACTTTGATTCAGAACAAACTAAAATTTTATCAATAGCTCATCCAAAGGTATCCTGGATGTTTATATATTTGAATATATTCTTGATTTTTTTAAACTTACATTTTATTTAATCCAAAATAAAAGTGAAAACGATTTATGGAAAGATTGAAGATTTAAATTCAGAGGCTGAAAATTCAGATGCATAATGAAAAAACAAATCTGTACTATAAATTTCCTTTTCAATGATAGTATCTAGTGAGACAAATTTACTTCTATATGATGTTACAGGATTCAATAACACATGAATATTAGCCTTATTTACAGTTTTAAATGATATTTAAGTACTTTATCACATAATGCCTCTAAACCCAGCATGCTATTATAGCTCAGAAACTTGCTGTAACTTTCAGATCCGAGCTGCGTCTCAGTGTTGATTGTTTTTTTCCAGTGTTCAGTGAACAGATTTATTGATCAGTTATTGATAGGGTCCTGAGGGCGGAGCCAGGCCTGACCTTTTCTCAGCATTCCCAGAGTTCCTTGCTGCGCTGCCCGGTTCCGGCGTGGCGTCCAGGCCCAGCGAGCGGCGGTAGGCGGCCGACAGGTGGTACAGGACGTCAGGCCGTGGGCCGGGGTGGGCGTCGGCCTTCTGGGTCAACAGCATCTCAAACAACGTGCTGACCTCTGACAGCAGCGTCTCCCCCAGAACGCCGTCCTTCTCCGGGGTTTTACCTGACAGCAGGAGGCACAAATAACTCACGGTAAACATTTTAATTCAACTCATTTCACTGTTATTCAGACTTCTACAAACCAACCAGATCATCAGTTACTCCAGAAAATAACTGAACATCTTCTAATGATGAAAAAAACATTAGCTGAAGCCATAAAACAATTTAAAAACTTCAAAACAAGGCATGCTTTCATATCATTGTATAAAAAAATGATGACAAATTTATGTTAAAGGATTCACTACTTAATCCATATGAGCTTCAGTTTTATAACAAATATTTCACGTTATTCAGACCAACTTCATTAATAAAGTAAGAGTGTTGGTTTAACTGTGCTGATTTCTACTTGTTTTACCGAAGGTGGAGAAGGACGAGGAGTCTAAGCATTCCCGGGGCTCACTCTCAGGAGATGGAGGCCCGTTAGGGACAAAAATGTTGTCATGATAATCGCTAGCGAGCGGCAGGGAGAGTCTGGCCATCCAGGCCGGGTCGCTGACCTCTGAGAAGACCTCGTCTGCAGAGGAGGACACAGACACATCAGTGTTTGACCCTACATTAATATGCACATTGTAATAATCACTTAATGTCTCTGGTTCCATCTTCTTCACTGTGAGGATTTCTGATTTTCTCTGGTTTATATTTTTGGTAATTTGACATCTTTGCTTTTTTGAACAAAACAAGGAAGATGTGACGTTGGGGTCAGGAAAATATTTATGGATGAAACAATTAAGTATTTATGATGATGAATCTATCCTCACCAGAATTAAATTACCTATCTTATCTACTGACTGAATTTCTATGAAATGTACTGATAATATTCCTGCCCCCCATAGGATGAACCCTTTTGATTTTAATGAACCTATTTCCTTCTAGTGCCATGCTAAGGACACACTTTGTAATTTCAAGCTCTCAGGTCAGATGTTTCCTTGTAAGATGGTTTCCTTGGATTTAACAGTCAACCTTAATGCTAAACTACTATTAAATCCTTCTCACTGTCACAGCACAAATTAAACCACAGTTCATGTCCAGGTGTTTTCAGACCTGTGCTGTTTAGTCTGAATCAGGATTGTTTTCTCCTTGGTGTGACTTGTTTGACCACAGCAGCTTCACAGAGACTTTATAGTGTCTCTTCACACCTTCAAACTCAGTAACTGAACACAGTGATCGATCGATCTGATCTACTCTTATTACTCTGCAGTTCCTGTTCATTTCATTCTTATTTGGCCAGTTGTCTGCTGTTTGCTTCTGTCCTCAGCACCAGGACACAGGTGAAGCTTCACACCACAGAATATGATCATCTTTCGATGTCAAAATGTATCTTTTCTTTACCCTTGACACAAGTTCTCACCTGGCTTTTATCAACTCTAAACCATAACCAGAGTTTGAAGGACAGGTTCCTCACCAGCCTAAACACCAGGTAAAGACAGCTCAAGAAAACCTAAATGACCAGTTTTCAGTTTAAGTCCATATTTTGTTCAAAAAATTATAATTAAAAAAACACACACTCCAATGGGATATATTTGCCTGTCCTGATACACGTTTCCCCAGATGTTAGTGTTGGAGGAGGTAGGAAGAGGAGGAGGAAGAGAAGTGTTTTTATCTGGCTGCTGTCAGCAGTGTTTCCTGTCGTCCACGGCGTCCTGCATGCTCCCAACAAACACCTCCACATCACGTCCTCACTGCTATAAAAAACCTCTGCTGCCTCCAGTCTGACATTCCAGACACTTTCAGAGGCGTAAACGCCGGGTGTGTCTGAGTAACAAGTCTCTGAGTCACCAACAAACACATTATACGTCTCATTTCATTCATTTACTTCATGTAAAACATGTCTACAGCTTCTTATATATTTAATGCCCTTCCATTTTCTCTATTCTTATCTTCATTACATCCTGTTTATGTGTGTGTGATTTCCCCTGCAGCAAGATCTGATCTAATTAAATCAGACAAAATCATAGTCAAAAGTAATAGTAAGAGGGACGTTAAAGGGCTTTTAATTCAAAATGACAGATACAGGAAGTGCCTTATTCTGCCTTATATATTTAAATAAATAAAAAAAAATCATCCAGAAAAAGGAAATAAACAACAACAAAATAACACAAGCAGTAAGAAAATCAAGACCAGCAGTTTATCTGGCTGAACTAAACCTCTGAAGAGGTGAAATCCTGCAGGTCAAACAGAACACAGACAAACTTTATACTCTCACTTTCTGTCCAGCTTGGAGCTTTAATTGTGATATTACACATTAAACTCAGAAAATTTGGAAATTTAACATACAAAGTATGAGCACAGTCCAGATATACCCTTTCTATGCTCATTAATATTCAGAATAATTTGAATCATTTTGTTTCTGTCATTAAAAAGATATCAAACTCTACTTGTTTAGAGAGAGCCCTTAATTAAGAATTGATCAGGAATTTGATTGGATTGTTGAAAAGTGGACGAATCCTCCAGAAGAAATCAGGCTAAAATTCAGTTCACATCAGAGCAACTTCACATGTTATTTTCTTTTAATGGAAGAAAATGTGATAAAGTTTTGATATATAATAAAAAATATATATATTTGGTATTTTTTGGGTAAATATTTTTAAATAAGTGAACAATAAGAGAAGATGTGAACTAAAAGGATTAAAAAGACATTTTCCATTTCAGAATTTTGCAAAAGAGTTTTTGTGTTTCTGCTTCAGGAGATGTTCAAACCTTCATATGTAACTACAAAAACCAGTTTTACTAACCCTAACCCAGCATGGAGCTGGATCTGCCGACTGCTGCAGTAAAGACATACAGTATATTCTTTCCTTTATTTATTTTCGTAAAAACAACAGAATACTGGAGTTAAACTGTATTTCAATAAAAGGAAAGAACATTTGAAAGAAAATGTACTAAAGCATTAACAATTAATGCTTCATATGCGGGTGTTAACAGTAGTTAAATCAGGCTCCTCCTCAGGTTGAGTAAATCTGTTTAATCATTTAGAGAATGTTGAAATGGTTTTCTCCTCAAGTTCAGATGGATAAATAAAGTTGATCTGTTCAGTATTTAGGTCTTAACTCAGACTCAACTCAGACTAACCAGACTTAACCCAAACTAACCAGACTTAACCCAGACTAACTAACCCTAACCCAGATTAACACAGTCTAACTAAACCTAACCCAGATTAACCCAGACTAACTAACCCTAACCCAGACTAACTAACCCTAACCCAGACTAACTAAACCTAACCCAGACTAACTAAACCTAACCCTAACTCTATCAGCAGCTGCAGCTTCTAACCAGATGGATTACCTTCATTACCTCACTACACACACACACACACACACACACACACCTAACCCTTCATGCTACTGACACACACACATTCATTTCTACTGACACACACATGCTAGAGACACACACACACACACACATTTACGCCACTGAGACACACATTCATGCTACTGAGACACACACACACACACACACATTCATGCTACTGAGACACACACACACACACATATTCATGCTACTGATACACACACACATTCATGCTACAGACACACACACACACACACATACACATTCATGTTACTGAGACACACACACACACGCTACTGAGACACACACATTCATGCTACTGATACACACACACATTCATGTTACTGAGACACACACACACGCATTCATGCATGCTTTCACACAGTGTGGTATCCCCCCTCAGCGTTTCACCACAGATTCTCCAAACACCAAACATCATTTCTTCTTAAATGATGAACAGCATTGAGTTTCAGCCACAAGACATTCATCCCTGAGTCTGTTTAACCTGTGACTTAAACCACACTTTATCTGGTGTAACTAAAGGCCTTAGCTCAGTTCTGAACCTTTAAACAATAGAGATAAGGAACTGTTTGATTCTCGGTTATCACATTAAATTCAGTACTGAATAAACTCTTTCTTTACTTTCCAATCATTGATCAAATTTATTCATAGGTGTAGCCTGTTTTGGAAATAAAATTGACAAAATGTTGCAGAATCAAAAAAGAGAGGAAGAAAAAACAACAAATTCAATTTATCTATAATTAAAGTGTTCCATGACTGAAACAAACGTCTTCCCCTGTGCTGTAGAACTTTGTTGTTAAAAACTGAACATTTTAATTAAAAATTAAAAATTTAATTAAAATTAGTCAATTAAAAAAGGGAATCCAGACAATTAAAAACATTAAATTTGATTAATTGAATAGTTTAGTAACAAGTCAACAATTACATAAGATTTAATGTGAATTAAAACTATAAATTGTATTTTAGAAGTTGAAGCTTTAGATACACAGAAAACATGATGGATCCCTGACCTGCAGTCATATGCAACTGTAAAAAAACATCATATATAAAGTGAAAAATCAGCATAATAAATTTATGATGCCAAACACACACGACTTGAACAAAAGGTGTGTGTGTGTATGTGTATGTGTGGATGCCAATCTTGAAGAAGTAGTAGCAGCCCTGAAATTTCATCAAAGATTCATCAGTGACTCACACAGATGGATGACATTAGGTTGGTGTAGGTTACAGGATAACAGTAGCCTTCAGGCAGAGCGCACACACACACACACACACACACACACACACACACACACACACACACACACACACACACACACACACACACACACAATACATACGCCCACTCACTCTTTTCTGTTCTCTCTCCTGTCATGAAGGGAAACTCCTCCACCATCATCAGTAAAGCCTCCACTTCCTCAGAGACTCTGACCAACAATACCAGGAAGATGCTGTTTAACACAACTTTACTACACAGAAAATACAGTGCTGCCTGCATCCAGCTGTGGAATTCACACACAACAATGTGTCTGACGTGTGTTTCATGTTTTGTTGTTATGATTCAATAATAAAACACACACATACATTAGCTGAGTAAATCCATCTTCAAGTAGAGTTATCAGAGATATTGACTTGACAGCAATTAATTAACAACAGTAAACAACAGGCCGCAGAGTTTCTCCCTGGAAAACACTTTTCCCTCATTCTCTCAACTGGATTTGGCAAACTTGATTCAACAAGTTGCTCTGTGATTGGCTGAAGGAGCTGTCTGTCAAGGCATGGAGCCCTGCCCTTTGAAAGTGTTTACAACAGTCCAGATTGATAGAGTGAATAGAAATGTGGTAAGGATGGTTTTAACTAGGCTACAAGTTGTCAGAGCAACAAACATCTGGATGTATGTGTACCTGTGTATCTGGATCAGGGGAGGAACATTCCATAAACTAATTGTGCAGCATTAAGTTTAAGCGAGAAGTTCTTTTTTCATATCACAATATCGCAATTTCCTTTTTTCCCCAATATAGCCCAGTGTAGTCTGAAAAACATGATTCAAAGTTGTAATTGAATATTTTGAATGGATATTTTTGGTTAATTTGCCCTAATTATTCAAAACAAATCTCCCAGTACTAGCTAACACACTCATCAAATGTTTACACTAATAACACTATCATGGATTGTCTGCTGAAACTGTAACGACAACACTAAGATGATGATTTTAATAAGGCTCACAAATATTAGTCTGCCATGTAAATTAGGAAAAAGGTATTTGCTATTGTTTGAGAGGAGCCTGGTGGGAGGAGCATGATGTGGCCAATATAAAACAGGCAAATTTCAAATCTACCCTTCCTTTCAAAAGTTCTTCGAAGAGTGGTAGTTAAACAGCTGTGTCAGCACTTACAGGACAATAGTTTATTTGAAGATTTTCAGTCCGGTTTTCGGGCCCATCACAGCACTGAAACAGCACTAGTCAAGGTTACGAATGACTTGTTGTTGGCTGCTGATAATGGACTGGGCTCGGTCCTGGTCCTGCTGGATCTAAGTGCTACAAAAACATGGATCAACATATTATTCCACTATGTGCTAAGGTTTTTACGATTTAGTAGAACTTTTTTTTTGCCTTGAGTTTCCTGAACCTTCTGATGGAGATTTTGAGTTTGTCAAACTTCTCATGTTCCTCTGAATGGTTTCTGGTTTGTCTTTGACAGTGTTTTTTGTTCCTGTCGCCATGGTTACTGCTATCAATGCAGCAGTTATCAGTCTATGTTAGTTTGAGTGTGTGTTTGTACCATTTTTTTTTTACCAGTGTGTGTGTTTGTACCAGTGTGTGTTTGTACCAGTGTGTATTTGTATCAGTGTGTGTATTTGTCCAGTGTGTGTGTTTGTACCAGTGTGTGTGTTTGTACCAGTGTGTGTGTTTGTACCAGTGTGTGTATTTATACCAGTGTGTGTGTTTGTACCAGTGTGTGTGTTTGTACCAGTGTGTGTATTTATACCAGTGTGTGTGTTTGTACCAGTGTGTGTGTTTGTACCAGTGTGTGTATTTATACCAGTGTGTGTGTTTGTACCAGTGTGTGTGTTTGTACCAGTGTGTGTATTTATACCAGTGTGTGTGTTTGTACCAGTGTGTATTTGTACCAGGGTTGTTGAGCAGGTGGTTCAGGCCCTCCTCCAGCTGAGGGTCGATGGGTGAGTCTCGTCCTGGTTCCCAGTCCATGTCTCCAGCCTCGCTCTCGCCGTGTCCACTGTCCTTGGTGCTCTGCCAATCAGAACAGTCCTGACCTCCATATCTGTCCAACACACACACACAGCAACAATTACAGAGGATCAGTAATAACACCAGTAAATCAAGTCAATTTGATTCATTTTCAGCCCCAAAATCAGACCTTTATCTCAGAGGGATTGTCGTAAATTAGCCATTAAAATCAACTAATAAGAGGAGATGTTCATTATTATTGAGACAGACAAAATAAGGATCTGTTCTTGAAAAGGAAGATGTAAAGCTGAATTGATTGATTTTTAACAAATATACATATTGTTAAAAATGAATCACACCTTCAAATAAAACCCATTAAAAGTGTATGGAACCTTTAAAGGAAATAAAACAATTCTGTTCTTCTTTCTCCTCAAAAGAAGAACAGAAACTGTGAGAGAAACAAGACAGAACTCCAGTGTAAATCTAAAGATATGAGGCAAGAGGTTTCATGAGATAAAATGGTGACTAAATACCTGAGATTTCATGTGACAAACCGCACACACACCACACACACCACACACACACACACACACACCACACACACACAGTATCAGACAGGAAGTATCAGCAAGATGAAAGTGGGCTCAGAGATGTTAGTCACTCACTCTGATGACTATCTTATCTTACTGAGTGAGATAATTCCACTTTTTATTTTTGTTTTAATTTACTTCAGGAAGTGTTTGTGGATCATTTTCTATGATGCGAAAAAAGACAAACTTCCAAAAAAGATTTTTTTGTGAAAATACATTTGTCACATACCACTTTCTTCTGATCTGGGACCTTTGCAAAAGACATGCTGCCAAAATGATGGTGTGTGTGTGTCTTTGTGTTGAAACAGTGTGTATCCAGGTGATGTCAGATCTAATCTTATTGCCATGGTGATGCTGAGTTAGGTACTTCCTGCCAGAGACTTTGAATCACTCAGAGCTGCTATAACTACCTACACACACACACACACACACACATTTTGGGGGTTATGAGACACTCCTCCTGTTATTTCAGTCACAGCAGCAGGTCACTTGGTCAAACACTGGGCTCCAGCTCCAGGTTCTGGCATTCACCACCTCATCAGCTAAAAGACAGAGGTTTTCTTTGAAAGAAACAAGTTCTGTGTCTGCTTTTATCCTGAGAGGAAGCATGTGTGGACAGTACAGTGCAAGAAATTTTTCAAATTAAACAGCAAACCAGATCATTGGACATCACTCTTTGATGGGGTTCCACCATCCTCGCCCTCTGACCCTTTGACCAAACTTAAATCCTGATGTCACACAGGCAAAGAGCAGATAATCAGTTGTTTGAACAGGCCTTGTATCCTCAGTGTATCTTCATACCATGCCAACGTCACAATGGTCAAGGTAGTCTTGATTAGCCAGACCATACTATACAATACTCAGATTGTTGTCCCGCTGTTTTCATATCTGCTATGGCGGAAAAAAATAAAAACGCTCTGGCCTCATTTCTTTAACTTGTTCCCCCTCTAGGTCTATTTATCAGTCTACTTCTCGAAAATGACATGTCCAGACTTAATGCTGTATATCTCCACAATTACAGGGGTTTTCTGAATGCTCTTGGGTTTAAAATAAAGCTAACACCTGTGGGATAGTTGTAGAAGTCCCAGAATCAATTTAGTTTTACAAAAAAAAAAAAACAAAAAAAAAACAAACAAACATCTATTTGGGTTGAAAATCACCTGAAAATCATGTGTTAGGTGCCCAATTCATCCATGGATCAGTAAAAAAAAGTGTTATAAGTAATTGCACAAATGTTCAGCCTTATAAGATGAACCAGACTGATTTTAGAGATGTTTTAGTTCAGGTGTGTCCAGGCGGATCTGATTTTGCCACATTTAGGCACATTTGGCACATCCTCAAACATTACAATAATAATGACATATCTATCATATAATTAGCTATATAATTATATACAAGTACCATGATACATTATATATAATAATACTATATAATATACTATATAATAATAATTATCTATCTATTTCTGGGCACATATGCGTTGAGCTGGGCTGTGTGTGTAAAGCTGGACATGAGGAGGAAGATGATCAGTCGGTGATATCTGGAGATCCTATTGGTCAATTTGGTTGATTGACACCTCTATGGAAGTGTCAGAGCCAATAGAATTGAGTCATGTAGTCTAACATGACGCAACATGCACTACAGGGACACGTCAGGGTGTGTTTTACAAAGATAGGTGATACGGAGCGACTTCACACTCTGTAACTAATCTGGTCTCCCCTAACCCTAACCCTGACTTATAAACAGCTGGAATTGAATAAAAATAACTTCAAAATGATGAAGAAGGTTTAGAAGCAGCAGACTGCAGCATTTTTATGAGTCCAACACAAGTTTTTATAGAAAAATAGCAGAGATCAGACATAATTTATCATTGTATCAGTAAAAAGAAAACGTTTTTCTGGCGGTTCATGGAAAGACTGAGGAGTGAGTGCTCATCTTATAGAGACAAGCTTGGTGCCTCTGTGTAGATTAGAGTGTGAGCTTTCTAACAACACCCTGTTTACTGATGGAGAATATGCTGTTGGAGAAATATCATCACGAAAATACAGAAAGTTACACATTTATGTTTCACTATGTGCTCATATTATTGCTTAGCGTTGCAATTATGTTTTGTTAATCTAATAATGGTTGATATAAACTTGTAACTGAGTTTCTTGTCGACATTTTGGTGTGTTACATGAACATATTGGTGCTTGTTGGTTGGCGTAACAAGAAGGATTAATTATTTATAAACGACAGCCTCCTCCGGCGTGGGATCTCAGGGGGAACAGGTTAAACCAATCACCATCATCTTGGGCAGTGCTACACCCAGGATGCAGCGAGGGTGTGCTTGCAAAGTTATGTTGAAAGGGACCACACCAAAGTTTGTCATTTGGTGTGAAGTCAAGCAGACTGTGGCCATCTCTTTTTGGAGGTCTTGGTCCGCTTGGTTTAGTGCACACAAGTGCAATTGATGCTTTCACACCAACAAAAACAACCAAAATCAGGGCATTTGGTTCAAATGAACTGTTTGGTTTGCACCAGCAGCTGTTGATGTGAAAGCACACCCTTAATGTAACAGAGTCTTTCCAATGAGCCAACAAGCATGCTAGAGTGGAAGCTTCCTTCCTATCACTGGTAGCAGCAGTGTTTACCTACTGTTTCATGTCAATAAAAAATGTGAAAAATATCTGTCACTTGAACATAAAATGACAGTTTGTGTTTGGGTGCTTTGTTTACTTTGATAAAATCCCAAGATGACCTGAGCCGAGAGCTGCCTTCAAATATCACCAAAAAAACAGAACAGTGCTGGTTCAGGAGAAACATCTGTGAGCTCTTAAATGGGTGACATTCCCCTTTAATGTGTGTGTGTGTCCCAGTATCAACAGCAGCTTGGTTTGATCAGAGAGCGGCAGCCATCAAACAGTCTGGCTCTGAAACAAACCTCTGATGATGAGGAAAGTGATGGGGGAAATTCTTTGGTCAGGATTGCAGTCTGCAGCCTAAGTCAGCAGGAAGAGACCGATTGTGTTGCAGGACCAGGTGTTGGTGTACTGCTCCATCTAAATACTCCACAAACCCGCCTGAGCAAATCATCTTTGTATCAAACCCTAATCCTAACCCTGATCCAAACTGCTGCTGCCAGGTGCTAACTAGGTCAAGAAAGTCACATCACGCTGATTGTGGCCTTCAGCACTGACTTCCTGTTTCAGGATTCATTTAAGGGTCCTTGAGCTCGCTTAGAGAGACAAGAACTGTGATATATGTTAGCAGCTGGTCTCTGTAGTCCTCTGATCAGGGCCTGGCTGTGCTAGATTGAAAATTAAAGGGAGCCTTTCAATCTGTGGCTCCTAAACTCTGGAAGATGTTTCCCCAGGACATTTTTAACAGTCAGTTAAACTTTAACAGTTATCAGTTAAAGACTCACCTGTTGAAGCAGGCTTTTGGTTAGATGTAAATCACTGTGTTTTCTTCTTTTTCTACACTGCTCAAAAAAAATAAAGGAACACTTCATAATCAGAGTATAGCATCAAGTCAATTAACCTTCTGGGATATTGATTTGGTCAGATAAGTAGCAGAGAGGGTTGTTAATCAGTTTTAGCTGCTTCGGTGTGAATGAAATTAACAACAGGTGAACTAGAGGGTCAACAATGAGACAACCCTCAAAACAGGAATGTTTTACAGGTGGAGGCCACTGACATTTTCCCCCTCCTCATCTTTTCTGACTGTTTTTCACTTGTTTTGCATCTGGCTAGGGTCGCTGTCACTACTGGTAGCATGAGGTGATATCTTTACCCTACAGAGGTTGCACAGGCAGTCCAACTCCTCCAGGATGATACATCAATATGTGCCATTGCCAGAAGGTTTACTGTGTCTCTCAGAACAGTCTCAAGAACATGGAGGAGATTCCAGGAGACAGGCTAGGAGAGCTGAACAGGGCTGTAGAAGGTCCTTAACCCATCAGCAGGACTGGTATCTGCTCCTTTGTGCAAGGAAGAACAGGATGAGAACTACCAGAGTCCTATAAAATGACCTCCAGCAGGCCACTGGTGTGAATGACTCTGACCAAACAGTCAGAAACAGACTTCATGAGAGTGGCCTGAGGCCCGACGTCCTCTAGTGTGCTCTGTACTCACTGCCCGGCACTGTGGCGCCCGATTGGCATTTGCCACAGAACACCAGGATTGGCAGGTCCACCACTGGTGCCCTGTACTTTTCACAGATAAGAGAAGGTTTACCCTGAGCACATGTGAGAGATGTGAAAGGTTCTGGAGAAGCCGTGGAGACCGTTATGCTGCCTGTAACATGGTACAGCATGACCGGTTTGGTGGTAGGTCAGTGATGGTCTGGGTAGGCATATCCATGGAGGGATGCACAGACCTCTACAGGCTAGATAACAGCACCCTGACTGCTGTTAGGTATCGGGATGAATCCTTGGACCCATTGTCAGACCCTATGCTGGTGCAGTGGGTCCTGTATCATCCGTATGAAACCCTTTGTGACCATGTATTGTGATGCGAACTTTGAATTTCAATAAACATGACTTAGAAATGCAAATATATGGTAAAGTAATGAAAACCTTTCATTGTTTTTTTAAAAGAAGGCTGGTTAGAGCAGACAGCTTTGTTGTGGTTGGTTGCTGTGTCTGGACTACAGAGGATAATGTGGAGGAGGAGGAAGATGATGGAGGAAGACTGACCTGCCAGTGCGATGTGAGTATTTGTTTCCGCGGAAGTTTGGCCGAGGCTGCAGCTGACCCTTTCGCAGCAGAGAGAGGAGCTGGGAGATCTGCTGTAGGAGGAAGAGGAGACAGAACGGTTAGAATTAAGTCTCCACACATTATCTTTATGGTCAGGTACATATTCTTCCTTCTCAGCCAGCAAAAGCCAACTAAAAATCTCAATTAAATCATTGTGTTTCATTTGTAGCTTTCATTTTTCAAAAATGTACACAAATACATTTTGAACCAGCTTGGACAATGAGGTTGTTGGACACTGATCCTTCAACCTCTACAGGAGAAAACATTGATGTTTTTGCTGTATTTATCTGGACCATTGAGCGTCAATGTTTGAACAAACAGTAGAACTGATTTCAGCAACGCTCAGGTAGAAAGTCAATCAACCTTTTCCTTTGTTGCTTTCAGTTTTGCATTGTGAGAACCTTCTGATTGTGTCCGTCTCACTGCTCAGAGCTTTCTGCTGACAGCTCTGTTGTTATAGCAGATACACACTACACACCAGGGAGGAAACACATAGACATTATGAAAGGTTAGTGTGTGTGTGTGTGCATGCAAGCTGATATATGACTTTGTTTTAGCCTTTTGTGTGTGCATTTGTGTGTTTTGTGTGTTTTTGCACGTGCATGTTGCTGCAGCGACAGGAAATGGCCTCTACGTAAAGGCCTATTCTTCTCTGGCTGATTTCCTTCCAGGATGGACTGAAATATGGACGAGTGGACGAGGTAGGGTGTGTGTGTGAGTGTGTAAGTGTGTGTGTGTTAGGTGACCAGTAACCCCCCCTTTCCAAGGCCTCCAGCAGGCCTCTTCCTCTGCAACCTTAAGGGAGGAGAGAAGCGTCCAAAGTGCCAACTGGGCCGATAGCAAGGGCAGAGAAGGAGTGGGGGATGCTGAAAAGAAAAAGGCCTCTTCCTCTCTTTAATGGGATTCACGTGAGGATGTGGGACCTAGCTGAGCTCTTTGTTCTCTGTCTGCTGGGTGCTGGCAGCAACTTTCACCATCAATGATGCAGTTCTGCATTTCTACCAGCCCAATCTCCACAGGAAAACAGGAAACATTTCTGCAGATACTTTCAATATCAATGTTTCATACATATCTTATCAACGTCACAAATACTGTTAAGGTGTGGTTAAGTTTAGGCACAAAAAAATATGTGCTTAGGGTTGGAAAAGGATTCTGTTTTGGGGTAAAATGATTAATGAGTTTGTTACATGATCACATGATTACATGATCCATCCACCCAACCCTCCTACTACTGCTGAGTAAAGAGAACCATGGTCTGAACTACGTCACCACTTCGGAAATATTGACATTCAATGGATCTGTGGTTTGCAGAAATGTAAACTGTCATCATTTCCCTCTGGAGACTGAGCTGATTTCTATAGTTCAAAAGTATCAAAGTTTCTGATGCCATGAGGAGCCAAATAAATGCAATTGTGATTATTTTGTTTTATATGAATGTTGTTTGGGTCCTTTCTTTTCTTCCTGTTTCTTTTAGAATTGATTTTAGGCAATTTTAATTAGCTAAACATCTCTAAATGGTATAGCAGTTTTTATTATTTCATCAACCCAAAAAGCCTCAGGTCTCCTGGAGCCAGTGTTTTATTCATGCTCAGAGTTCTTCATAAGCAAAACAGAGAAGTGGCTTTTTAATGCAGCCTCATCGTGGAACACTAGTGATGCATATCAGACACTCAAGCTCAGTGAAGCTCAAAAATAATAAAATAAAAATTATTTATTAAATATGTTTGATTTTGCTCTCAAAACAACATCCAAACCAGAACTTTTATTTGCAATTAGTTGTTAACTTTTTTAATGACTATTTGATTCAGTCATTTCATTTTTCTTTGAGTTTCCGGTCTAATATGACTTAAAAACTTCACATGACGAAGTATATTAATGTAATTGCTCTGGTACTCTCCTTCAACACTTAGATAGGATGAATGGATTTGCATTTAGCTCTTGTTTAACTCTAAATTTGATTTAGCTAACTTCTGTATCTGTGTCCTCTGTATTTTTACCATCATGAGATTGAAAGAACTGAGGACAAAGCTCATTTTAAAGGATGTTGCTTATTCTACATGTCTCTTTTTGGCAACAAAACCAATGAAGAGAGTACTACTTTCTGATTTCCCTTCTATGTTTGTCTGTTGCCCTCACAATATATAAAAGGTTTTTACTTAAACAGAAAGAAATGTTATATATGTGAGGGATTATTTTCATTGGTGGATAGATCCACTTTTGGTGTGTTTTTAATATATTTTGGACAATAGGACTCTGGTACAGATGAATAGGATATAACAGGTTTTTGATACTCACAATAGTTTGTTGACAATAAATAACTGATTCTGTTGTGTTAAAGGGGTAGTGTAATATATATATGTGATAGGGTTTTAGAAAAATCTTTAATCATGTTTTGTTGTAGGCCATGGTGATGGTTAAAGTCCTCTTCCACTCAAAGAGTGTTTGTTTTCTTGTTGCTGCACTTGAATTTGTGAGATTCACATCAAAAATAGTTTCATCCAACTTTTGAAAACCGAATATTGGGCCAGGATTGTCTTTCAATCTATTTGCGGTGTCACAATCATGTGTCTAGAACCACCCCTTAAAATCTTATCCACAATTATTTTAGTGAGTGCAAAGACATTTTCACTCTTCAGCAGATAAAACTGAAAAGAGAAACAATTTTGAGCAAAGGGGAACTCAATGTTTCGTAGAAAAAATAATATTTTTCAAATAAAGAGTCTTTTATATATATGTTAAATTGTATCTGGAGAGGTCTTTATATGTGTATGTACAGTATCTGATATCTGTTCATTATTCTGCTCTGAGTTGCTGTTTTTAGTCTGAGTTGTTCCTCCTGAAGCAGCTCGGTAAAAGTGGTTTTGGGTCATTTGAAAGAAAGTGACAAAGCTCACGTCAGTGTGGTGTTATCTTACACCACAAACACATCACAGCTTACTTTTCTGGCCTCACCCCCACCCCCTCCATCTTCAGACCCCCCATCCGGCTGAAGATAAGAGGAGCGCAGCCCCCACCCCCACCTCTTGTCCTGGCTTCAATATGAATCTGATATGTGATATTCAGTAAAAAGGACTGTCAGAGTTTCTCCAGGCAGATTACTGTCTGTCACACATGAGCACCTGAATAAACTTGCTGCATTCCTGGCTTCACAGTCATCCATCAGCTAGTTATAGCCCCCCTACACACACACACAAATACACCTTCACCCAGCTCCAACCTTCAGGCTGTCTGAGTAAAGTCATCATACAGGAGGCTAAAAAAACAGAGAGGCTTCTGGGAAACTGTAAGGGAAGTTGGTGTGCATGTGTGTGTGTGTGTGTGTATCTACTCTCTAATGGACTTCACTTCAGATTAATATCAAAGCCTGCAGGGGGGAACTTAATTACTATAACATTAACTTTAAGCACATGTTGAAATAAATGTGATCACACATTTTAGATGAAACTAAATTACATTTAAATCAGCACCAGCAGGGCATTAGCTGTAATGTTTAGGCTGAAGTAGAGAATGTAAATAATAAGACATTTATATATATATATATATATATATATATATATATATATATATATATATATATATATATATATATATATATATATATATATATATATATATATATATATATATATATATATATAGTCATATTGTTATGGAGATTTGGTGAAATTATTAATGCAATGTAAATGGGTACATTTGTCAAAAAAAATAATAAAATAAAATGGAAATTATCTGTCTTGAGAAGAGCTTCAGAACTTATGGGTTTAATTTTTGTAACATAAAACTGAGTTCAAGCTGGTTGGCTCTTTTGTCTTATCTTGTGAATGCTGTAAGAAAATGAAAACTTGTTTGTCTATATTTAGGCCTGTGTTGAGAAAAAAAATTGTGATTGTTAGAAAGAATCAAGATACTGTGACTCACCTCCACCTCTGGGGAGGCTGAGGAAAGCTCAATGGAGTCTGCAAACGCAGCCATGGAAAGTCGGACCAGGTTTCGAAGCATCTGCCGGTGTTCTGCATCCTGTCCACCTCGTCCCTCCGAGGTCCTTGGCCTCCTGAGAGTTGCCTGGGATGAAGAACAGAGCGGCTCGACTTCTTCACCTTCAGGGTGCCTCAAAGTGCTTGAATGTGAGACTGAGGAGGATGATGAAGGGTTTCTGGTGTTCCGCAGAGTCCGGTATGACGTGGCCGGCGTCAGAGGGAAATTTCCATCAAGTTCGATGGTTCCAGGTTTCCGGAGTGTTTTGCAGTGGGGGGTGAGAGGTTGAGGGGCATCTCCTTCTGAGTGGGTTTGGGAATGGAAGCTTGCATTCATCACTGATGGTGTTAAGGTATATTGCCTCTCACTTTGATGATCCTCTGACATGACTGGAGGTGGAGCCAGTGGCTGAGCTTCACTGACGTCCTCTGGAGGATCCTCCTTTCGTCCCCTGAGGACAGGAATAAGCTGAATATCAGACTTCCTGATGTTCTTCTGAGGGCGCCGCGGGTGGCGGGTGTAGGTCGATTCAGCCTGTCTGCAGTTGTAGGCCCGGTTGTCCCGTTTCTCAGGGCGACAGAATGTTGTAACCAAAGCGATGGCAAAAAGTAGCAGCAGACATGTGGCACCTAGGCAAATTGCCATCATCATGGTGAAGCTGAGCTGTCCGCGGTTACCAGGTGATGAATTCTTCAGATGGTCTTTGAGGTTGATGAAAGTCACCTCCAGCATCATCTTGGTGGACAGGCTGGGAGTGCCCATATCAGAGACTGTAATGTCCACTGTAAATGTTTTCCCAATGAGTGCTGTGGCATTTGTGGTGTTAACAAACAACTGACCTGTAGCCTGATCCAACCAGAAGAGTTTGTGAGGGTTTCTGTCACTAAGCAGGTACTGGAGTTCACCATTCAGCCCAGAGTCTGGATCTTCAGCCTTTATGGTGGATGCTAGGAATCCATCAAATCCCTCTCTGACTGAGTGATTGATCGGAAAAGTTGTAGGTTCTTCTTCTATTTCATTTCCCAGCTCAGTCACAATTTCTCCCTTGTCTGCATTGACAGGTACACTCAAAGAAGCCAAGCCCTTCCGGGGTTTTGGTTCTTTGATGACAGGGTAATTGTCATTCACATCCTGGATTTCGATCTGTACGGTAGCAGTGGTTGTTAGCGGTGGATGGCCCTGGTCAATGGCCTCCACGATGAACGAGTAGGTTTGGGATTCCTCATAGTCCAAAGAGCGCTGGACGCTTATGATGCCGCTGGTAGGGTGAATGGAAAATGATTGCATGGGAGTTTTTGGGTTGCTGTAGTTGTGTAGGGAGTAGGACACTCTGCCGCTGAACTCAAGGTCGACATCATGAGCTTCGACTTTGAGGGCATGGTAGCCGGCCACGTTGTTCTCCTTGATGGAAGCCTTATAGAGGGAGGTCGAGAACACCGGGGCATTGTCGTTCTCATCCAGAATATTTACCAGCAGATGTTTAACACAGGACAGTGGTGGATCTCCATAATCCTGTGCGAAGAGCGTGATGTTATACTGCATAACCTTCTCTCTATCCAGGCTGCCATTAGTTACAATCATGTAATTGTCACCGTGGATCTGTTTGAGCCGGAAAGGTCCAGATCCTTGCTGCATGTGAGCTCTCACTTTTCCATTTTCCCCCGAATCTGCATCAGAGACCATCACAAGGGCCAGGAAAGTGTCTTCAGATGCTCCTTCCAGCACAGTCGCTACAGGTGAATTTGGAGGAGTCCAGGTCATGTGTATCCTTGGTGCATTATCGTTAATGTCTCTGAGCTTTACGTGAAGTTTGCAGTGTGAAGGAATCGCATTGGGTCCGTGATCCCGAGCCTGTATGATCACTTCATAAGAGGGCTGGAGCTCATAGTCCAGAGGTGCTCTGAGACACACAGCTCCGCTTTGTGGATCCACATAAAAAAGCCTCTGGACATCCGGACGTGTATGCTTACTGAGCGAGTACTCCACCTCACCATTAGCACCTTGGTCTGGGTCAGTAGCCTTAAGGTTGATGATGGTTGTCCCACGGGCTGTATCCTCGGGTAGTTCCACAGTTGGAGTGCTGTCCTCAAAGGTGGGGCTGTTATCATTTGAGTCCTGAATATTAACACGGACTAATGTGCTGCCAGACCTGGGGGGGTTCCCTTTATCCCATGCCACCAGTGTGAGGTCAAAGGAAGCCTGAACCTCCCTGTCCAGTTCTTTAATAACCACCAGCTCCGCCTGCTTTGTCCCACCTGGAGCAACCGTCACATCCAGGGCAAAGTGCTGGTTGACAGAGAGTGAATAAGTCTGAAGGCTATTGGGCCCTGCATCTGGATCCACTGCACGATCCAAGGGGATTCGCATTCTGAGGCTGGCTGTCTCTGAGATCTCCACTTCCTGCAGGGCACTGGGGAAGCTGGGACTGTGGTCGTTCAGGTCCATCACCTCCACACGAACCCGAAGGCAGTTCACCGCACCACTTTTCCTGTAGAGGACACTGAAGGCCAGCTCACATAGGTCCGACCCCCGGCATAACTCCTCCCTGTCCAACTGGCCCTGGGTGGAGACCACCCCATCTCGAGTGCTGACAGAGAAGGGAAGGGCTTTTCCGTGCTCTACAACCTGGAAATTCTCCAGATGACCGCCCTCATCCCTCTGGCGAAGGTCGTCCAGCAGACGGCCGACCCGGGTTCCCGCCGGCTGCTCTTCCCAAACCCGGTACTGGATAGTTATGGATGATGGCTCAGAGGAATAAGCCTCAGAGACAAGATTCAGAACCAGAAGCAGAGCCAGCAGCATAATGAGAGGTAATAATCTACTGTCTACTGGCTAAACAGACATTTCTATGAATCACTGATCTGATCTATAAAGAAAAGAAACTACACATTTAGCTTTAAAGTCACTTTAGACTTTTTGAAAAAGAGGTAAGAAATATGTCTAACATTAGCACTAAACAATGATCAAATCCAATTTTTCTTCAAGATAATTTATTTTTCCTTTCACAAAATAAACAAAACAGTGAAGTTATGCTTAAAAAAATGGTCAAGAGACAAACTATAATCAAGATGTCATCCTCTCTTTCTTCAAACACTACCACCCTCTCTCTGCTGCCGTTACTCACTCATACAGCTGCTGGCGTCCAGCCTCTCAGTTCATCCTCCGCCACTCAGGAAAGTTTTCTCCAACTGAGGAAGTTTGGATGTAGACCTCCACGTGTTAGTGGAGCCCTGGCCAATCTAAGTAGAGGAGGAGGGACATATGCTAATGACTCCAGACTCAACACAAAGAAAACTGCCCTGAGGAAACTCAGCAAAACTCTGGATTACCTTTAAAGAAATGTGACACGACCTCCCTGTCACGTAAAGCTTTTCTTCCCCTTTCAGACAGCATAAACTCATCACAACCTGCAGTGTGGGGCCTTAGATCATTAGGAACATGTTAAATTCCAGAGGAACTAAAGGTCACAGCAGGACATAAAAAATCAATAAAAAAATTACAATAATAATGACATATCTAGCATATAATTAGCTATATAATTATATACAAGTACCATCTATCTATTTATGGGCACATATGCGTTGAGCTGGGCTGTGTGGATGTGAGGAGGAACAGTCACAGTGATATCTGGAGATTCTATTCTTGTTGACATTTTAGTGTGTTACATGAACATATTGGTGCTTGTTGGTCAATGTAACAAGAAGGATTAATTATTTATATATATATTTTTAACTTTCTTTCTGAAGTTTACAGTTAAGGTGGAGTTGACTTGAACATCAAAGCTCAGACTGTGCTCTGTTTAATTAGATTAAAAACCAGCAAACACCAGAACCAAAGACTTCAACTGACGGAAGGCAAATGTTTTCCCAGCATTCACAGTGGTTATTTTTTCATTTTTGTCCCAGAATATCCTGAAGGCTAAGACAGAATCCGTCCAAGGAAACTTCAAACGTATCGCTTTTCTCTCAGCTCATAGGGAGATCTACTGCTGGATGACTGATAACAGAAGAGCAACAGGCTACTGATGGTTCAACAATCAAGAAGATCACGCTTATGATGATGATGATGTTTTTTGGTTAACCTGTAATTGATGCAGTTGTACTGTATTTCCGTACAGGAACTGGGAAATGGACATTAAAAGATGAAATAAAACATGAGAGGAGATAAAATTGCTAAAATGTGAAATAATCCAGAAAAGTGCAAGACAAAACAAAGTGCCAATAACTGCTGGGCGGATTTCTATTCATTATTTAATTTAATTTATTAAGAAGGTTGATGCCCCCAAGAAAGTAGATTACAGATCTTGTTATTTTAGTTTGATTGCTGCCTACACTTAGTATTTTATATAGCTATATGGTCATCTAGTTGGACAAATTTGCACTCAACTAAGAATATTGAGTTGGCTCAATCTTCCTCCACTTCAGTTATATAAAGTCAGTTGTATATATCAGAATGGCTGACAATATAAGGCTTATCATTGAGTTTATTTTAATAAACCTTTTTCTGAACCTGCCTGATATGTCTATGCATCAGATGCCAAGAGAGCTCTATAGTAGAGTAGAAGAAGATAAAACTAGATCAAAAAACAGATGAATGGAAATAAACAGACATAAAATTGATGAGAGAAAAAAACACAATTTTACAAACACGAATACAATAAAAGTGAGTGAAATAAAATAATGTATATAAAATAGTAACACATTGAGGTTACTTTAAACTCAACAACATTTCTATCTGAATATAAAAGCAGTTGAGAAAACTACAAATCTTACACAGAGACAACAGTGATGTCAGCAGTCGTCTGTTTACCCAAACCTGAGAGTTAATCCAGGCAGAGCAAAGGTCAAACTATCAGATTAGATTATCAGCAAAACAAACATTAGCAAGCGGCTGTCTGCAGCCAATCAACTGGCACCGTGTGTGTGTGTGTGTGTTTGAGAGAGAGAATGAGTGCATTCCCAGATGAAGAAGAGAATGGTTTTGCAGACATTCTGTAATGAAAACACACACACACACACACCTGTTTCCAATTAATATACCACCTGTATGAATGTGTGTGTGGTCAAGACGTTACATACCATCAATCTTCATCTTCCTCTCTCTGTGTTGCAGAGTGACAACTAGTTGAAGCTGTTTCATATTAAAATGGAAACATACAACTTTTCAACCCACACTTTGGAATTCAGAGAGTAAAAAGAAACACGTTCACCAAAGACTTTGATTGAAATTGTTCTAATTTTATATTGACCAAAGCTTTTTTTAATGATGTTCACTGCAGAGTAATTACAGTTTGAGAATGTTAGGGTTAGGGGTTAGGGTTAGTGCTTCACGTTTTAAACATTCAGCCTTTTGTCTAATCTAATATTGTCTTATCTTGTGTGTTATCTTGTACCTTAATTTTTCTATCCACACAAGTGCATAGTGAAAGCAAGAATGAGGCTAAACCTGGACCTGGATTTTTGGTTTAATACCTTAAATTATTTTGGTGGTTAAAACAAGCTTGAGCGAATTTCATGTTTTGTTCTACAACTTAAAATGCCAGTAAATACCTTGATTGTGGAATTTGAAGCTTTTACATGTTTTTAAAAATGTGATTGCTAACAAGTGGCTAAATGGAACTACAGAAGTTGTCAAAGACGTTTGACATCACCACAATGTTTACTTAAGCCTTAATTTAGTTTTTACTTATAGCCATTGCAGTTACACTCCAATCATTATCACAAAATCATTAAACTGGTGTGTATTTGTAGAAATGATCTTGCTGAATTTAATATGCAGGGATCATGAAGTTTGATTGCCATTGAGCTTATTTTCTGCAACAATATAAAATCCATTGGAAAATGCTTTTGGCTTTTTGTTAAAGGAAGCAGGTCAGCGTTCATTTCTGGGCCTTTGAAAATATATGTTTGCAGCAATTTATAGGGAACTAATCATTATTCCACAGCAGTTACACTGCCATCAATATTTACTTCAAAATTATAAGTTAAAGCAAAACATTCTTTCCGCAGGTTCAAGTCCTCCTTGGTCCTGGGTCTGGGACCTTTCTGTGTGGAGTTTGCATGTTCTCCCCGTGTCTGCGTGGGTTTTCTCCAGGTTCTCCAGCTTCCTCCCACAGTCCAAAAACATGCTGAGGTTAATTGGAGACTCGAAATTACCCGTAGGTGTGAGTGTGTGAGTGAATGGTGTGTGTGTCCCACGATTGGCTGGAGACCATCTGGGGTGTATCCCTGCCTCTCACCATAACGGGCTGGGATAGGCTCCAGCAGACCATGTGACCCTAATGAGGAATAAGCAGGTATAGAAGATGACTGACTGACTGACTGAACCAGTAGAATACCTTTACCAACAAAACAGGAAAAATACATTTGTCTACGTACCACTGAAAGCAAACATTCTTTCTTCAACTTTAACTATTTCAGTGTTCTGTCATTTGATGTCAATCTTTTTTAATTGGAGACCTATGGAGCATTGCATTCCATTGAGTAAAAATGTTTTTTTCATGAATGAGATGGTATTTCAGAAGTTCTGATAAAATAACAGTCCTGCTCTGTTTTAGGGTTAGGATTGGCATAAAAGACTAACTCTAACCCTCTGAGATCTTAAAGTTCTCATTACTTTATAGTTTGATTTCATGGATGAAAAAACATCCCGGGAGATACAATGCTATTCTTATTAGTTTTCTGACCTTATCTCAGAAACTGCCAGAAAATTATTTTGTTAATTCAGAACCATTGAGGATTCTTTTATTCCTAAATGAATGCAATTCACACCTGTACAGATCATATATTTTTGATTTTTTCTTTTTAGCTGCTCAATATTTATGGATGAGATCTCTCAGAAAAAGGTACTGGAAGAAGAGCATCTGTAACAACTGCAGTGATTCAGGACAGATATACAAACCTTTCCTCCAACATGGCTGATAAGCAGCAGCACAGATGATAGATCACAGTGTTCTCGACTTATCCTGCACACACATTTGAGTGAACTGATAACTTCCATGTGGAGATTGATGTTCAATACCTGCATGTCTGATCACCACATTTCTGCTGTGTGTGTCTTATCTTGTGGTTTTTACACACACACACACACACACACAGCAAGTTTTACGGTGGAAATACTGAGCTGCACTTGTGAAATGTATGCAATTTGTGAAATGTATTGATTCAATTTCATTGACTCCTGATGCTTTGTCAATATTGTTTTTAATATTCATGTCAATAAAGCTAATTTGAATTTCCATCCTATATTTATCTATACTAGTTTATTCCTCATTAGGGTCACATGGTCTGCTGGAAAATCACAGCACATTACGGGTGAGAGGCAGGATCCACCCAGACAGGTAGCAGCCTATCAGGAATGAGCGCGAACACACACACACACACACACACACACACACACACACACACACACACACACACACACACACACACACACACACACACACACACACACCTCCTATGGTGATTTAGAGTTTCCAGTTAACCTCAGCATGTGTTTGGACTGTGGGAGGAAACCAAAGACCTGGACCAAAGACTGGAACCTGGAGCAGGACTAGAACTTTTGACCTCCGTTTAGGCCTAACCTTTGACCTGATGTGAGGCAACTGAACTTCCCACTGATCCACAGTCTCACCCTTTAATTAAATTGAGGAACACTAATGTCTGAAACATATCTCTGTTACAGTCAGAGAGACACATATACAGACATACACAACCTTAGACTTGGTGTATCTGAAAAGATCAATTATGCATGAGATGACCTTCTGACTGGGATGGGACCCTGCAGAACTGACTCCCCGAAAAGGGAGAGAGAACAAATGAGTAGAAGAAAGAGAGAGAGACAAATAGAATGCATGAAAGTGCAGGCAAGTGAGAGGGAAGAAAAGCACTGGTGTAGTTAATAACATGAATCATGTCTGCATTCCATTCTGTGTGCAGGTTTCATGGTGCTGGGATGGTGCAGGCCGGCTCCCTGGTGCCACCTACTGAGACACTACCATGTAACACAACCACTGAACCGGTGATAATGTTGTTATTTAAGCTGCAAATTTTTAACACATCGTCAAACATGTTTCAACACCATCCTGTCCGCTGGAAAACTAGTGGAAAATATCAGGAGTTTCAGGGCTTCACCTAATTGTGTGTGTGTTTTGTTTATGTTGAAGCCTCACTCAAAGCCAATTGTGTGTGTGTGTGTGTGTGTGTGTGTGTGTGTGTGTGTGTGTGTGTGGTAAAAGCAGGATGTAACCAGATAAGGATCAGAGTGGAAGAAGACAAATGAACTCTGCGGTGATGGGATAAGTGGTCCTGACCATTCCATTCATTTTTAGTTTTATGTTTTTGTCACTAAGAAACAGATTAACAAATATTGATTCAATTGAGACTCCAGAAGCTGTCATAACTTCATACTCTGGTCTGGGAACAAGTTGGTGATAGTGCATCAAATCCCATGAAAATGAACCCGGCACATCATCCTGGAGCTGGATGTGTATTTCTTATTCTGAACCTACACACAAATATGGAAATAGAAATAGAAAAGCTACTAAATGAAGAATATTGAAATATATTGGTGTAAAAACTCATCCACCCCAACATGACCTTTAGCCCTTTCTGCACAGCCTTTCTCTCATTGGTGGATCCCACATGACAACAGGTGATGACACGGGTCTGTTGACACCCAATCAGTGACTGAGCTGAACCTGTTCACCTCCCGTTCTATTGTCCTGCACTGCTGATTTGTTTGTTGACCTCTCTGCTGTTTCCCTTCTCTTCAACACATCCTCTTCTTCTAGCTCCTTCACCCCCTCTCCTTTTCTCTTTCTCCACTCGCCTTTCTTTTCTTAAAACATTTCTGCAGGCCTCTCTCCTCCTCACCTCCTTCATCATTCTCCTTCACCTCCTGTGCTGCATCTGTGAGTGAGTTTCCTGCTGCAGGAAACAGTCTGATGGTGAAGGCCAGAAACAGGATGTCATGGGGGGGGGTGTTAGAGAGAAAGCAACAGACAACAGAAAGAGGAAGGAACAGAAGAAAAAAGGAGAGAGGAAAAACAGACAAGACAGAAGACATTGAATTTTATGTTTTTAGTTTTATATCTTACAATTTCACTTTACACCAGTCTCACTAGACCCAAATGAGTTAGCAGCTGGGTGGTGCCTCGTGTCCCAACACCCCTCAGTCCAACCATCCATTTTGGATTGTATGTATTAATTAAATTTAATTAAATTCACTTTTATTTGTATAGCCCAATATCACAACACAGTTGTCTCAAAGTGCTTCACAAAATTCAGTCCAAAGTGACCCAGACATCCCTCGTCCTTAGACCCTCCTTCTCAACAAGGAAAAACTCCAAAACCCAGTGAAAGAAGAAACCTGGGGGAGAACCACCAAGGAGAGATCCACTCCCATGGACGGACAGACTATAGATGGACCAGGACTGACAGACATCCATCTGATGATGATGTATTAGTCTATAAAGATGTTTCAGTCTGTAGAGATGCTGTAGGGTGGGGCAGACGGGTGGGTACAACCAGGCAGGTGAAGGAGTAGGTTCATCAGGGGCCTCGATGAGTCACATCAGGAGTCGTCATCATTGGGCCTCGTGTGGTTGAACTGAAACAGTAGCAGGAAGAAGGACTCTGGGTGAATAGTTATGTAAAGACCAAGTATAAACTAGATACTGTTTATTAATGACAGACAGTGGTACATGGTACCAGAAAGATGATAGGACTCAGTGACTGTACTTCCCCCAGTATTCTCACTCCTAGGGCAGCTTAGACTGAACTGTGGGTTTAAGTCTACCTTTAGCTACCCTGACCATAGGCTTTTTGGAACAGGAATGTTTTCAGTCTAACCTTAAATGCACAGACTGTGTCGGCCTCTTTAATATCAGTTGGGAGTTGGTTCCATAAAACGGGCTTGGTAACTAAAGGCTCTAGCTCCTACTGTACTTTTATGAACCTGTGGAACTACCAGTAGACCTGCATTCTGAGAGAGAAGTGTTGGATGGTACGTGACCAGAGCATCTTTAAGATAAGAGGGGCCCATACCATTAATGGTTTTATAAGTTAGAAGTAATATTTTAAATTTAATTCTGAACTCAACAGGAAGCCAATGAAGGGCTTGGAGTATGGGGCTAATGTGTCTCTTCCATTAGTTAGGGTTAGGGTTAGGGTTAGGCTGGATAAGCCTAACGGCTCATTTACTAACCCTGTTAGTAAATGAGCCGCTGCGTTTTGAACCAGCTGAAAACTCACGCTCTGAGTAGGGAGTTACAGTAATCTAGTCTAGATGGAACAAACACATGGATTAGTTTTTTAGCATCATTTTTAGACAGGATATTTCTAATTTTGACTATGTTACGCAGGTGAAAGAAGGCTGTTCTACAGGCTTGATTAATATGAGCTTTAAATGATAAGTCTGGCTCAAATAAAACTCCTAGGTTTTTAACTGTGGCGCTAGAGGCTATCTTCACATTATCTAGAGTTACTAGTTGCTCAGATAGGGACTAACACTTTTAGGGCCTAATATAATAACGTCTGTGACTGTACTATTATTCATCTATAACAATGTATTTATTAATTTTTATATTATTTATCCAAATAAAATGTGAAATCTGAATTAATAGTGATATCCCAAAAGGTGGGAAAGAATATGTTAAATAAAAGACAGTTTTTAATAAAACTGATATATGAACTAAACTGAAATTAAAATGTCAACTTACACTTTTGTTTTAAAATAAAACTAAAATGAAATAAACTGAAAGTGTTTTAAATGTGAGCTGTGCCAAAAGACACACTATTGTTTTTAATCAAACTGAAATACAATAGTGTTTTTAAATGTTTTCTAAACAACTAAAGAAGGTGTGCCAAATTACAAACAACGTTTTGACCCTTCTTCTCAGGTGTAGGCACACTGAAAACTGTGAGGCTTCCTCTCTCACATGGCTGGGGAACAGGTGTCAGGGTTAGGGGGTTAGGATTGTGAAAATGAACGATAAACACGTCCAATGAGACGCCAACAGGAAGCATGGTTAATTAACGTGAACCTGGGGGTAACACTAACCCTAACCCTACTGAATACTGAAAGGATATAACTGGAGGAAATGAGGGGTTTCCCCCCCCCCCCAAGTTTCCAGTCCAAACCAGACCTCTTGTTAAATTGGTGTTAAGTACTATGTTATTATAATCTCCAAGTATAAGGGAATCAGGAGAGAGATCAGAGCAGTAAAAGAGGAAAACCCTCTATCAGAGCTATCAGCCTGTAGGAGAGAAGGTGAACATCTTTACCAATGTCAAAGCCATACATATCATGGGACACACACATGCTCATGTTATTGTTATGGAACAGGCACTATTGATAAAAGTAACACACCCATGTCGATATCGCCATGCGAACGTCCCTAAGAGTCGGGGCCCCAGGCAGACCAAAGTTCTTCCAAGCCTTCGTAAAGTACTCCCTCATTTTTGCCATTTCTTGACCGGACCTGGTAAAGAAAAAGGTCTTTGGCTGTTCTCTGAAGCCAGGCAGGAGTGGCCTCATTTTGCCAAAGGCCTTAAGGTGTCCCATGATGACCTCCGATTGCTACCATTGCCGGGCCAAATGTCTCGGCGGTCTTGTGATCAGCTACCTGTGAAAGTAAGAAGTAGAAGAAAAGTTTATAAAAAGCAATTTACATTTAGATGACAGCTTTACAACAGTGTGTTATGTCCCAGACAGTTGCTTGGCTGAGGGGAAAATTTATAGGTGGATGTTAAATTCATGTTCCGGAAAAGGGACTTTAGATTCCTGGAAGTCTACCTTATAAGACGGTAAGTAACACAGGCACACCGCAGGACAGTTGCTTGACTGAGGGGGCCAAGGTTAGGAGTGAACGGTGGGTAAGTACAATTTCCAGAAAAGGCACTATATGTCCCAGGTATCCTAACTCATAAAATTACATTAATAATAACTAAACAACTCACCCTGATTGTGAAAGTTTTCTTGTACTTCTGGGCTTTCAAGACATCATCCAATGTCATGCCCAGGAAGACACACTTTCTGTGCCCTGTCGACACTGCCATAACCCCCACCAACAGTCCAACAAATTGGGTCAGGTAGGCCATGTTGCTCGGGTCTGTGCTGAGGTCACGGTAGGCAGCCTGGAGTCCATTTTCTGCCAGCTTGGTGAAGTACAAGAGATCTTTGCTCTTAACTAGTGTAGCTGTAGAAAAAACAGGATAAATTACATAGTGACAAAGAGTTTGCGAGAATGAACCATTATAACTTCTTTGTATTAAAACAAACCTTTTTTTCTTTTATACCCCAATCTTTGCACAACGACTTGTGCCCCTAGCCCCTTTTTTCCCCACACAGCCAACTTGTCCAAAATATACATGATGGATTTAACAGTCATCTGTACTTTGGGTACATTAGCCAGCCTCATAAACTTCAGGAACGCCTCGATGTCTATAAGGACATGTTTCTGGCTCATGGGCTTCAGTGTTGCACTGAGATGATTGAGGTAACTGATAACCAAACAATGGAATTGATAAGCACTTTAAATATGGTGATAAATGTTATGACTTGGATTTGGAGAAGACAAATCAGTGCTACATACCCATTCAGTTTCACCATGTTTAAAAACAGCAGGGGCATATTGATGTCAGTGTTCCCCCCTGACATATAGAAGAGGAACTTTCTGACATAAGCACATCTCTGCTTTATGTTCTTCAGTGCTTTGGATGACTGGTTGGGCCCTAAGAGGTTCGCCGCAAACAATAACAGGTAGTCTAAAAGAAAATGGCAGTGTCTTAATACAAGAAGGGGGTGTTTATAGTCTCCTTGTACTGTATTACACCAGTAATACTCACCAAACTTGGGCATGATGCTCCCACTTGTAGAGGCCGGACGAGCCATGGGATCCCTGCTGGGGGTGGCAAGAGTGGAGGATGGAGCAGCCATTGGGTGCTGCAAGCAGGTGGCAGGAGCAAAGGACGGACCAGCCACGGGATCCTCCCTGCAGGTCGCCGGAGCAGAGGACCTACTGACCGCAGGTTGATGGAGGAGGGTGGCAGGAGCAGAGCAGAGATTAGCCATGGGATCCTCCTGGCAGGTCGCAGGAGCAGAACGGTCCAGCCATGGGAACCTCCCTCCAGGTGGCAGAAGCAGAGGACCTACTGATCGCAGGTTGATGGAAGAGGGTGGCAGGAGAAGAGCAGGGACCATTGACTTCAGAGGCAGATGCTCTTGGATGAGGTTGATCACACATTTGCTGTGTTACAGCCTGTCGAACCTCAACCTCCTCCAAGAGCTTCTTCAGGGTCCACATTTAATTGCCTGCAACCCATTGACCACATAGGTCAAGGTTGCTGGCAGTGGGCACGATGCTCCAGTATGTGGAGGCACTGCTGGAGGAGGTGGAGATTGGATTTCAGGTATTGAGGATGGAGTCGCGATGGTGGAGGGTGGTGTTGGTGCAGCTGGCGGTGGTAGTGTTCGGGTGAGGGTCCAGAGCTTTTCTTTTATGGCTGCTTTCTAGGCCTTGGACATTAATTTTGTAAAGTGCTTTCCCTGTGGGAAGAGAATGAAATGGTTCAATGAAAATGGAAATAAGAATATGTTTTTCATGAAATTGTTGTGTAAAGTGTATAATACCTGCTTTTTCCCATGGGCATGTTTGAGGTGCTTATCCAGCCTCACGTATTGTTTCTCTGAATCGCAATCTTTGAGGGGGCACCTCAGTTTCCCACCATATCAGAGTCCTTTCTTGCTAATAAAGAGACGCCTCTATTGTCTGCCATACTGTGCTGGTCCCGCAGATGGCGGGAAAGGGAAGCATAAGCTGCCCCACACTCTGGGCACTTTATTTCCTAGGGTAAGGAAAGTATTTAGTAAAATATTTGAAATCTATATCAATTTCCACATATGTTAATTTGTAACAATTGTCCATCAGTAACATTCCTTTCCAGATATGTCCATTTACAAGAAGGGCACATCTACATCCATGATAGTGACCGTAAAAAACCTACATGAAAGAATATGTCAGATGAGTCTATTTACAGGAAGAGCACATCTACATCCATGATAGTGACCTAAAAATGTACCTGAAATGATTGGGGGCTTACCTTCATAATTGCGAACTCAGAGCAGGTGAGAACCACTCCCTTATATAGGGGGCTGAAGTTGACCACACCAACACACGAAGTTCATTTTCCGGAAAAACATCTGATTCCAAGAGTTTAACCCAACAACATTAATGCTTTTATGTGTAAATTTGAACTAAATTTTTGTAAAGGCATGTTACGTGAAACTGTACTTTGGAATTCAGACTTTTCCCATGTGGTCATGCAAAAATCAATTTTGGGGGTGAAAATTATATGGTCTTGTGCTGCCATCTAGTGGGTAAGAATAAGTGAGTAACATAACATAACGAGATAACGGCATAATTATGGTTAGCAGTTAGAGCCTATTTAGGGGTTAAGGTTAGGGTTATGGTTAGGGCCTAGTTAAGGGTTAAGTTTAGGGTTAGGGCCTAGTTAAGGGTTAAGTTTGGGGTTTGGGTCAGGGGTAGAAAGAGTGAGGGTTAGGGTAGGGTTAGCAAAATTAATGATGAACACATCCCATGGGACCCTCGTGGGGAATTGCATGGTTGGGTGACGTGAACTACAGGGGCGGCGCGGCCCTTGGACCTTTTGGGGCCTGCTCCTACTGAATTTTGAAAGGATAGAACAGGAGGATATAAGAAGATTCCCCAAAGTTTCCGGTTAACTTGGTGTTAATTCCTATGTTCTTACCATCTCCAAATATAAGGGAATCAGGAGAGAGATCAGAGCAGTCAAAGAGGAGACCCTCTTCGCGGCTGCCCGGCTAACCGCAGCCTGATTGAAGTCCAACCCGATGTCCATTAATACAAGGGGATATTTTAATTTGGTTTAGAATTTAGGTTTAATATTTAGGTTCAAGCTAAGGTTAAGATTAAAATTTGTTACAGGGTGGGAATGGGATTAGGAATAAGGTTAGCAGTTAGGGCCTAGTTAAGGGTTAAATTTAGGGTCAGGTTAGCGATTAGGGCCTAGTTAGGGGTTAGGGTTATTATTAATTACTATATGTTAGTTTAGTTATATTTAGTTTATTATTTATTTATAATTATATATGTATATTTATTAGCCGGTTAGCCTTTGTTATATAAAGTATAATGGTTGGCTTTTATAAGTGGCGCCGCAACATTTCGGCCATGTTTTGGGCTTCTTCAGGCGCTGCCACTGATGTTGTGGAGGAGCTCTTTGCTCTACTCCTGCCAGGAGCCAACTGAACCGGGAAATCTCCTCCTCCCTTTTATATGCTCCCCCCAGTGTGATTTTCCGTACATAGAATTTACTCCACCTCCACGTCTTTTTTCCTTTTTTAGGGTTTCTGGTAAGTATTTAACTTTTAATTCACATAAATATGTTTCTTTGTGTTTTAAATTTAACTTTTTTTTAGATTTATGTAAGCATTTAACTTTTCTCTTTATTTAGGGTTTCCAATTCAGGTGAGTGTTTTGTATACGTTAAATTTAACCTTTTTTCTCCAATTTAGGTTTTCCCCAATCCAATAAAATTAATTCAAAAATTCAAAATTTGTTGTGCCAATTATTTTGCCTCTATTCCCTCCTTCCCTTGTTCCTTTTCCCCATATCCTTTCCCATTCTAATTCTTCCTTTCCCGGACTATCCGATCCCTGGCTGGGGATTCGAGAACCGTGCTCCCCACTTGGGAGTCTTACCGGCTGCGTACCTCACATGGGAATTTTCCATAGGGGGACAAGGCCTAGGACATGTAGAAACTAAATTATGCTCTTGGGACTTATTGGGGAAAGGGAATTAGGGTTAGGATAGGGGAAATTGTTCCGTCCCCTCTGAAAAGGGGCGGGGGGTGCTCCCGCCATCCTCCCAATGGACCTGCCCCTAGCCTGGTCCCATTGGGGTGGACGTACTGGTGGGCGTCTGCCACGCCGGACAATCGTCCACTCTCCATCTTCTCCACCTCTGGAGCCCATCATGGGCGGCTTCAAATTTTTAATTATTTATTTATATATTTATTTATGTATTTATTATTATATTTATTATTTAAATTTTTAATAAAAATGAAATTAAATGTTTTTTTTAAAAAAATTAACTCAAATTTCTTTCTTCTCCTTATCTTCTTCGAAAAATGAAATCAAAATGTTTTTAATAAGAGCAAATTAAAATTAAATAAAACTAAATTATTTTTAAATGTTTAAATAACTAAGGAAGGTGTGCCAGACAACGTTCGGCCCCTTGGGCCTTCTTCAGGTCTATTGGCACACAAAAAACTAAAACAAGCTCTGGCTGATAGCTGGCATACAAGGTTCTTGCTCGGTGGCCGAAAAGGAAATGAGCTCTACCCTAGAGCTCCTGCTTTTATACCCTCCCCAGTGCATCCCATTTTTTTGCTTTCGTTTAACTTTCGTTCGAATTTTTCTTTGCCCAATTTACCTTGCTCTCCCTTTTGGATCCCCTGTCTCATTAATCCCATGTTTTAAACCTTAAAATAACATTAATTATACAATTTTTAAGTAGAATTAATTATTAAAGTATATATTTCAATTTTTAATATTTATTATACATGTTAGAATTAAATTAAATTATTTATTTATTTATATATTTATTTATCATCAATTATAATGCCCTATTAAGGAATGTAAGTGAAATGTTATTTATATCAATTTATGTATTTTGTATTAATGTTTCTAAAAGGATATCTATATAAAAAATATATATTTATATAAAATGAATAATAAGGGGTTAGGGTTTGGGGTCAGGGTTGTGGTTAGGGTTGGGTTAGGGGTTAGGTTTAGGGTTAGGTTTAGGGTTGGGGTTAGGGTTAGGGTTGTTAAAGTTAACGAGGAACACGCCCCATGGGACCCTTTAACAGGAATTGCATGGTTGGATGGTTAGGGTTAGGGTTAGGGTTAGGGTTAGGGTTAGGGGGTTAGGGTTAGGGTTAGGGTTAGGGTTAGGGTTAGGGGGTTAGGGTTAGGGTTAGGGTTAGGGTTAGGGTTAGGGTTAGGGTTAGGGGTTAGGGTTAGGTTAGGGGGAATAGGGCAGGGGACTAAATAGTCCCCTGTAGTGCACGGGCCTACCATGGGGATGGGCATCCCCCTGGCACTTCTTCCAAGTTAGGGTTATTATTATAATTAGTTTTAATTTATTTAATAATTAATATATATATTTATATTTAAGCAGGTTCGCCTTTGGTATATGAAGTATAAATAGTTGGCATACCTATAGGTGGCGCCGCGACGTTTCGCCCTTCATTGGGCTTCTTCAGGCTTGCCACATTCTTGTCTCTGCTATAGTCAGGAGCCAACTGGGCCTGTTGAATTCTCCTCCCTTTTTATACTCCCCCCATTTTAGGTCTACGTACGTAGAATTTCTTGACCCCTCTTTTTCCTTTTTAGGCTTCAGGTAAGTTTTCTTTTTTCAGGTTGTTTCCGGTAAGTATTTTATTCTTCTTTTTTTAGGTTATTACAGGTAAGTATTTTTAATCTTCTTTTTTTAGGTTATTACAGGTAAGTATTTTTAATCTTCTTTTTTTAGGTTCTTTCAGGTAGGTAGTCAAATTATGTTTTTCCTTTTGAATTTAGGTTTTTTTTCCAATTGTAATTAATTAAATAATAATTAAGGCCAATAATTCTGTCACCCATTCCCAGATAGCAAGTCCCTTAGCCTTCCCTCCCCAACCCATTCCCTTTTTCCTTTTTCCTTTTTCCTATTCCCGCTCCTGTTCCTTCTTTCCCGGAAGGTTTTCTGATCCCTAATTAGGGATTCAGATTACTATTAGCGTACCACGCATGTTGCTTTGCCTAAGGCTGGATTAGACCTTGGCCATGCGGAAATTAGTGTCCTCGGAGGACTTATTTTCGGGGAAAGGGGAACAAGATTAGGGCTGGGGTCAGGGTTAGGGTTAGGGTTAGGGTCAGGGCAGGGGTTAGGGTTAGGGCTATACATCTGGGGTTAAGGTTAGGCAGAATTTTAGGAGTGGTTAGGGTTAGGGGGAGGGGGAGGGGTGGGTTAACTTAAATTAGCTTATAAAGTGCCAGGGGGACGCCCAATGAGCCCCCAGGTGGCGCTGGCGGGTTAGGTTAGGGGGAATAGGGCAGGGGACTAAATAGTCCCCTGTAGTGCACGGGCCTACCATGGGGATGGGCATCCCCCTGGCACTTCTTCCAAGTTAGGGTTATTATTATAATTAGTTTTAATTTATTTAATAATTAATATATATATTTATATTTAAGCAGGTTCGCCTTTGGTATATGAAGTATAAATAGTTGGCATACCTATAGGTGGCGCCGCGACGTTTCGCCCTTCATTGGGCTTCTTCAGGCTTGCCACATTCTTGTCTCTGCTATAGTCAGGAGCCAACTGGGCCTGTTGAATTCTCCTCCCTTTTTATACTCCCCCCATTTTAGGTCTACGTACGTAGAATTTCTTGACCCCTCTTTTTCCTTTTTAGGCTTCAGGTAAGTTTTCTTTTTTCAGGTTGTTTCCGGTAAGTATTTTATTCTTCTTTTTTTAGGTTATTACAGGTAAGTATTTTTAATCTTCTTTTTTTAGGTTATTACAGGTAAGTATTTTTAATCTTCTTTTTTTAGGTTCTTTCAGGTAGGTAGTCAAATTATGTTTTTCCTTTTGAATTTAGGTTTTTTTTCCAATTGTAATTAATTAAATAATAATTAAGGCCAATAATTCTGTCACCCATTCCCAGATAGCAAGTCCCTTAGCCTTCCCTCCCCAACCCATTCCCTTTTTCCTTTTTCCTTTTTCCTATTCCCGCTCCTGTTCCTTCTTTCCCGGAAGGTTTTCTGATCCCTAATTAGGGATTCAGATTACTATTAGCGTACCACGCATGTTGCTTTGCCTAAGGCTGGATTAGACCTTGGCCATGCGGAAATTAGTGTCCTCGGAGGACTTATTTTCGGGGAAAGGGGAACAAGATTAGGGCTGGGGTCAGGGTTAGGGTTAGGGTTAGGGTCAGGGCAGGGGTTAGGGTTAGGGCTATACATCTGGGGTTAAGGTTAGGCAGAATTTTAGGAGTGGTTAGGGTTAGGGGGAGGGGGAGGGGTGGGTTAACTTAAATTAGCTTATAAAGTGCCAGGGGGACGCCCAATGAGCCCCCAGGTGGCGCTGGCGGGTTAGGTTAGGGGGAATAGGGCAGGGGACTAAATAGTCCCCTGTAGTGCACGGGCCTACCATGGGGATGGGCATCCCCCTGGCACTTCTTCCAAGTTAGGGTTATTATTATAATTAGTTTTAATTTATTTAATAATTAATATATATATTTATATTTAAGCAGGTTCGCCTTTGGTATATGAAGTATAAATAGTTGGCATACCTATAGGTGGCGCCGCGACGTTTCGCCCTTCATTGGGCTTCTTCAGGCTTGCCACATTCTTGTCTCTGCTATAGTCAGGAGCCAACTGGGCCTGTTGAATTCTCCTCCCTTTTTATACTCCCCCCATTTTAGGTCTACGTACGTAGAATTTCTTGACCCCTCTTTTTCCTTTTTAGGCTTCAGGTAAGTTTTCTTTTTTCAGGTTGTTTCCGGTAAGTATTTTATTCTTCTTTTTTTAGGTTATTACAGGTAAGTATTTTTAATCTTCTTTTTTTAGGTTATTACAGGTAAGTATTTTTAATCTTCTTTTTTTAGGTTCTTTCAGGTAGGTAGTCAAATTATGTTTTTCCTTTTGAATTTAGGTTTTTTTTCCAATTGTAATTAATTAAATAATAATTAAGGCCAATAATTCTGTCACCCATTCCCAGATAGCAAGTCCCTTAGCCTTCCCTCCCCAACCCATTCCCTTTTTCCTTTTTCCTTTTTCCTATTCCCGCTCCTGTTCCTTCTTTCCCGGAAGGTTTTCTGATCCCTAATTAGGGATTCAGATTACTATTAGCGTACCACGCATGTTGCTTTGCCTAAGGCTGGATTAGACCTTGGCCATGCGGAAATTAGTGTCCTCGGAGGACTTATTTTCGGGGAAAGGGGAACAAGATTAGGGCTGGGGTCAGGGTTAGGGTTAGGGTTAGGGTCAGGGCAGGGGTTAGGGTTAGGGCTATACATCTGGGGTTAAGGTTAGGCAGAATTTTAGGAGTGGTTAGGGTTAGGGGGAGGGGGAGGGGTGGGTTAACTTAAATTAGCTTATAAAGTGCCAGGGGGACGCCCAATGAGCCCCCAGGTGGCGCTGGCGGGTTAGGTTAGGGGGAATAGGGCAGGGGACTAAATAGTCCCCTGTAGTGCACGGGCCTACCATGGGGATGGGCATCCCCCTGGCACTTCTTCCAAGTTAGGGTTATTATTATAATTAGTTTTAATTTATTTAATAATTAATATATATATTTATATTTAAGCAGGTTCGCCTTTGGTATATGAAGTATAAATAGTTGGCATACCTATAGGTGGCGCCGCGACGTTTCGCCCTTCATTGGGCTTCTTCAGGCTTGCCACATTCTTGTCTCTGCTATAGTCAGGAGCCAACTGGGCCTGTTGAATTCTCCTCCCTTTTTATACTCCCCCCATTTTAGGTCTACGTACGTAGAATTTCTTGACCCCTCTTTTTCCTTTTTAGGCTTCAGGTAAGTTTTCTTTTTTCAGGTTGTTTCCGGTAAGTATTTTATTCTTCTTTTTTTAGGTTATTACAGGTAAGTATTTTTAATCTTCTTTTTTTAGGTTATTACAGGTAAGTATTTTTAATCTTCTTTTTTTAGGTTCTTTCAGGTAGGTAGTCAAATTATGTTTTTCCTTTTGAATTTAGGTTTTTTTTCCAATTGTAATTAATTAAATAATAATTAAGGCCAATAATTCTGTCACCCATTCCCAGATAGCAAGTCCCTTAGCCTTCCCTCCCCAACCCATTCCCTTTTTCCTTTTTCCTTTTTCCTATTCCCGCTCCTGTTCCTTCTTTCCCGGAAGGTTTTCTGATCCCTAATTAGGGATTCAGATTACTATTAGCGTACCACGCATGTTGCTTTGCCTAAGGCTGGATTAGACCTTGGCCATGCGGAAATTAGTGTCCTCGGAGGACTTATTTTCGGGGAAAGGGGAACAAGATTAGGGCTGGGGTCAGGGTTAGGGTTAGGGTCAGGGCAGGGGTTAGGGTTAGGGCTATACATCTGGGGTTAAGGTTAGGCAGAATTTTAGGAGTGGTTAGGGTTAGGGGGAGGGGGAGGGGTGGGTTAACTTAAATTAGCTTATAAAGTGCCAGGGGGACGCCCAATGAGCCCCCAGGTGGCGCTGGCGGGTTAGGTTAGGGGGAATAGGGCAGGGGACTAAATAGTCCCCTGTAGTGCACGGGCCTACCATGGGGATGGGCATCCCCCTGGCACTTCTTCCAAGTTAGGGTTATTATTATAATTAGTTTTAATTTATTTAATAATTAATATATATATTTATATTTAAGCAGGTTCGCCTTTGGTATATGAAGTATAAATAGTTGGCATACCTATAGGTGGCGCCGCGACGTTTCGCCCTTCATTGGGCTTCTTCAGGCTTGCCACATTCTTGTCTCTGCTATAGTCAGGAGCCAACTGGGCCTGTTGAATTCTCCTCCCTTTTTATACTCCCCCCATTTTAGGTCTACGTACGTAGAATTTCTTGACCCCTCTTTTTCCTTTTTAGGCTTCAGGTAAGTTTTCTTTTTTCAGGTTGTTTCCGGTAAGTATTTTATTCTTCTTTTTTTAGGTTATTACAGGTAAGTATTTTTAATCTTCTTTTTTTAGGTTATTACAGGTAAGTATTTTTAATCTTCTTTTTTTAGGTTCTTTCAGGTAGGTAGTCAAATTATGTTTTTCCTTTTGAATTTAGGTTTTTTTTCCAATTGTAATTAATTAAATAAGGGTTAGGGTTAGGGTTAGGGGTTAGGGGTTAGGGGTTAGGGGTTAGGGTTAGGGTTAGGGTTAGGGTTAGGGTTAGGTTTGGGAATGTTAACGAAGAACATATCCCGCGGAACCCTCCACGGGAATCCGCAGTTTGGTGATATGAACACCGGGTTGCACTCCGCTTGAACTTAGTGATGTCCAATACTACTGGTTCCTAAAGTGGATAGAAAAGGAAGAGGGGGGGGGGGGGGGGGGTTTGTTTAGTTACTTGTTCTAGGGATTCAAATTGTGATTCGTGTTTATTAATGTGTCTCCTAGTGGAGGAATCAGGAGGGAGAGCAATCAAGCAGCAGAGGAGAGCCTCTTCGCGGCAGCCGAGCTGACCACGGCTTAACTGAAGTCCGACCGGATGTCCCATAAAACAAGGAAACTAATTTAATCTGTATTTATTATTATGTTATTATAATCTCCAAGTATAAAGGAATCAGGAGAGAGATCAGAGCAGTCAAAGAGGAGACCCTCTTCGCGGCCGCCCGGCTAACCGCAGCCTGACTGAAGTCCAACCTGATATCCACTAATACAAGGGGATATTTTAATTTGGTCTAGAATCTGGGTTATAATTTAGGTACAGGCTAAGGTTTAAGATTAAAATTTGTTATAGGGTGGGAATGGGATTAGGAATAAGGTTAGCAATTAAGGCCTAATTAAGGGTTAAGTTTGGGGTCGGGTTAGTGATTAGGGCCTAGTTAGGGGTTAAGTTTAGGATTAAGGTTAGGAGTTAGGGCCTAGTTAAGGGTTAAGTTTAGGGTTAGGGCCTAGTTAAGGGTTAAGGTTAGGGCCTGGTTTAGGGTTAAGGTTAGAGCCTAGTTAAGGGTTAAGGTAAGAGCCTACTTAAGGGTTAAGGTTAGGATTAGGGCCTAGTTAAGGGTTAAGGTTAGGGTTAGAGCCTAGTTAGGGGTTAAGTTTAGGGTTAGGGCCTAGTTAGGGGTTAAGTTTAGGGTTAGGATCTGGTTAGGGGTTAAGTTTAGGGTTAGGGCCTAGTTAGGGGTTAAGTTTAGAGTTAGGGCCTAATTAAGGGTTAAGGCTAGGGCCTACTTAGGGGTTAAGGTTAGGGTTAGGGCCTAGGTCAAAGGTTAAGGTTAGGGCCTAGAGGCTGAGGTCATGTTCATGGTGGGCTGTAAGGTGGTGGGAGAGGTGTTGGGTGAGTGCTTATGACTGTATTTATGTAACTTTCAAGTTACAATTGGAATTTTCTGTAAAAATACTGGAAAAAATCAAAAAGGTCAAAAGGTCGACGATGAAAAAATGGTCGGTGAACTGAGGGAATTAATGTTATTATTCGTCGGAGGGAGAAGGGATATTGTTATATTAGTTTAGACTTTTTTTTAGAATAGATATTAAAGGCTGCTAAGCCTTATATTTAGTGCTATAATAAGCTGATATTATGAGGCCTTTCTAAGGTTTGGGGGAAGTAAAGTAAAGGAGTTATTTAAAGAAACTAAATTTGGGTACACATCATCAGTAGTCACCTCAGGGTCAAGCGGGTGTTTCGGCCATGAAACTAGACACCCTAACCTGAGGCTGGCCCACCAGGGGTGATCAAATCCCTGGTGTGTGTCCCTCGTGTCAATTGGTTTTTTGAATAAAGTTTTATTTTATTAAGCTGTTTTTATATCTATTTTGTAGTTCCTAGTTTAGGTGACCCTAGACATATATCTAATTTGAGGAGGGAGGGAGAAAATAAAAGGCGAGCGAGCGGTTGTCGGCGCGAGAGCGAAAAAACGGGCGTGCTAAAGGGACTAGCTATCCTACAAGGGGTCCCCCCGAGAGATGATCAGGACCAGCCCCGACAGAGCGGTGCCTTCCTGGCCATCCCCAGGGATCGAGGAAACAGAGCCAGCCGCACTGAAGTGCTGCCTCCCTGCTCCCTCTGGGATTCCCAAGAGGTATTGATTATGATCCCTGTACTCCATACACCGCACAGTCCCAGGGATCAGGAAATGAAAGCTATTTTGAAAAATTCAGTTTGTGTTTTTTATTATTTTTTTATTTATTTTAAGTTTAATTATTTTTATTATATGTGTAATGCAAGATGTGCTGTTGTATGGGTGGGGCTACCCCCCATAGAAAATTTGGCTACAATTAAGGTCCTGAAGCCGGGGACCACCACATCCTGCGTGCATTGTCTCTATTGAGACGCAAGGAGGGCTGCATACTTACCGCCATGTACAGGTCACCGCTGGGGCCAGCTGGACTGACCCGTACATGGCCAGCGAATTGTTTGATGTGTGGAATTTTAGAGAGGGTCATTAAACTGAGGATCTATGTGAGTGAGGGTGTCGGACCGAAATATTTAATTTTAAGAAAGGGTTGGTGAAATGTGTATAATTTGAATTAGGGGGTTAAAATCAGTGTAGGAGTGAAGGAATTTTTCAAAATTTCAAAGCGGTTTGGAATATATAGCGATTTTTAGGATTTTAGAGGAGAAGAGGGGCATTGTGGGAAATCCGAATAAGGAAGTAATAATATATGTGAATATCTTTGGGTCTGTAGGTCTGAGTAATTTCAATTAAAGTTTGAATCGGAGGTGAGGGAGGATAGAAAAAAGTATTAAGTATTAAAGTGTATTATATGATTAAGAATTAATAATAAACGTAATAACGACATTAATTAACTAATTTAAACCTGGATTGGAGAATTGGGTGTAGTTAAGTGATTAGAACAGTGTTGTGATACTATTTTGTATTATGTGGGGTAGTGAAGTAACTTAGTGGAAGGTCAAATTGAACCTATGACCTTTGACCTTTAGGTCCAATTCAGTAAGTTAGTTTATATTATTATTAACTAAATTTATAAAAAAAGGGGGGGGGGAATTTTAATATATAAAGTTTACAGGTTGTTATTTGTGTTAAGGTTGTGTTATTGATGATAATAATAAAAACATTTTTATTTAACTATTAAAATTTAATAATTATTGTTGAACGCGGGCTTGTCGTGGGAATTGAACATTTAATTATGTGGTATTTTTCTATTTGGGGGGAATAGAAGGTCAGTTTCTGAACATGACCTTTGACCTTTTACTCATTATTCTATTATATTCAATATATATTATTAGATTTATTTATAAGGGTGGGTTTTAAGCATTATATTAACAGTGTATAGTTTGTGTCTATTGTTGTATTATTCTATATAAAAGTAATATTAAATTTGTAATCATATTATCAATAATGATCATTCAGAAGGGGCCTGGTCGGTGGGGATGGAATATTAAGAAATTTAAATGTTGATGGACTGTTTATATGAGGAGAATTTGGAATATAATTGATATTTAGAACAAGGAACTAAGTAAGGAGGGACGAAGGGATAGGAGGAATCTATCTCTTACTCCAGGAGAGTGGAGTGGATAGGAAAAAAAAGAAATAGGAGCCATATCGGTCCTATTTGGGGAGACTGTTGGCTACTGTGAAAGGGATCACAGTAGTAACAGGAATGCACCTGGTGGTTCTGAAGTAAATTTACAACAGGGTCTGGTGCGACAGAGCGGGTTTAGTAGATGTAACAGACATCATAAGCAAGGTTTTGGCAGGAAAAGGTTTGGGAATGTTAACGAAGAACATATCCCGCGGAACCCTCCACGGGAATCCGCAGTTTGGTGATATGAACACCGGGTTGCACTCCGCTTGAACTTAGTGATGTCCAATACTACTGGTTCCTAAAGTGGATAGAAAAGGAAGAGGGGGGGGGGGGGGGGGGTTTGTTTAGTTACTTGTTCTAGGGATTCAAATTGTGATTCGTGTTTATTAATGTGTCTCCTAGTGGAGGAATCAGGAGGGAGAGCAATCAAGCAGCAGAGGAGAGCCTCTTCGCGGCAGCCGAGCTGACCACGGCTTAACTGAAGTCCGACCGGATGTCCCATAAAACAAGGAAACTAATTTAATCTGTATTTATTATTATGTTATTATAATCTCCAAGTATAAAGGAATCAGGAGAGAGATCAGAGCAGTCAAAGAGGAGACCCTCTTCGCGGCCGCCCGGCTAACCGCAGCCTGACTGAAGTCCAACCTGATATCCACTAATACAAGGGGATATTTTAATTTGGTCTAGAATCTGGGTTATAATTTAGGTACAGGCTAAGGTTTAAGATTAAAATTTGTTATAGGGTGGGAATGGGATTAGGAATAAGGTTAGCAATTAAGGCCTAATTAAGGGTTAAGTTTGGGGTCGGGTTAGTGATTAGGGCCTAGTTAGGGGTTAAGTTTAGGATTAAGGTTAGGAGTTAGGGCCTAGTTAAGGGTTAAGTTTAGGGTTAGGGCCTAGTTAAGGGTTAAGGTTAGGGCCTGGTTTAGGGTTAAGGTTAGAGCCTAGTTAAGGGTTAAGGTAAGAGCCTACTTAAGGGTTAAGGTTAGGATTAGGGCCTAGTTAAGGGTTAAGGTTAGGGTTAGAGCCTAGTTAGGGGTTAAGTTTAGGGTTAGGGCCTAGTTAGGGGTTAAGTTTAGGGTTAGGATCTGGTTAGGGGTTAAGTTTAGGGTTAGGGCCTAGTTAGGGGTTAAGTTTAGAGTTAGGGCCTAATTAAGGGTTAAGGCTAGGGCCTACTTAGGGGTTAAGGTTAGGGTTAGGGCCTAGGTCAAAGGTTAAGGTTAGGGCCTAGAGGCTGAGGTCATGTTCATGGTGGGCTGTAAGGTGGTGGGAGAGGTGTTGGGTGAGTGCTTATGACTGTATTTATGTAACTTTCAAGTTACAATTGGAATTTTCTGTAAAAATACTGGAAAAAATCAAAAAGGTCAAAAGGTCGACGATGAAAAAATGGTCGGTGAACTGAGGGAATTAATGTTATTATTCGTCGGAGGGAGAAGGGATATTGTTATATTAGTTTAGACTTTTTTTTAGAATAGATATTAAAGGCTGCTAAGCCTTATATTTAGTGCTATAATAAGCTGATATTATGAGGCCTTTCTAAGGTTTGGGGGAAGTAAAGTAAAGGAGTTATTTAAAGAAACTAAATTTGGGTACACATCATCAGTAGTCACCTCAGGGTCAAGCGGGTGTTTCGGCCATGAAACTAGACACCCTAACCTGAGGCTGGCCCACCAGGGGTGATCAAATCCCTGGTGTGTGTCCCTCGTGTCAATTGGTTTTTTGAATAAAGTTTTATTTTATTAAGCTGTTTTTATATCTATTTTGTAGTTCCTAGTTTAGGTGACCCTAGACATATATCTAATTTGAGGAGGGAGGGAGAAAATAAAAGGCGAGCGAGCGGTTGTCGGCGCGAGAGCGAAAAAACGGGCGTGCTAAAGGGACTAGCTATCCTACAAGGGGTCCCCCCGAGAGATGATCAGGACCAGCCCCGACAGAGCGGTGCCTTCCTGGCCATCCCCAGGGATCGAGGAAACAGAGCCAGCCGCACTGAAGTGCTGCCTCCCTGCTCCCTCTGGGATTCCCAAGAGGTATTGATTATGATCCCTGTACTCCATACACCGCACAGTCCCAGGGATCAGGAAATGAAAGCTATTTTGAAAAATTCAGTTTGTGTTTTTTATTATTTTTTTATTTATTTTAAGTTTAATTATTTTTATTATATGTGTAATGCAAGATGTGCTGTTGTATGGGTGGGGCTACCCCCCATAGAAAATTTGGCTACAATTAAGGTCCTGAAGCCGGGGACCACCACATCCTGCGTGCATTGTCTCTATTGAGACGCAAGGAGGGCTGCATACTTACCGCCATGTACAGGTCACCGCTGGGGCCAGCTGGACTGACCCGTACATGGCCAGCGAATTGTTTGATGTGTGGAATTTTAGAGAGGGTCATTAAACTGAGGATCTATGTGAGTGAGGGTGTCGGACCGAAATATTTAATTTTAAGAAAGGGTTGGTGAAATGTGTATAATTTGAATTAGGGGGTTAAAATCAGTGTAGGAGTGAAGGAATTTTTCAAAATTTCAAAGCGGTTTGGAATATATAGCGATTTTTAGGATTTTAGAGGAGAAGAGGGGCATTGTGGGAAATCCGAATAAGGAAGTAATAATATATGTGAATATCTTTGGGTCTGTAGGTCTGAGTAATTTCAATTAAAGTTTGAATCGGAGGTGAGGGAGGATAGAAAAAAGTATTAAGTATTAAAGTGTATTATATGATTAAGAATTAATAATAAACGTAATAACGACATTAATTAACTAATTTAAACCTGGATTGGAGAATTGGGTGTAGTTAAGTGATTAGAACAGTGTTGTGATACTATTTTGTATTATGTGGGGTAGTGAAGTAACTTAGTGGAAGGTCAAATTGAACCTATGACCTTTGACCTTTAGGTCCAATTCAGTAAGTTAGTTTATATTATTATTAACTAAATTTATAAAAAAAGGGGGGGGGGAATTTTAATATATAAAGTTTACAGGTTGTTATTTGTGTTAAGGTTGTGTTATTGATGATAATAATAAAAACATTTTTATTTAACTATTAAAATTTAATAATTATTGTTGAACGCGGGCTTGTCGTGGGAATTGAACATTTAATTATGTGGTATTTTTCTATTTGGGGGGAATAGAAGGTCAGTTTCTGAACATGACCTTTGACCTTTTACTCATTATTCTATTATATTCAATATATATTATTAGATTTATTTATAAGGGTGGGTTTTAAGCATTATATTAACAGTGTATAGTTTGTGTCTATTGTTGTATTATTCTATATAAAAGTAATATTAAATTTGTAATCATATTATCAATAATGATCATTCAGAAGGGGCCTGGTCGGTGGGGATGGAATATTAAGAAATTTAAATGTTGATGGACTGTTTATATGAGGAGAATTTGGAATATAATTGATATTTAGAACAAGGAACTAAGTAAGGAGGGACGAAGGGATAGGAGGAATCTATCTCTTACTCCAGGAGAGTGGAGTGGATAGGAAAAAAAAGAAATAGGAGCCATATCGGTCCTATTTGGGGAGACTGTTGGCTACTGTGAAAGGGATCACAGTAGTAACAGGAATGCACCTGGTGGTTCTGAAGTAAATTTACAACAGGGTCTGGTGCGACAGAGCGGGTTTAGTAGATGTAACAGACATCATAAGCAAGGTTTTGGCAGGAAAAGGTTTGGGAATGTTAACGAAGAACATATCCCGCGGAACCCTCCACGGGAATCCGCAGTTTGGTGATATGAACACCGGGTTGCACTCCGCTTGAACTTAGTGATGTCCAATACTACTGGTTCCTAAAGTGGATAGAAAAGGAAGAGGGGGGGGGGGGGGGGGGTTTGTTTAGTTACTTGTTCTAGGGATTCAAATTGTGATTCGTGTTTATTAATGTGTCTCCTAGTGGAGGAATCAGGAGGGAGAGCAATCAAGCAGCAGAGGAGAGCCTCTTCGCGGCAGCCGAGCTGACCACGGCTTAACTGAAGTCCGACCGGATGTCCCATAAAACAAGGAAACTAATTTAATCTGTATTTATTATTATGTTATTATAATCTCCAAGTATAAAGGAATCAGGAGAGAGATCAGAGCAGTCAAAGAGGAGACCCTCTTCGCGGCCGCCCGGCTAACCGCAGCCTGACTGAAGTCCAACCTGATATCCACTAATACAAGGGGATATTTTAATTTGGTCTAGAATCTGGGTTATAATTTAGGTACAGGCTAAGGTTTAAGATTAAAATTTGTTATAGGGTGGGAATGGGATTAGGAATAAGGTTAGCAATTAAGGCCTAATTAAGGGTTAAGTTTGGGGTCGGGTTAGTGATTAGGGCCTAGTTAGGGGTTAAGTTTAGGATTAAGGTTAGGAGTTAGGGCCTAGTTAAGGGTTAAGTTTAGGGTTAGGGCCTAGTTAAGGGTTAAGGTTAGGGCCTGGTTTAGGGTTAAGGTTAGAGCCTAGTTAAGGGTTAAGGTAAGAGCCTACTTAAGGGTTAAGGTTAGGATTAGGGCCTAGTTAAGGGTTAAGGTTAGGGTTAGAGCCTAGTTAGGGGTTAAGTTTAGGGTTAGGGCCTAGTTAGGGGTTAAGTTTAGGGTTAGGATCTGGTTAGGGGTTAAGTTTAGGGTTAGGGCCTAGTTAGGGGTTAAGTTTAGAGTTAGGGCCTAATTAAGGGTTAAGGCTAGGGCCTACTTAGGGGTTAAGGTTAGGGTTAGGGCCTAGGTCAAAGGTTAAGGTTAGGGCCTAGAGGCTGAGGTCATGTTCATGGTGGGCTGTAAGGTGGTGGGAGAGGTGTTGGGTGAGTGCTTATGACTGTATTTATGTAACTTTCAAGTTACAATTGGAATTTTCTGTAAAAATACTGGAAAAAATCAAAAAGGTCAAAAGGTCGACGATGAAAAAATGGTCGGTGAACTGAGGGAATTAATGTTATTATTCGTCGGAGGGAGAAGGGATATTGTTATATTAGTTTAGACTTTTTTTTAGAATAGATATTAAAGGCTGCTAAGCCTTATATTTAGTGCTATAATAAGCTGATATTATGAGGCCTTTCTAAGGTTTGGGGGAAGTAAAGTAAAGGAGTTATTTAAAGAAACTAAATTTGGGTACACATCATCAGTAGTCACCTCAGGGTCAAGCGGGTGTTTCGGCCATGAAACTAGACACCCTAACCTGAGGCTGGCCCACCAGGGGTGATCAAATCCCTGGTGTGTGTCCCTCGTGTCAATTGGTTTTTTGAATAAAGTTTTATTTTATTAAGCTGTTTTTATATCTATTTTGTAGTTCCTAGTTTAGGTGACCCTAGACATATATCTAATTTGAGGAGGGAGGGAGAAAATAAAAGGCGAGCGAGCGGTTGTCGGCGCGAGAGCGAAAAAACGGGCGTGCTAAAGGGACTAGCTATCCTACAAGGGGTCCCCCCGAGAGATGATCAGGACCAGCCCCGACAGAGCGGTGCCTTCCTGGCCATCCCCAGGGATCGAGGAAACAGAGCCAGCCGCACTGAAGTGCTGCCTCCCTGCTCCCTCTGGGATTCCCAAGAGGTATTGATTATGATCCCTGTACTCCATACACCGCACAGTCCCAGGGATCAGGAAATGAAAGCTATTTTGAAAAATTCAGTTTGTGTTTTTTATTATTTTTTTATTTATTTTAAGTTTAATTATTTTTATTATATGTGTAATGCAAGATGTGCTGTTGTATGGGTGGGGCTACCCCCCATAGAAAATTTGGCTACAATTAAGGTCCTGAAGCCGGGGACCACCACATCCTGCGTGCATTGTCTCTATTGAGACGCAAGGAGGGCTGCATACTTACCGCCATGTACAGGTCACCGCTGGGGCCAGCTGGACTGACCCGTACATGGCCAGCGAATTGTTTGATGTGTGGAATTTTAGAGAGGGTCATTAAACTGAGGATCTATGTGAGTGAGGGTGTCGGACCGAAATATTTAATTTTAAGAAAGGGTTGGTGAAATGTGTATAATTTGAATTAGGGGGTTAAAATCAGTGTAGGAGTGAAGGAATTTTTCAAAATTTCAAAGCGGTTTGGAATATATAGCGATTTTTAGGATTTTAGAGGAGAAGAGGGGCATTGTGGGAAATCCGAATAAGGAAGTAATAATATATGTGAATATCTTTGGGTCTGTAGGTCTGAGTAATTTCAATTAAAGTTTGAATCGGAGGTGAGGGAGGATAGAAAAAAGTATTAAGTATTAAAGTGTATTATATGATTAAGAATTAATAATAAACGTAATAACGACATTAATTAACTAATTTAAACCTGGATTGGAGAATTGGGTGTAGTTAAGTGATTAGAACAGTGTTGTGATACTATTTTGTATTATGTGGGGTAGTGAAGTAACTTAGTGGAAGGTCAAATTGAACCTATGACCTTTAGGTCCAATTCAGTAAGTTAGTTTATATTATTATTAACTAAATTTATAAAAAAAGGGGGGGGGGAATTTTAATATATAAAGTTTACAGGTTGTTATTTGTGTTAAGGTTGTGTTATTGATGATAATAATAAAAACATTTTTATTTAACTATTAAAATTTAATAATTATTGTTGAACGCGGGCTTGTCGTGGGAATTGAACATTTAATTATGTGGTATTTTTCTATTTGGGGGGAATAGAAGGTCAGTTTCTGAACATGACCTTTGACCTTTTACTCATTATTCTATTATATTCAATATATATTATTAGATTTATTTATAAGGGTGGGTTTTAAGCATTATATTAACAGTGTATAGTTTGTGTCTATTGTTGTATTATTCTATATAAAAGTAATATTAAATTTGTAATCATATTATCAATAATGATCATTCAGAAGGGGCCTGGTCGGTGGGGATGGAATATTAAGAAATTTAAATGTTGATGGACTGTTTATATGAGGAGAATTTGGAATATAATTGATATTTAGAACAAGGAACTAAGTAAGGAGGGACGAAGGGATAGGAGGAATCTATCTCTTACTCCAGGAGAGTGGAGTGGATAGGAAAAAAAAGAAATAGGAGCCATATCGGTCCTATTTGGGGAGACTGTTGGCTACTGTGAAAGGGATCACAGTAGTAACAGGAATGCACCTGGTGGTTCTGAAGTAAATTTACAACAGGGTCTGGTGCGACAGAGCGGGTTTAGTAGATGTAACAGACATCATAAGCAAGGTTTTGGCAGGAAAAGGTTTGGGAATGTTAACGAAGAACATATCCCGCGGAACCCTCCACGGGAATCCGCAGTTTGGTGATATGAACACCGGGTTGCACTCCGCTTGAACTTAGTGATGTCCAATACTACTGGTTCCTAAAGTGGATAGAAAAGGAAGAGGGGGGGGGGGGGGGGGGGTTTGTTTAGTTACTTGTTCTAGGGATTCAAATTGTGATTCGTGTTTATTAATGTGTCTCCTAGTGGAGGAATCAGGAGGGAGAGCAATCAAGCAGCAGAGGAGAGCCTCTTCGCGGCAGCCGAGCTGACCACGGCTTAACTGAAGTCCGACCGGATGTCCCATAAAACAAGGAAACTAATTTAATCTGTATTTATTATTATGTTATTATAATCTCCAAGTATAAAGGAATCAGGAGAGAGATCAGAGCAGTCAAAGAGGAGACCCTCTTCGCGGCCGCCCGGCTAACCGCAGCCTGACTGAAGTCCAACCTGATATCCACTAATACAAGGGGATATTTTAATTTGGTCTAGAATCTGGGTTATAATTTAGGTACAGGCTAAGGTTTAAGATTAAAATTTGTTATAGGGTGGGAATGGGATTAGGAATAAGGTTAGCAATTAAGGCCTAATTAAGGGTTAAGTTTGGGGTCGGGTTAGTGATTAGGGCCTAGTTAGGGGTTAAGTTTAGGATTAAGGTTAGGAGTTAGGGCCTAGTTAAGGGTTAAGTTTAGGGTTAGGGCCTAGTTAAGGGTTAAGGTTAGGGCCTGGTTTAGGGTTAAGGTTAGAGCCTAGTTAAGGGTTAAGGTAAGAGCCTACTTAAGGGTTAAGGTTAGGATTAGGGCCTAGTTAAGGGTTAAGGTTAGGGTTAGAGCCTAGTTAGGGGTTAAGTTTAGGGTTAGGGCCTAGTTAGGGGTTAAGTTTAGGGTTAGGATCTGGTTAGGGGTTAAGTTTAGGGTTAGGGCCTAGTTAGGGGTTAAGTTTAGAGTTAGGGCCTAATTAAGGGTTAAGGCTAGGGCCTACTTAGGGGTTAAGGTTAGGGTTAGGGCCTAGGTCAAAGGTTAAGGTTAGGGCCTAGAGGCTGAGGTCATGTTCATGGTGGGCTGTAAGGTGGTGGGAGAGGTGTTGGGTGAGTGCTTATGACTGTATTTATGTAACTTTCAAGTTACAATTGGAATTTTCTGTAAAAATACTGGAAAAAATCAAAAAGGTCAAAAGGTCGACGATGAAAAAATGGTCGGTGAACTGAGGGAATTAATGTTATTATTCGTCGGAGGGAGAAGGGATATTGTTATATTAGTTTAGACTTTTTTTTAGAATAGATATTAAAGGCTGCTAAGCCTTATATTTAGTGCTATAATAAGCTGATATTATGAGGCTGAGGCCTTTCTAAGGTTTGGGGGAAGTAAAGTAAAGGAGTTATTTAAAGAAACTAAATTTGGGTACACATCATCAGTAGTCACCTCAGGGTCAAGCGGGTGTTTCGGCCATGAAACTAGACACCCTAACCTGAGGCTGGCCCACCAGGGGTGATCAAATCCCTGGTGTGTGTCCCTCGTGTCAATTGGTTTTTTGAATAAAGTTTTATTTTATTAAGCTGTTTTTATATCTATTTTGTAGTTCCTAGTTTAGGTGACCCTAGACATATATCTAATTTGAGGAGGGAGGGAGAAAATAAAAGGCGAGCGAGCGGTTGTCGGCGCGAGAGCGAAAAAACGGGCGTGCTAAAGGGACTAGCTATCCTACAAGGGGTCCCCCCGAGAGATGATCAGGACCAGCCCCGACAGAGCGGTGCCTTCCTGGCCATCCCCAGGGATCGAGGAAACAGAGCCAGCCGCACTGAAGTGCTGCCTCCCTGCTCCCTCTGGGATTCCCAAGAGGTATTGATTATGATCCCTGTACTCCATACACCGCACAGTCCCAGGGATCAGGAAATGAAAGCTATTTTGAAAAATTCAGTTTGTGTTTTTTATTATTTTTTTATTTATTTTAAGTTTAATTATTTTTATTATATGTGTAATGCAAGATGTGCTGTTGTATGGGTGGGGCTACCCCCCATAGAAAATTTGGCTACAATTAAGGTCCTGAAGCCGGGGACCACCACATCCTGCGTGCATTGTCTCTATTGAGACGCAAGGAGGGCTGCATACTTACCGCCATGTACAGGTCACCGCTGGGGCCAGCTGGACTGACCCGTACATGGCCAGCGAATTGTTTGATGTGTGGAATTTTAGAGAGGGTCATTAAACTGAGGATCTATGTGAGTGAGGGTGTCGGACCGAAATATTTAATTTTAAGAAAGGGTTGGTGAAATGTGTATAATTTGAATTAGGGGGTTAAAATCAGTGTAGGAGTGAAGGAATTTTTCAAAATTTCAAAGCGGTTTGGAATATATAGCGATTTTTAGGATTTTAGAGGAGAAGAGGGGCATTGTGGGAAATCCGAATAAGGAAGTAATAATATATGTGAATATCTTTGGGTCTGTAGGTCTGAGTAATTTCAATTAAAGTTTGAATCGGAGGTGAGGGAGGATAGAAAAAAGTATTAAGTATTAAAGTGTATTATATGATTAAGAATTAATAATAAACGTAATAACGACATTAATTAACTAATTTAAACCTGGATTGGAGAATTGGGTGTAGTTAAGTGATTAGAACAGTGTTGTGATACTATTTTGTATTATGTGGGGTAGTGAAGTAACTTAGTGGAAGGTCAAATTGAACCTATGACCTTTGACCTTTAGGTCCAATTCAGTAAGTTAGTTTATATTATTATTAACTAAATTTATAAAAAAAGGGGGGGGGGAATTTTAATATATAAAGTTTACAGGTTGTTATTTGTGTTAAGGTTGTGTTATTGATGATAATAATAAAAACATTTTTATTTAACTATTAAAATTTAATAATTATTGTTGAACGCGGGCTTGTCGTGGGAATTGAACATTTAATTATGTGGTATTTTTCTATTTGGGGGGAATAGAAGGTCAGTTTCTGAACATGACCTTTGACCTTTTACTCATTATTCTATTATATTCAATATATATTATTAGATTTATTTATAAGGGTGGGTTTTAAGCATTATATTAACAGTGTATAGTTTGTGTCTATTGTTGTATTATTCTATATAAAAGTAATATTAAATTTGTAATCATATTATCAATAATGATCATTCAGAAGGGGCCTGGTCGGTGGGGATGGAATATTAAGAAATTTAAATGTTGATGGACTGTTTATATGAGGAGAATTTGGAATATAATTGATATTTAGAACAAGGAACTAAGTAAGGAGGGACGAAGGGATAGGAGGAATCTATCTCTTACTCCAGGAGAGTGGAGTGGATAGGAAAAAAAAGAAATAGGAGCCATATCGGTCCTATTTGGGGAGACTGTTGGCTACTGTGAAAGGGATCACAGTAGTAACAGGAATGCACCTGGTGGTTCTGAAGTAAATTTACAACAGGGTCTGGTGCGACAGAGCGGGTTTAGTAGATGTAACAGACATCATAAGCAAGGTTTTGGCAGGAAAAGGTTTGGGAATGTTAACGAAGAACATATCCCGCGGAACCCTCCACGGGAATCCGCAGTTTGGTGATATGAACACCGGGTTGCACTCCGCTTGAACTTAGTGATGTCCAATACTACTGGTTCCTAAAGTGGATAGAAAAGGAAGAGGGGGGGGGGGGGGGGGGGTTTGTTTAGTTACTTGTTCTAGGGATTCAAATTGTGATTCGTGTTTATTAATGTGTCTCCTAGTGGAGGAATCAGGAGGGAGAGCAATCAAGCAGCAGAGGAGAGCCTCTTCGCGGCAGCCGAGCTGACCACGGCTTAACTGAAGTCCGACCGGATGTCCCATAAAACAAGGAAACTAATTTAATCTGTATTTATTATTATGTTATTATAATCTCCAAGTATAAAGGAATCAGGAGAGAGATCAGAGCAGTCAAAGAGGAGACCCTCTTCGCGGCCGCCCGGCTAACCGCAGCCTGACTGAAGTCCAACCTGATATCCACTAATACAAGGGGATATTTTAATTTGGTCTAGAATCTGGGTTATAATTTAGGTACAGGCTAAGGTTTAAGATTAAAATTTGTTATAGGGTGGGAATGGGATTAGGAATAAGGTTAGCAATTAAGGCCTAATTAAGGGTTAAGTTTGGGGTCGGGTGGGTTAGGGTTAGGGTTAGGGGTTAGGGGTTAGGGTTAGGGTTAGGGTTAGGGTTAGGGTTAGGGTTAGGGTTAGGGTTAGGGTGTTAGGGTTAGGGTTGTTAAAGTTAACGAGGAACACGCCCCATGGGACCCTTTAACAGGAATTGCATGGTTGGATGACGTGAACACCGGTAGCGGCGCGGCCATTGAACCTTTGGGGCCTGCCTCTCATGAATTCTGAATGGACAGGATAGGAGGAAACGAGGAGATTTCCCAAAGGTTTCCTAGCCAGACAGGGCCTCTGGTAAAATTGGTGTTAATTACTATGTAATTATGGCCCTCGAGTATAAAGGAATCAGGAGAGAGATCAGAGCAGTAAAAGAGGAGACCCTCTTCGCGGGAATCCCCCAACCGCAGCCTGGTTGAAGTCCAGCCCGATATCCCATAATACAGGGAGGGATCTACCTTGGGTTTAGGGCTATGATTGTGGTAAGAGCTAAGGTTAGGGTTAGCGCTATGGTTAGGGTTAGAGTCTATGTTTGAGTTATCCAAGTTTTGGTCGGGATCAGCTAAAAATGACTTTTGGGGGAGCTAAATTTGGGTACACATCATCAGTAGTTTCCTCAGGGTCAAACAGGTGTTTCGGCCATGAAACTAAACACCCTAACCTGAGGCTGGCCCGTCAGGGGTGATCAAATCCCTGGCGTGTGTCCCTCGTGTCAATTGGATTTTAGACTTAGGGTCTTTAGGATAGGTCCTATTTTGTAGATCCTAATTTGAACCACTAAGGAAGTCTCTTTCAGCCTAGGGGGAGCAGGGATTTTGCATCCTATTTGGGAAAAAAGGCTTGTTAGGGGAGCTAGCTATCCTGCAAAGAGTTCCCCCCGTGAGGTGATCAGGACCAGCTCCGACCGAGCGTTGCCTTCCTAGTCACCTTCAGGGATCGGAAAAACAGAGCCAGCCACACTGTAGTGTTGCCTCTCTGTTTCCCCTGGGAATCCCAAGAGGTATTGGTTATGATCCCTGTACTCCATACACCGCACAGTCCCAGGGATCGGACAATCGCAAATTTTAAAGGGCAACCTAGTTTTTCTGGGTGGCTCAATTCAATAAGGATAGTTTGACTTACCAGCTCTAGGTGGGGAGTTCCCTTGGTGAATGGTGTGGTGTCTTTTCTCTCCTCTCTTCACTAAACCAACCTTCCCCCTGTGTGAGGGTGCCGGAAAAAATAATTTCTTGTTTTAGAGGAGGGTTATCAAATCTATGTAGTCTAAAGTAGGGGTTTATTGTGGATCGGACCGTGAAAAAATTTTTTTTGAAATTAAAAGTGGTTTGGACGATATAAGGTTTTTAAAGATTCTGGAGGGACAGGAGGGATTGTGGGAATTGTAGTCCAGAAAGTGCTCTGGCTGACAGGTACACCTGGTTAGGGTTGTGGTTAGAGCTGAGGTTGGGATTATGGTTCGAGCTAAGGTTATGATTAGGGTTAAGGCTATGGTTATGTTTAGAGTTTAAGGTTATGGTTAGGGTTAAGGCTATGGTTATGTTTAGAGCTAAGGTTATGGTTCTGGTTAGGGTTAATGCTATGGTTAGGGTTATGTTTAGAGCTAAGGTTATGGTTCTGGTTAGGGTTAAGGCTATGGTTAGGGTTATGTTTAGAGCTAAGGTTCTGGTTCTGGTTAGGGTTAAGGCTATGGTTAGGGTTATGTTTAGAGCTAGGTTGTGGTTAGGGTTAGAGCTAAAGATATGGTTAGGGTTAGAGTTAAGGTTAGGGTTATGGTTAGAGCTAAGGTTATGGTCGGGGTTATGGTTAGGTTTGGGAATGTTCAATTGTAATGTCCAAGTCTAGAGGGTTAGGGTTAGGGTTAGGGTTAGGGTTAGGGGTTAGGGTTAGGGTTAGGGTTAGGGTTAGGGTTAGGGTTAGGGTTGGGTTAGGGTTAGGGTTAGGGTTAGGGTTAGGGTTAGGGTTAAGGGTTAGGGTTAGGGTTAGGGTTAGGGTTAGGGTTAGGGTTAGGGGTTAGGGTTAGGGGTTAGGGTTAGGGTTAGGGTTAGGGTTAGGGTAGGGTTAGGGTTAGGGTTAGGGTTAGGGTTAGGGTTAGGGGTTAGGGGTTAGGGGTTAGGGTTAGGGTTAGGGTTAGGGTTAGGGTAGGGTTAGGGTTAGGGTTAGGGTTAGGGTTAGGGGTTAGGGTTAGGGTTAGGGTTAGGGTTAGGGTTAGGGTTAGGGGTTAGGGTTAGGGTTAGGGTTAGGGTTAGGGTTAGGGGTTAGGGTTAGGGTTAGGGTTAGGGTTAGGGTTTAGGGTTAGGGTTAGGGTTAGGGTTAGGGTTAGGGTTAGGGTTGGGTTAGGGTTAGGGTTAGGGTTAGGGTTAGGGTTAGGGTTAGGGGTTAGGGTTAGGGTTAGGGTTAGGGTTAGGGTTAGGGTTAGGTTAGGGGGAATAGGGCAGGGGACTAAATAGTCCCCTGTAGTGCACGGGCCTACCATGGGGATGGGCATCCCCCTGGCACTTCTTCCAAGTTAGGGTTATTATTATAATTAGTTTTAATTTATTTAATAATTAATATATATATTTATATTTAAGCAGGTTCGCCTTTGGTATATGAAGTATAAATAGTTGGCATACCTATAGGTGGCGCCGCGACGTTTCGCCCTTCATTGGGCTTCTTCAGGCTTGCCACATTCTTGTCTCTGCTATAGTCAGGAGCCAACTGGGCCTGTTGAATTCTCCTCCCTTTTTATACTCCCCCCATTTTAGGTCTACGTACGTAGAATTTCTTGACCCCTCTTTTTCCTTTTTAGGCTTCAGGTAAGTTTTCTTTTTTCAGGTTGTTTCCGGTAAGTATTTTATTCTTCTTTTTTTAGGTTATTACAGGTAAGTATTTTTAATCTTCTTTTTTTAGGTTATTACAGGTAAGTATTTTTAATCTTCTTTTTTTAGGTTCTTTCAGGTAGTCAAATTATGTTTTTCCTTTTGAATTTAGGTTTTTTTTCCCAATTGTAATTAATTAAATAATAATTAAGGCCAATAATTCTGTCACCCATTCCCAGATAGCAAGTCCCTTAGCCTTCCCTCCCCAACCCATTCCCTTTTTCCTTTTTCCTTTTTTCCTATTCCCGCTCCTGTTCCTTCTTTCCCGGAAGGTTTTCTGATCCCTAATTAGGGATTCAGATTACTATTAGCGTACCACGCATGTTGCTTTGCCTAAGGCTGGATTAGACCTTGGCCATGCGGAAATTAGTGTCCTCGGAGGACTTATTTTCGGGGAAAGGGGAACAAGATTAGGGCTGGGGTCAGGGTTAGGGTTAGGGTTAGGGTCAGGGCAGGGGTTAGGGTTAGGGCTATACATCTGGGGTTAAGGTTAGGCAGAATTTTAGGAGTGGTTAGGGTTAGGGGGAGGGGGGGAGGGGTGGGTTAACTTAAATTAGCTTATAAAGTGCCAGGGGGACGCCCAATGAGCCCCCAGGTGGCGCTGGCGGGTTAGGTTAGGGGGAATAGGGCAGGGGACTAAATAGTCCCCTGTAGTGCACGGGCCTACCATGGGGATGGGCATCCCCCTGGCACTTCTTCCAAGTTAGGGTTATTATTATAATTAGTTTTAATTTATTTAATAATTAATATATATATTTATATTTAAGCAGGTTCGCCTTTGGTATATGAAGTATAAATAGTTGGCATACCTATAGGTGGCGCCGCGACGTTTCGCCCTTCATTGGGCTTCTTCAGGCTTGCCACATTCTTGTCTCTGCTATAGTCAGGAGCCAACTGGGCCTGTTGAATTCTCCTCCCTTTTTATACTCCCCCCATTTTAGGTCTACGTACGTAGAATTTCTTGACCCCTCTTTTTCCTTTTTAGGCTTCAGGTAAGTTTTCTTTTTTCAGGTTGTTTCCGGTAAGTATTTTATTCTTCTTTTTTTAGGTTATTACAGGTAAGTATTTTTAATCTTCTTTTTTTAGGTTATTACAGGTAAGTATTTTTAATCTTCTTTTTTTAGGTTCTTTCAGGTAGTCAAATTATGTTTTTCCTTTTGAATTTAGGTTTTTTTTCCCAATTGTAATTAATTAAATAATAATTAAGGCCAATAATTCTGTCACCCATTCCCAGATAGCAAGTCCCTTAGCCTTCCCTCCCCAACCCATTCCCTTTTTCCTTTTTCCTTTTTTCCTATTCCCGCTCCTGTTCCTTCTTTCCCGGAAGGTTTTCTGATCCCTAATTAGGGATTCAGATTACTATTAGCGTACCACGCATGTTGCTTTGCCTAAGGCTGGATTAGACCTTGGCCATGCGGAAATTAGTGTCCTCGGAGGACTTATTTTCGGGGAAAGGGGAACAAGATTAGGGCTGGGGTCAGGGTTAGGGTTAGGGTTAGGGTCAGGGCAGGGGTTAGGGTTAGGGCTATACATCTGGGGTTAAGGTTAGGCAGAATTTTAGGAGTGGTTAGGGTTAGGGGGAGGGGGGGGAGGGGTGGGTTAACTTAAATTAGCTTATAAAGTGCCAGGGGGACGCCCAATGAGCCCCCAGGTGGCGCTGGCGGGTTAGGTTAGGGGGAATAGGGCAGGGGACTAAATAGTCCCCTGTAGTGCACGGGCCTACCATGGGGATGGGCATCCCCCTGGCACTTCTTCCAAGTTAGGGTTATTATTATAATTAGTTTTAAGGGTTAGGGTTAGGGTTAGGGTTAGGGTTAGGGTTAGGGTTAGGGTTAGGGTTAGGGTTAGGGTTAGGGTTAGGGTTAGGGTTAGGGGTTAGGGTTAGGGTTAGGGTTAGGGTTAGGGTTAGGGTTAGGGTTAGGGTTAGGGTAGGGTTAGGGTTAGGGTTAGGGTTAGGGTTAGGGTTGGTTAGGGTTAGGGTTAGGGTTAGGGTTAGGGTTAGGGTTAGGGTTAGGGTTAGGGTTAGGGTTGGGTTAGGGTTAGGGTTAGGGTTAGGGTTAGGGTTAGGGTTAGGGTTAGGGTTAGGGTTAGGGTTAGGGTTAGGGTTAGGGTTAGGGGTTAGGGTTAGGGTTAGGGTTAGGGTTAGGGTTAGGGTTAGGGTTAGGGTTAGGGTTAGGGTTAGGGTTAGGGTTAGGGGTTAGGGGTTAGGGTTAGGGTTAGGGTTAGGGTTAGGGTTAGGGTTAGGGTTAGGGTTAGGGTTAGGGTTAGGGTTAGGGTTAGGGGTTAGGGTTAGGGTTAGGGTTAGGGTTAGGGTTAGGGTTAGGGTTAGGGTTAGGGTTAGGGTTAGGGGTTAGGGTTAGGGTTAGGGTTAGGGTTAGGGTTAGGGTTAGGGTTAGGGTTAGGGTTAGGGGGGGTTAGGGTTAGGGTTAGGGGTTAGGGTTAGGGTTAGGGTTAGGGGTTAGGGTTAGGGTTAGGGTTAGGGTTAGGGTTAGGGTTAGGGTTAGGGTTAGGGTTAGGGTTAGGGTTAGGGGTTAGGGTTAGGGTTAGGGTTAGGGTTAGGTTTTTTAAAATTGACGATGAACACGTCCCATGGGACCCAAGACGGGTATTGCATGGTTAGAAACGTGAACTCCGGTAGCGGCACTGCCACATGAACCATAGGGGCCCGGTCCCACTGAATCTTGAAAGGATAGAACAGGAGGATATAAGAAGATCACCCAAAGTTTCCAGTTCCTGACAGGTTTATGGTTAAGTCGGTGTTAATTACTATGTTATTACAATCTCCAAGTATAAGGGAATCAGGAGAGAGATCAGAGCAGTAAAAGAGGAGACCCTCTTCGCGGCCGCCCGGCTAACCGCAGCCTGATTGAAGTCCAACCTGATGTCCAATATCCCAAGGTGATTGATTAAATTGGTGTTTATTACTATGTTGTTATAATCTCCAAGTATAAAGGAATCAAGAAGGAGAGCAGCTAAGCAGCAGAGGATGACCTCTTCGCGGCAGCCGAGCTGACCACGGCTCAACTGAAGTCCGACCGGATGTCCCATAAAACAAGGAAACTAATTGGATCTGTATTTATTATTGTGTTATTATAATCTCCAAGTATAAAGGAATCAGGAGAGAGATCAGAGCAGTAAAAGAGGAGACCCTCTTCGCGGCCGCCCGGCTAACCGCAGCCTGATTGAAGTCCAACCTGATGTCCGATATCCCAAGGTGATTGATTAAATTGGTGTTTATTACTATGTTGTTATGATCTCCAAGTATAAAGGAATCAAGAAGGAGAGCAGCTAAGCAGCAGAGGGTGGCCTCTTCGCGGCAGCCGAGCTGACCACGGCTCAACTGAAGTCCGACCGGATGTCCCATAAAACAAGGAAACTAATTGGATCTGTATTAATTATTGTGTTATTATAATCTCCAAGTATAAAGGAATCAGGAGAGAGATCAGAGCAGTCAAAGAGGAGACCCTCTTCGCGGCCGCCCGGCTAACCGCAGCCTGATTGAAGTCCAACCTGATGTCCAATATCCCAAGGTGATTGATTAAATTGGTGTTTATTACAATGTTATCATAATCTCAATGTAGTTAGTTTAGGGTTAAGATTAGTCGTTAGGGCCTAGTTGAGGGATAAATTTGGGTTACGGTTAGAATTAAGGTTAGGGTTAGAAGTTAGGGCTCAGTTAAGGGTTAAGTTTTGGGGTTAAAGTGAAAATTAAGGTTAAGGTTAGGTTTAAGGTGGAGATTAGGGTTATGATTAGGGGTTAGGGCCTAGTTAGGGGTTAGGGTTAGATTTAGGGTTATGGTTAGGACCTAGTCAGAGGTTAAGATAAGGGTTATGGTTAGTAGTTAGGGACTAGTTAGGGGTTAAGGTTAGGGTTATAGTTAGGGTTAGGGCCTAGTTAGGGGTTAAGGTTAGGTTAGGGGTTAGTTAAGGGTTAGGGTTAGCAGTTAAGGTCTAGTTAGGGGTTAAGGTTAGGGCCTAGTTAGGGGTTAAATTTAGGGTTATGGTTAGGGTTAGGGTCAGGGTTAGGGTTAGGGTTAGGGTTAGGGTTAGGGTTAGGGTTAGGGTTAGGGTTAGGGTTAGGGTTAGGGTTAGGGTTAGGGTTAGGGTTAGGGTTAGGTTAGGGTTAGGGTTAGGGTTAGGGTTAGGGTTAGGGTTAGGGTTAGGGTTAGGGTTAGGGTTAGGGTTAGGGTTAGGGTTAGGGGTTAGGGTTAGGGTTAGGGTTAGGGTTAGGGTTAGGGTTAGGGTTAGGGTTAGGGTTAGGGTTAGGGTTAGGGTTAGGGGTTAGGGGTTAGGGTTAGGGTTAGGGTTAGGGTTAGGGTTAGGGTTAGGGTTAGGGTTAGGGTTAGGTTTGGGAATGTTAACGAAGAACATATCCCGCGGAACCCTCCACGGGAATCCGCAGTTTGGTGATATGAACACCGGGTTGCACTCCGCTTGAACTTAGTGATGTCCAATACTACTGGTTCCTATAGTGGATAGAAAAGGGGGAGGTGGGGAGGGGGATATTTGTTAGTTTCTTGTTCTAGGGATTCGAATTGTAATTGGTGTTTTATAATTGTGTCTCCAAGTGGAGGAATCAGGAGGGAGAGCAGCCAAGCAGCAGAGGATGGCCTCTTCGCGGCAGCCGAGCTGACCACGGCTCAACTGAAGTCCGACCGGATGTCCCATAAAACAAGGAAACTAATTGAATCTGTATTTATTATTATGTTATTATAATCTCCAAGTATAAAGGAATCAGGAGAGAGATCAGAGCAGTTAAAGAGGAGACCCTCTTCGCGGCCGCCCGGCTAACCGCAGCCTGATTGAAGTCCAACCTGATGTCCCCTAATACAAGGGGATATTTTAATTTGGTTTAATATTTAGGTTTAATATTTGGGGTCGGGTTAAGGTTAGATTAAAATTGTTATAGGGTGGGAATGGGATTAGGGTTAAGGTTAGTCGTTGGGGTCTAGTTCAGGGTTAAGTTTAGGTTAAGATTAAATTTAGGTTAAGGTTAGTAGTTGGGGTTAAACTAAGGGTTAAGTTTAGGGTCAAAGTGGAAACTAGGGTTAAGATTAGGTTTGAGGTTGGGATTAGCGTTAAGGTCCGTAGTTAGGGTTAGGGATTAAGGTTAGGGCCTAGTTAGGGGTTAAGGTTAGGGTTATAGTTAGGGTTAGGGCCTAGTTAAGGGTGAAGTTTAGGGTTAGGGGCTAGGGGTTAAGGTTAGGGTTGTAGTTAGGGTTAGGGCCTATTAAAGGGTTAAGTTTAGGGTTAGGGGCTAGGGGTTAAGGTTAGGTTTATAGTTAGGGTTGGGGCCTAGTTAAGGGTTAAGTTTAGGGTTAGGGCCTAGTTAAGGGTTAAGTTTAGGGTTAGTGGTTAGGGTCTAATTAGGGGTTAAGATTAGGGTTATGGTTAGGGTCTAGTTGAGGGGTTAAGTTTAGGTTAAGTGTTTAGGGCCTAGGTAAGGGTTAAGGTTAGGTTTAGGGCTCGGATTAGGGTTATGTTTAGCAATTAGGGCCTAGTGAGGCGTTAAGGTTAGGGATTAAGTTTAGTTTAAGGTTGGAGTTAAGTTTAGGAATTGGGCCTATGTAAGTATTAAGGTTAAAGGTGGGCTGAAGGGTGGTGGGAGAGGTGTTGGGTGAGTGCTTTTGACTGTGCTTATGTAACTTGCCAATTACAATTGGACTTCCTGTAAAAATAAATGGAATCATTATAGAGGTCAAAGGTCGACGACGAAAAAAATGGTCGGAAAAACGAGGAAATTAATGTAATTGTTTATAGGAAGGAGAAGGGAGATTGAGATATTAATTTAGAGTTTTAGGAAATATATTAAAGGCTGCTAAGCCTCATATTTAGTGCTATAATAAGCTGATATTATAAGGCCTTTCTAAGGTTTGGGGGCAGTAAAGTAAAGGTGTTTTTAGAGAAGCTAAATTTGGGTACACATCATCAGTAGTCACCTCAGGGTCAAGCGGGTGTTTCGGCCATGAAACTAGACACCCTAACCTGAGGCTGGCCCACCAGGGGTGATCAAATCCCTGGTGTGTGTCCCTCGTGTCAATTGGTTTTTTGAATAAAGTTTTATTTTATAAAGCTGTTTTTATATCTATTTTGTAGTTCCTAGTTTAGGTGACCCTAGACATATATCTAATTTGAGGAGGGAGGGAGAAAATAAAAGGCGAGCGAGCGGTTGTCGGCGCGAGAGCGAAAAAACGGGCGTGCTAAAGGGACTAGCTATCCTACAAGGGGTCCCCCCGAGAGATGATCAGGACCAGCCCCGACAGAGCGGTGCCTTCCTGGCCATCCCCAGGGATCGAGGAAACAGAGCCAGCCGCACTGAAGTGCTGCCTCCCTGCTCCCTCTGGGATTCCCAAGAGGTATTGGTTAGTGATCCCTGTACTCCATACACCGCACAGTCCCAGGGATCAGGAAATGAAAGCTATTTTGAAAAATTCAGTTTGTGTTTTTTATTATTTTTTTATTTATTTTAAGTTTAATTATTTTTATTATATGTGTAGTGTAAGATGTGCTGTTGTATGGGTGGGGCTACCCCCCATAGAAAATTTGGCTACAATTAAGGTCCTGAAGCCAGGGACCACCACATCCTGCGTGCATTGTCTCTATTGAGACGCAAGGAGGGCTGCATACTTACCACCATGTACAGGTCACCGCTGGGGCCAGCTGGACTGACCTGTACATGGCCAGCGAATTGTTTGATGTGGGGAATTTTAGAGGGGGTCATTAAACTGAGGATCTATGTGAGTGAGGGTGTCGGACCGAAATATTTAATTTTAAGAGAGGGTTTGTGAAATGTGTAAAATTTGAATTAGGGGGTTAAATTCAGTGTGGGAGTGAAGGAATTTTTCAAAATTTCAAAGCGGTTTGGAATATATAGCGATTTTTAGGATTTTAGAGGAGAAGAGGGGCATTGTGGGAAATGCGAATAAGGAAGTAATAATATATGTGAATATCTTTGGGTCTGTAGGTCTGAGTAATTTCAATTAAGGTTTGAATCGGAGGTGAGGGAGGATAGAAAAAAGTATTAAGTATTAAAGTGTATTATATGATTAAGAATTAATAATAAACGTAATAACGACATTAATTAACTAAATTAAACCTGGATTGGAGAATTGGGTGTAGTTAAGTGATTAGAACGGTGTTGTGATACTATTTTGTATTATGTGGGGTAGTGAAGTAACTTAGTGGAAGGTCAAATTGAACCCATGACCTTTGACCTTTAGGCCCAATTCAGTATAGTTAGTTTATATTATTATTAAGTAAATTTATAAAAAAAGGGGGGGAAATTTTAATATATAAAGTTTACAGGTTGTTATTTGTGTTAAGGTTGTGTTATTGATGGTAATAATAAAAAAAACATTTTTATCTAACTATTAAAATTTAATAATTATTGTTGAAAGCGGGCTGTCGTGGGAATTGAACATTTAATTATGTGGTATTTTTTTATATGGGGGGAATAGAAGGTCAGTTTCTGAACATGACCTTTGACCTTTTACTCATTTTTCTATTATATTCAATATATATTATTAGATTTATTTATAAGGGTGGGTTTTAAGCATTATATTAACAGTGTATAGTTTGTGTCTATTGTTGTATTATTCTATATAAAAGTAATATTAAATTTGTAATAATATTATCAATAATGATCATTCAGAAGGGGCCTGGTCGGTGGGGATGGAATATTAAGAAATTTAAATGTTGATGGACTGTTTAAATGAGGAGAATTTGGAATATAATTGATATTTAGAACAAGGAACTAAGTAAGGAGGGACGAAGGGATAGGGGGAATCTATCTCTTACTCCAGGAGAGTGGAGTGGATAGGAAAAAAAATAGAAATAGGAGCCATATCGGTCCTATTTGGGGAGACTGTTGGCTACTGTGAAAGGGATCACAGTAGTAACAGGAATGCACCTGGTGGTTCTGAAGTAAATTTACAACAGGGTCTGGTGCGGCAGAGCGGGTTTAGTAGATGTAACAGACATCATAAGCAAGGTTTTGGCAGGAAAAGGTTTGGGAATGTTAACGAAGAACATATCCCGCGGAACCCTCCACGGGAATCCGCAGTTTGGTGATATGAACACCGGGTTGCACTCCGCTTGAACTTAGTGATGTCCAATACTACTGGTTCCTATAGTGGATAGAAAAGGGGGAGGTGGGGAGGGGGATATTTGTTAGTTTCTTGTTCTAGGGATTCGAATTGTAATTGGTGTTTTATAATTGTGTCTCCAAGTGGAGGAATCAGGAGGGAGAGCAGCCAAGCAGCAGAGGATGGCCTCTTCGCGGCAGCCGAGCTGACCACGGCTCAACTGAAGTCCGACCGGATGTCCCATAAAACAAGGAAACTAATTGAATCTGTATTTATTATTATGTTATTATAATCTCCAAGTATAAAGGAATCAGGAGAGAGATCAGAGCAGTTAAAGAGGAGACCCTCTTCGCGGCCGCCCGGCTAACCGCAGCCTGATTGAAGTCCAACCTGATGTCCCCTAATACAAGGGGATATTTTAATTTGGTTTAATATTTAGGTTTAATATTTGGGGTCGGGTTAAGGTTAGATTAAAATTGTTATAGGGTGGGAATGGGATTAGGGTTAAGGTTAGTCGTTGGGGTCTAGTTCAGGGTTAAGTTTAGGTTAAGATTAAATTTAGGTTAAGGTTAGTAGTTGGGGTTAAACTAAGGGTTAAGTTTAGGGTCAAAGTGGAAACTAGGGTTAAGATTAGGTTTGAGGTTGGGATTAGCGTTAAGGTCCGTAGTTAGGGTTAGGGATTAAGGTTAGGGCCTAGTTAGGGGTTAAGGTTAGGGTTATAGTTAGGGTTAGGGCCTAGTTAAGGGTGAAGTTTAGGGTTAGGGGCTAGGGGTTAAGGTTAGGGTTGTAGTTAGGGTTAGGGCCTATTAAAGGGTTAAGTTTAGGGTTAGGGGCTAGGGGTTAAGGTTAGGTTTATAGTTAGGGTTGGGGCCTAGTTAAGGGTTAAGTTTAGGGTTAGGGCCTAGTTAAGGGTTAAGTTTAGGGTTAGTGGTTAGGGTCTAATTAGGGGTTAAGATTAGGGTTATGGTTAGGGTCTAGTTGAGGGGTTAAGTTTAGGTTAAGTGTTTAGGGCCTAGGTAAGGGTTAAGGTTAGGTTTAGGGCTCGGATTAGGGTTATGTTTAGCAATTAGGGCCTAGTGAGGCGTTAAGGTTAGGGATTAAGTTTAGTTTAAGGTTGGAGTTAAGTTTAGGAATTGGGCCTATGTAAGTATTAAGGTTAAAGGTGGGCTGAAGGGTGGTGGGAGAGGTGTTGGGTGAGTGCTTTTGACTGTGCTTATGTAACTTGCCAATTACAATTGGACTTCCTGTAAAAATAAATGGAATCATTATAGAGGTCAAAGGTCGACGACGAAAAAAATGGTCGGAAAAACGAGGAAATTAATGTAATTGTTTATAGGAAGGAGAAGGGAGATTGAGATATTAATTTAGAGTTTTAGGAAATATATTAAAGGCTGCTAAGCCTCATATTTAGTGCTATAATAAGCTGATATTATAAGGCCTTTCTAAGGTTTGGGGGCAGTAAAGTAAAGGTGTTTTTAGAGAAGCTAAATTTGGGTACACATCATCAGTAGTCACCTCAGGGTCAAGCGGGTGTTTCGGCCATGAAACTAGACACCCTAACCTGAGGCTGGCCCACCAGGGGTGATCAAATCCCTGGTGTGTGTCCCTCGTGTCAATTGGTTTTTTGAATAAAGTTTTATTTTATAAAGCTGTTTTTATATCTATTTTGTAGTTCCTAGTTTAGGTGACCCTAGACATATATCTAATTTGAGGAGGGAGGGAGAAAATAAAAGGCGAGCGAGCGGTTGTCGGCGCGAGAGCGAAAAAACGGGCGTGCTAAAGGGACTAGCTATCCTACAAGGGGTCCCCCCGAGAGATGATCAGGACCAGCCCCGACAGAGCGGTGCCTTCCTGGCCATCCCCAGGGATCGAGGAAACAGAGCCAGCCGCACTGAAGTGCTGCCTCCCTGCTCCCTCTGGGATTCCCAAGAGGTATTGGTTAGTGATCCCTGTACTCCATACACCGCACAGTCCCAGGGATCAGGAAATGAAAGCTATTTTGAAAAATTCAGTTTGTGTTTTTTATTATTTTTTTATTTATTTTAAGTTTAATTATTTTTATTATATGTGTAGTGTAAGATGTGCTGTTGTATGGGTGGGGCTACCCCCCATAGAAAATTTGGCTACAATTAAGGTCCTGAAGCCAGGGACCACCACATCCTGCGTGCATTGTCTCTATTGAGACGCAAGGAGGGCTGCATACTTACCACCATGTACAGGTCACCGCTGGGGCCAGCTGGACTGACCTGTACATGGCCAGCGAATTGTTTGATGTGGGGAATTTTAGAGGGGGTCATTAAACTGAGGATCTATGTGAGTGAGGGTGTCGGACCGAAATATTTAATTTTAAGAGAGGGTTTGTGAAATGTGTAAAATTTGAATTAGGGGGTTAAATTCAGTGTGGGAGTGAAGGAATTTTTCAAAATTTCAAAGCGGTTTGGAATATATAGCGATTTTTAGGATTTTAGAGGAGAAGAGGGGCATTGTGGGAAATGCGAATAAGGAAGTAATAATATATGTGAATATCTTTGGGTCTGTAGGTCTGAGTAATTTCAATTAAGGTTTGAATCGGAGGTGAGGGAGGATAGAAAAAAGTATTAAGTATTAAAGTGTATTATATGATTAAGAATTAATAATAAACGTAATAACGACATTAATTAACTAAATTAAACCTGGATTGGAGAATTGGGTGTAGTTAAGTGATTAGAACGGTGTTGTGATACTATTTTGTATTATGTGGGGTAGTGAAGTAACTTAGTGGAAGGTCAAATTGAACCCATGACCTTTGACCTTTAGGCCCAATTCAGTATAGTTAGTTTATATTATTATTAAGTAAATTTATAAAAAAAGGGGGGGAAATTTTAATATATAAAGTTTACAGGTTGTTATTTGTGTTAAGGTTGTGTTATTGATGGTAATAATAAAAAAAACATTTTTATCTAACTATTAAAATTTAATAATTATTGTTGAAAGCGGGCTGTCGTGGGAATTGAACATTTAATTATGTGGTATTTTTTTATATGGGGGGAATAGAAGGTCAGTTTCTGAACATGACCTTTGACCTTTTACTCATTTTTCTATTATATTCAATATATATTATTAGATTTATTTATAAGGGTGGGTTTTAAGCATTATATTAACAGTGTATAGTTTGTGTCTATTGTTGTATTATTCTATATAAAAGTAATATTAAATTTGTAATAATATTATCAATAATGATCATTCAGAAGGGGCCTGGTCGGTGGGGATGGAATATTAAGAAATTTAAATGTTGATGGACTGTTTAAATGAGGAGAATTTGGAATATAATTGATATTTAGAACAAGGAACTAAGTAAGGAGGGACGAAGGGATAGGGGGAATCTATCTCTTACTCCAGGAGAGTGGAGTGGATAGGAAAAAAAATAGAAATAGGAGCCATATCGGTCCTATTTGGGGAGACTGTTGGCTACTGTGAAAGGGATCACAGTAGTAACAGGAATGCACCTGGTGGTTCTGAAGTAAATTTACAACAGGGTCTGGTGCGGCAGAGCGGGTTTAGTAGATGTAACAGACATCATAAGCAAGGTTTTGGCAGGAAAAGGTTTGGGAATGTTAACGAAGAACATATCCCGCGGAACCCTCCACGGGAATCCGCAGTTTGGTGATATGAACACCGGGTTGCACTCCGCTTGAACTTAGTGATGTCCAATACTACTGGTTCCTATAGTGGATAGAAAAGGGGGAGGTGGGGAGGGGGATATTTGTTAGTTTCTTGTTCTAGGGATTCGAATTGTAATTGGTGTTTTATAATTGTGTCTCCAAGTGGAGGAATCAGGAGGGAGAGCAGCCAAGCAGCAGAGGATGGCCTCTTCGCGGCAGCCGAGCTGACCACGGCTCAACTGAAGTCCGACCGGATGTCCCATAAAACAAGGAAACTAATTGGATCTGTATTTATTATTGTGTTATTATAATCTCCAAGTATAAAGGAATCAGGAGAGAGATCAGAGCAGTAAAAGAGGAGACCCTCTTCGCGGCCGCCCGGCTAACCGCAGCCTGATTGAAGTCCAACCTGATGTCCGATATCCCAAGGTGATTGATTAAATTGGTGTTTATTACTATGTTGTTATGATCTCCAAGTATAAAGGAATCAAGAAGGAGAGCAGCTAAGCAGCAGAGGGTGGCCTCTTCGCGGCAGCCGAGCTGACCACGGCTCAACTGAAGTCCGACCGGATGTCCCATAAAACAAGGAAACTAATTGGATCTGTATTAATTATTGTGTTATTATAATCTCCAAGTATAAAGGAATCAGGAGAGAGATCAGAGCAGTCAAAGAGGAGACCCTCTTCGCGGCCGCCCGGCTAACCGCAGCCTGATTGAAGTCCAACCTGATGTCCAATATCCCAAGGTGATTGATTAAATTGGTGTTTATTACAATGTTATCATAATCTCAATGTAGTTAGTTTAGGGTTAAGATTAGTCGTTAGGGCCTAGTTGAGGGATAAATTTGGGTTACGGTTAGAATTAAGGTTAGGGTTAGAAGTTAGGGCTCAGTTAAGGGTTAAGTTTTGGGGTTAAAGTGAAAATTAAGGTTAAGGTTAGGTTTAAGGTGGAGATTAGGGTTATGATTAGGGGTTAGGGCCTAGTTAGGGGTTAGGGTTAGATTTAGGGTTATGGTTAGGACCTAGTCAGAGGTTAAGATAAGGGTTATGGTTAGTAGTTAGGGACTAGTTAGGGGTTAAGGTTAGGGTTATAGTTAGGGTTAGGGCCTAGTTAGGGGTTAAGGTTAGGTTAGGGGTTAGTTAAGGGTTAGGGTTAGCAGTTAAGGTCTAGTTAGGGGTTAAGGTTAGGGCCTAGTTAGGGGTTAAATTTAGGGTTATGGTTAGGGTTAGGGTCAGGGTTAGGGTTAGGGTTAGGGTTAGGGTTAGGGTTAGGGTTAGGGTTAGGGTTAGGGTTAGGGTTAGGGTTAGGGTTAGGGTTAGGGTTAGGTTAGGGTTAGGGTTAGGGTTAGGGTTAGGGTTAGGGTTAGGGTTAGGGTTAGGGTTAGGGTTAGGGTTAGGGTTAGGGTTAGGGTTAGGGTTAGGGGTTAGGGGTTAGGGTTAGGGTTAGGGTTAGGGTTAGGGTTAGGGTTAGGGTTAGGGTTAGGGTTAGGGTTAGGGTTAGGGTTAGGGTTAGGGTTAGGGTTAGGGTTAGGGGTTAGGGGTTAGGGTTAGGGTTAGGGTTAGGGTTAGGGTTAGGGTTAGGGTTAGGGTTAGGGTTAGGGTTAGGGTTAGGTTTGGGAATGTTAACGAGGAACATATCCCGTGGAACCCTCTACGGGAAGCCACAGTTTGGGTGATATGAACACCGAATTGCACTCTCCTTGAGACTTATAATGTCCACCACCACTGTTTCCTAAAGTGGATAGAAAAGGGAGAGGTGGGGGGGATTTGTTAGTTCCTTGTTCTAAGGATTCAAATTGTAATTGGTTGTTATTACTATGTTATAATAATCTCCAAGTATAAAGGAATCAGGAAGGAGAGCAGTCAAGCAGCAGAGGAGGATCTCTTCGCGGCAGCCGAGCTGACCACGGCTCAACTGAAGTCCGACCGGATGTCCAATAACACAAGGTGATCGATTGATTCTATGTTTATTGCTATGTTATTATAATTTCCAAGTATCAAGGAATCCAGAGGGACCTTGTTCTCATTCCTCATGAGAAGCCAAGCAGCAGAGGAGGGCCTCTTCGCGGCAGCCGAGCTGACCACGGCTCAACTTAAGTCCAATCGGATGTTCCATAACACAAGGAAGTTAATTAAATCTATATTTATTACTATGTTATTATAATCTCCAAGTATAAAGGAATCAAGAGGGAGAGCAGCTAAGCAGCAGAGGAGGACCTCTTCGCGGCAGCCGAGCTGACCACGGCTCAACTGAAGTCCGACCGGATGTCCCATAAAACAAGGAAATTAGTTGAATCTATATTTATTATTTATTATTGTTATTATAATCTCCAAGTAAAAAGGAATCAGGAGAGAGATCAGAGCAGTTAAAGAGGAGACCCTCTTCGCGGCCGCCCGGCTAACCGCAGCCTGATTGAAGTCCAACCTGATGTCCCCTAATACAAGGGGATATTTTAATTTGGTTTAATATTTAGGTTTAATATTTGGGGTCGGGTTAAGGTTAGATTAAAATTGTTATAGGGTGGGAATGGGATTGGGGTTAAGGTTAGTCGTTGGGGTCTAGTTCAGGGTTAAGTTTAGGTTAAGATTAAATTTAGGTTAAGGTTAGTAGTTGGGGTTAAACTAAGGGTTAAGTTTAGGGTCAAAGTGGAAACTAGGGTTAAGATTAGGTTTGAGGTTGGGATTAGCGTTAAGGTCCGTAGTTAGGGTTAGGGATTAAGGTTAGGGCCTAGTTAGGGGTTAAGGTTAGGGTTATAGTTAGGGTTAGGGCCTAGTTAAGGGTGAAGTTTAGGGTTAGGGGCTAGGGGTTAAGGTTAGGGTTGTAGTTAGGGTTAGGGCCTATTAAAGGGTTAAGTTTAGGGTTAGGGGCTAGGGGTTAAGGTTAGGTTTATAGTTAGGGTTGGGGCCTAGTTAAGGGTTAAGTTTAGGGTTAGGGCCTAGTAAAGGGTTAAGTTTAGGGTTAGTGGTTAGGGTCTAATTAGGGGTTAAGATTAGGGTTATGGTTAGGGTCTAGTTGAGGGGTTAAGTTTAGGTTAAGTGTTTAGGGCCTAGGTAAGGGTTAAGGTTAGGTTTAGGGCTCGGATTAGGGTTATGTTTAGCAATTAGGGCCTAGTGAGGCGTTAAGGTTAGGGATTAAGTTTAGTTTAAGGTTGGAGTTAAGTTTAGGAATTGGGCCTATGTAAGTATTAAGGTTAAAGGTGGGCTGAAGGGTGGTGGGAGAGGTGTTGGGTGAGTGCTTTTGACTGTGCTTATGTAACTTGCCAATTACAATTGGACTTCCTGTAAAAATAAATGGAATCATTATAGAGGTCAAAGGTCGACGACGAAAAAATGGTCGGAAAAACGAGGAAATTAATGTAATTGTTTATAGGAAGGAGAAGGGAGATTGGGATATTAATTTAGAGTTTTAGGAAATATATTAAAGGCTGCTAAGCCTCATATTTAGTGCTATAATAAGCTGATATTATAAGGCCTTTCTAAGGTTTGGGGGCAGTAAAGTAAAGGTGTTTTTAGAGAAGCTAAATTTGGGTACACATCATCAGTAGTCACCTCAGGGTCAAACGGGTGTTTCGGCCATGAAACTAGACACCCTAACCTGAGGCTGGCCCACCAGGGGTGATCAAATCCCTGGTGTGTGTCCCTCGTGTCAATTGGTTTTTTGAATAAAGTTTTATTTTATAAAGCTGTTTTTATATCTATTTTGTAGTTCCTAGTTTAGGTGACCCTAGACATATATCTAATTTGAGGAGGGAGGGAGAAAATAAAAGGCGAGCGAGCGGTTGTCGGCGCGAGAGCGAAAAAACGGGCGTGCTAAAGGGACTAGCTATCCTACAAGGGGTCCCCCCGAGAGATGATCAGGACCAGCCCCGACAGAGCGGTGCCTTCCTGGCCATCCCCAGGGATCGAGGAAACAGAGCCAGCCGCACTGAAGTGCTGCCTCCCTGCTCCCTCTGGGATTCCCAAGAGGTATTGATTATGATCCCTGTACTCCATACACCGCACAGTCCCAGGGATCAGGAAATGAAAGCTATTTTGAAAAATTCAGTTTGTGTTTTTTATTATTTTTTTATTTATTTTAAGTTTAATTATTTTTATTATATGTGTAGTGTAAGATGTGCTGTTGTATGGGTGGGGCTACCCCCCATAGAAAATTTGGCTACAATTAAGGTCCTGAAGCCAGGGACCACCACATCCTGCGTGCATTGTCTCTATTGAGACGCAAGGAGGGCTGCATACTTACCGCCATGTACAGGTCACCGCTGGGGCCAGCTGGACTGACCCGTACATGGCCAGCGAATTGTTTAGTGTGGGGAATTTTAGAGGGGGTCATTAAATTGAAGGTCTAGGTGAGTGAGGGTGTTGGACTGAAATATATTTTTATTTTTTTACGAGAGGGTTTGTGAATTGTGTATAGAATGGATTAGGAGGCTAAGTTAAATGTGGGAGCGAAAGAATTTTTCAAAAATTTAAAGCGGTTTGGGAGATATAAAGATTTTTAGGATTTGTAGAGGGGAAGAGCGGCATTGTGGGAAATCCGAATCAGGAAGTAGTAATTTATGTGAGTATCTGGGGTCTGTAAGTCTGTTTAACTTCAAATAAAGTTTGAATTGGAGGTGAGGGGGGATAGAAAAGGGTACTAGGATTATACTGTTTTATCTTATTGAGAGGATATAATAATTTTAATAATGAGTTCAATTAAATTTAATCTGTATTCTGGAAAGGTTGTAGTTAAGTGATTATAATAGTTAATGTGTGGTGGTATTACATATTTTGGGGAGTAATAAAGTAGGTGGTTGAAGGTCAGATTTTAAAAATGTGACCTTTGACCTTTTACTCTTAATTTGAAATAAAGTTAGTTAAGGTTGTTATTAATTTAATTAATAAGGATGGGGAATTATTATATTAGGTTGACAGGGTTTAAATTATGTTAATGTTGTGTTATTCTATAAGATGATCATAATAATAGTAAAACATTTTGAACGTTTATTTAAGGTTTTAATTTTGTTATTAATGATAAGATTAATAAATATTTCAGAAGGGTCTTGTCAGTGGAAAGGGAATATTTAGTTATGGGGTAATATTCTATTTGGTTACGGTAGAAGGTCAAGTTGGAAATTGACCTTTGACCTTTTAAACCCTATTCCATTCTAATTGAAATCAACTATATTATTGAATATTTTATTAAAATGGGTTTGTTTTAATCTTATGTTCATAGTGTTTTAATTTTGTTGTGTTTATTCTATATAGTAATAACAATAATTAATAATAATGACAATATTAAAAGGGCCTAGTTGGTGGGAATAGAATCTTAAGTGATTAAATTGGTTATGGGATTAGGTTAATGAGGAAAATTTGGAATGTAATTTGTATTTAGATCAAGGAACTAAGTAAGAAGGGACGAAGGGATAGGGGGAATCTATCTCATCCTCCAACAGGGTGGAGTGGATAGATAAAAATAAGAAAAAGGGCCAATGTTGGTCCTATTTGGGGAGACTGTTGGCTACTGTGAAAGGGATCACAGTAGTAACAGGAAATAAAAGGGGTTCGGAGTAGTAGGTGTAACAGACATAATAAGGCAAGGTTCCGGCAGGGAAAGGTTTGGGAATGTTAACGAGGAACATATCCCGTGGAACCCTCTACGGGAAGCCACAGTTTGGGTGATATGAACACCGAATTGCACTCTCCTTGAGACTTATAATGTCCACCACCACTGTTTCCTAAAGTGGATAGAAAAGGGAGAGGTGGGGGGGATTTGTTAGTTCCTTGTTCTAAGGATTCAAATTGTAATTGGTTGTTATTACTATGTTATAATAATCTCCAAGTATAAAGGAATCAGGAAGGAGAGCAGTCAAGCAGCAGAGGAGGATCTCTTCGCGGCAGCCGAGCTGACCACGGCTCAACTGAAGTCCGACCGGATGTCCAATAACACAAGGTGATCGATTGATTCTATGTTTATTGCTATGTTATTATAATTTCCAAGTATCAAGGAATCCAGAGGGACCTTGTTCTCATTCCTCATGAGAAGCCAAGCAGCAGAGGAGGGCCTCTTCGCGGCAGCCGAGCTGACCACGGCTCAACTTAAGTCCAATCGGATGTTCCATAACACAAGGAAGTTAATTAAATCTATATTTATTACTATGTTATTATAATCTCCAAGTATAAAGGAATCAAGAGGGAGAGCAGCTAAGCAGCAGAGGAGGACCTCTTCGCGGCAGCCGAGCTGACCACGGCTCAACTGAAGTCCGACCGGATGTCCCATAAAACAAGGAAATTAGTTGAATCTATATTTATTATTTATTATTGTTATTATAATCTCCAAGTAAAAAGGAATCAGGAGAGAGATCAGAGCAGTTAAAGAGGAGACCCTCTTCGCGGCCGCCCGGCTAACCGCAGCCTGATTGAAGTCCAACCTGATGTCCCCTAATACAAGGGGATATTTTAATTTGGTTTAATATTTAGGTTTAATATTTGGGGTCGGGTTAAGGTTAGATTAAAATTGTTATAGGGTGGGAATGGGATTGGGGTTAAGGTTAGTCGTTGGGGTCTAGTTCAGGGTTAAGTTTAGGTTAAGATTAAATTTAGGTTAAGGTTAGTAGTTGGGGTTAAACTAAGGGTTAAGTTTAGGGTCAAAGTGGAAACTAGGGTTAAGATTAGGTTTGAGGTTGGGATTAGCGTTAAGGTCCGTAGTTAGGGTTAGGGATTAAGGTTAGGGCCTAGTTAGGGGTTAAGGTTAGGGTTATAGTTAGGGTTAGGGCCTAGTTAAGGGTGAAGTTTAGGGTTAGGGGCTAGGGGTTAAGGTTAGGGTTGTAGTTAGGGTTAGGGCCTATTAAAGGGTTAAGTTTAGGGTTAGGGGCTAGGGGTTAAGGTTAGGTTTATAGTTAGGGTTGGGGCCTAGTTAAGGGTTAAGTTTAGGGTTAGGGCCTAGTAAAGGGTTAAGTTTAGGGTTAGTGGTTAGGGTCTAATTAGGGGTTAAGATTAGGGTTATGGTTAGGGTCTAGTTGAGGGGTTAAGTTTAGGTTAAGTGTTTAGGGCCTAGGTAAGGGTTAAGGTTAGGTTTAGGGCTCGGATTAGGGTTATGTTTAGCAATTAGGGCCTAGTGAGGCGTTAAGGTTAGGGATTAAGTTTAGTTTAAGGTTGGAGTTAAGTTTAGGAATTGGGCCTATGTAAGTATTAAGGTTAAAGGTGGGCTGAAGGGTGGTGGGAGAGGTGTTGGGTGAGTGCTTTTGACTGTGCTTATGTAACTTGCCAATTACAATTGGACTTCCTGTAAAAATAAATGGAATCATTATAGAGGTCAAAGGTCGACGACGAAAAAATGGTCGGAAAAACGAGGAAATTAATGTAATTGTTTATAGGAAGGAGAAGGGAGATTGGGATATTAATTTAGAGTTTTAGGAAATATATTAAAGGCTGCTAAGCCTCATATTTAGTGCTATAATAAGCTGATATTATAAGGCCTTTCTAAGGTTTGGGGGCAGTAAAGTAAAGGTGTTTTTAGAGAAGCTAAATTTGGGTACACATCATCAGTAGTCACCTCAGGGTCAAACGGGTGTTTCGGCCATGAAACTAGACACCCTAACCTGAGGCTGGCCCACCAGGGGTGATCAAATCCCTGGTGTGTGTCCCTCGTGTCAATTGGTTTTTTGAATAAAGTTTTATTTTATAAAGCTGTTTTTATATCTATTTTGTAGTTCCTAGTTTAGGTGACCCTAGACATATATCTAATTTGAGGAGGGAGGGAGAAAATAAAAGGCGAGCGAGCGGTTGTCGGCGCGAGAGCGAAAAAACGGGCGTGCTAAAGGGACTAGCTATCCTACAAGGGGTCCCCCCGAGAGATGATCAGGACCAGCCCCGACAGAGCGGTGCCTTCCTGGCCATCCCCAGGGATCGAGGAAACAGAGCCAGCCGCACTGAAGTGCTGCCTCCCTGCTCCCTCTGGGATTCCCAAGAGGTATTGATTATGATCCCTGTACTCCATACACCGCACAGTCCCAGGGATCAGGAAATGAAAGCTATTTTGAAAAATTCAGTTTGTGTTTTTTATTATTTTTTTATTTATTTTAAGTTTAATTATTTTTATTATATGTGTAGTGTAAGATGTGCTGTTGTATGGGTGGGGCTACCCCCCATAGAAAATTTGGCTACAATTAAGGTCCTGAAGCCAGGGACCACCACATCCTGCGTGCATTGTCTCTATTGAGACGCAAGGAGGGCTGCATACTTACCGCCATGTACAGGTCACCGCTGGGGCCAGCTGGACTGACCCGTACATGGCCAGCGAATTGTTTAGTGTGGGGAATTTTAGAGGGGGTCATTAAATTGAAGGTCTAGGTGAGTGAGGGTGTTGGACTGAAATATATTTTTATTTTTTTACGAGAGGGTTTGTGAATTGTGTATAGAATGGATTAGGAGGCTAAGTTAAATGTGGGAGCGAAAGAATTTTTCAAAAATTTAAAGCGGTTTGGGAGATATAAAGATTTTTAGGATTTGTAGAGGGGAAGAGCGGCATTGTGGGAAATCCGAATCAGGAAGTAGTAATTTATGTGAGTATCTGGGGTCTGTAAGTCTGTTTAACTTCAAATAAAGTTTGAATTGGAGGTGAGGGGGGATAGAAAAGGGTACTAGGATTATACTGTTTTATCTTATTGAGAGGATATAATAATTTTAATAATGAGTTCAATTAAATTTAATCTGTATTCTGGAAAGGTTGTAGTTAAGTGATTATAATAGTTAATGTGTGGTGGTATTACATATTTTGGGGAGTAATAAAGTAGGTGGTTGAAGGTCAGATTTTAAAAATGTGACCTTTGACCTTTTACTCTTAATTTGAAATAAAGTTAGTTAAGGTTGTTATTAATTTAATTAATAAGGATGGGGAATTATTATATTAGGTTGACAGGGTTTAAATTATGTTAATGTTGTGTTATTCTATAAGATGATCATAATAATAGTAAAACATTTTGAACGTTTATTTAAGGTTTTAATTTTGTTATTAATGATAAGATTAATAAATATTTCAGAAGGGTCTTGTCAGTGGAAAGGGAATATTTAGTTATGGGGTAATATTCTATTTGGTTACGGTAGAAGGTCAAGTTGGAAATTGACCTTTGACCTTTTAAACCCTATTCCATTCTAATTGAAATCAACTATATTATTGAATATTTTATTAAAATGGGTTTGTTTTAATCTTATGTTCATAGTGTTTTAATTTTGTTGTGTTTATTCTATATAGTAATAACAATAATTAATAATAATGACAATATTAAAAGGGCCTAGTTGGTGGGAATAGAATCTTAAGTGATTAAATTGGTTATGGGATTAGGTTAATGAGGAAAATTTGGAATGTAATTTGTATTTAGATCAAGGAACTAAGTAAGAAGGGACGAAGGGATAGGGGGAATCTATCTCATCCTCCAACAGGGTGGAGTGGATAGATAAAAATAAGAAAAAGGGCCAATGTTGGTCCTATTTGGGGAGACTGTTGGCTACTGTGAAAGGGATCACAGTAGTAACAGGAAATAAAAGGGGTTCGGAGTAGTAGGTGTAACAGACATAATAAGGCAAGGTTCCGGCAGGGAAAGGTTTGGGAATGTTAACGAGGAACATATCCCGTGGAACCCTCTACGGGAAGCCACAGTTTGGGTGATATGAACACCGAATTGCACTCTCCTTGAGACTTATAATGTCCACCACCACTGTTTCCTAAAGTGGATAGAAAAGGGAGAGGTGGGGGGGATTTGTTAGTTCCTTGTTCTAAGGATTCAAATTGTAATTGGTTGTTATTACTATGTTATAATAATCTCCAAGTATAAAGGAATCAGGAAGGAGAGCAGTCAAGCAGCAGAGGAGGATCTCTTCGCGGCAGCCGAGCTGACCACGGCTCAACTGAAGTCCGACCGGATGTCCAATAACACAAGGTGATCGATTGATTCTATGTTTATTGCTATGTTATTATAATTTCCAAGTATCAAGGAATCCAGAGGGACCTTGTTCTCATTCCTCATGAGAAGCCAAGCAGCAGAGGAGGGCCTCTTCGCGGCAGCCGAGCTGACCACGGCTCAACTTAAGTCCAATCGGATGTTCCATAACACAAGGAAGTTAATTAAATCTATATTTATTACTATGTTATTATAATCTCCAAGTATAAAGGAATCAAGAGGGAGAGCAGCTAAGCAGCAGAGGAGGACCTCTTCGCGGCAGCCGAGCTGACCACGGCTCAACTGAAGTCCGACCGGATGTCCCATAAAACAAGGAAATTAGTTGAATCTATATTTATTATTTATTATTGTTATTATAATCTCCAAGTAAAAAGGAATCAGGAGAGAGATCAGAGCAGTTAAAGAGGAGACCCTCTTCGCGGCCGCCCGGCTAACCGCAGCCTGATTGAAGTCCAACCTGATGTCCCCTAATACAAGGGGATATTTTAATTTGGTTTAATATTTAGGTTTAATATTTGGGGTCGGGTTAAGGTTAGATTAAAATTGTTATAGGGTGGGAATGGGATTGGGGTTAAGGTTAGTCGTTGGGGTCTAGTTCAGGGTTAAGTTTAGGTTAAGATTAAATTTAGGTTAAGGTTAGTAGTTGGGGTTAAACTAAGGGTTAAGTTTAGGGTCAAAGTGGAAACTAGGGTTAAGATTAGGTTTGAGGTTGGGATTAGCGTTAAGGTCCGTAGTTAGGGTTAGGGATTAAGGTTAGGGCCTAGTTAGGGGTTAAGGTTAGGGTTATAGTTAGGGTTAGGGCCTAGTTAAGGGTGAAGTTTAGGGTTAGGGGCTAGGGGTTAAGGTTAGGGTTGTAGTTAGGGTTAGGGCCTATTAAAGGGTTAAGTTTAGGGTTAGGGGCTAGGGGTTAAGGTTAGGTTTATAGTTAGGGTTGGGGCCTAGTTAAGGGTTAAGTTTAGGGTTAGGGCCTAGTAAAGGGTTAAGTTTAGGGTTAGTGGTTAGGGTCTAATTAGGGGTTAAGATTAGGGTTATGGTTAGGGTCTAGTTGAGGGGTTAAGTTTAGGTTAAGTGTTTAGGGCCTAGGTAAGGGTTAAGGTTAGGTTTAGGGCTCGGATTAGGGTTATGTTTAGCAATTAGGGCCTAGTGAGGCGTTAAGGTTAGGGATTAAGTTTAGTTTAAGGTTGGAGTTAAGTTTAGGAATTGGGCCTATGTAAGTATTAAGGTTAAAGGTGGGCTGAAGGGTGGTGGGAGAGGTGTTGGGTGAGTGCTTTTGACTGTGCTTATGTAACTTGCCAATTACAATTGGACTTCCTGTAAAAATAAATGGAATCATTATAGAGGTCAAAGGTCGACGACGAAAAAATGGTCGGAAAAACGAGGAAATTAATGTAATTGTTTATAGGAAGGAGAAGGGAGATTGGGATATTAATTTAGAGTTTTAGGAAATATATTAAAGGCTGCTAAGCCTCATATTTAGTGCTATAATAAGCTGATATTATAAGGCCTTTCTAAGGTTTGGGGGCAGTAAAGTAAAGGTGTTTTTAGAGAAGCTAAATTTGGGTACACATCATCAGTAGTCACCTCAGGGTCAAACGGGTGTTTCGGCCATGAAACTAGACACCCTAACCTGAGGCTGGCCCACCAGGGGTGATCAAATCCCTGGTGTGTGTCCCTCGTGTCAATTGGTTTTTTGAATAAAGTTTTATTTTATAAAGCTGTTTTTATATCTATTTTGTAGTTCCTAGTTTAGGTGACCCTAGACATATATCTAATTTGAGGAGGGAGGGAGAAAATAAAAGGCGAGCGAGCGGTTGTCGGCGCGAGAGCGAAAAAACGGGCGTGCTAAAGGGACTAGCTATCCTACAAGGGGTCCCCCCGAGAGATGATCAGGACCAGCCCCGACAGAGCGGTGCCTTCCTGGCCATCCCCAGGGATCGAGGAAACAGAGCCAGCCGCACTGAAGTGCTGCCTCCCTGCTCCCTCTGGGATTCCCAAGAGGTATTGATTATGATCCCTGTACTCCATACACCGCACAGTCCCAGGGATCAGGAAATGAAAGCTATTTTGAAAAATTCAGTTTGTGTTTTTTATTATTTTTTTATTTATTTTAAGTTTAATTATTTTTATTATATGTGTAGTGTAAGATGTGCTGTTGTATGGGTGGGGCTACCCCCCATAGAAAATTTGGCTACAATTAAGGTCCTGAAGCCAGGGACCACCACATCCTGCGTGCATTGTCTCTATTGAGACGCAAGGAGGGCTGCATACTTACCGCCATGTACAGGTCACCGCTGGGGCCAGCTGGACTGACCCGTACATGGCCAGCGAATTGTTTAGTGTGGGGAATTTTAGAGGGGGTCATTAAATTGAAGGTCTAGGTGAGTGAGGGTGTTGGACTGAAATATATTTTTATTTTTTTACGAGAGGGTTTGTGAATTGTGTATAGAATGGATTAGGAGGCTAAGTTAAATGTGGGAGCGAAAGAATTTTTCAAAAATTTAAAGCGGTTTGGGAGATATAAAGATTTTTAGGATTTGTAGAGGGGAAGAGCGGCATTGTGGGAAATCCGAATCAGGAAGTAGTAATTTATGTGAGTATCTGGGGTCTGTAAGTCTGTTTAACTTCAAATAAAGTTTGAATTGGAGGTGAGGGGGGATAGAAAAGGGTACTAGGATTATACTGTTTTATCTTATTGAGAGGATATAATAATTTTAATAATGAGTTCAATTAAATTTAATCTGTATTCTGGAAAGGTTGTAGTTAAGTGATTATAATAGTTAATGTGTGGTGGTATTACATATTTTGGGGAGTAATAAAGTAGGTGGTTGAAGGTCAGATTTTAAAAATGTGACCTTTGACCTTTTACTCTTAATTTGAAATAAAGTTAGTTAAGGTTGTTATTAATTTAATTAATAAGGATGGGGAATTATTATATTAGGTTGACAGGGTTTAAATTATGTTAATGTTGTGTTATTCTATAAGATGATCATAATAATAGTAAAACATTTTGAACGTTTATTTAAGGTTTTAATTTTGTTATTAATGATAAGATTAATAAATATTTCAGAAGGGTCTTGTCAGTGGAAAGGGAATATTTAGTTATGGGGTAATATTCTATTTGGTTACGGTAGAAGGTCAAGTTGGAAATTGACCTTTGACCTTTTAAACCCTATTCCATTCTAATTGAAATCAACTATATTATTGAATATTTTATTAAAATGGGTTTGTTTTAATCTTATGTTCATAGTGTTTTAATTTTGTTGTGTTTATTCTATATAGTAATAACAATAATTAATAATAATGACAATATTAAAAGGGCCTAGTTGGTGGGAATAGAATCTTAAGTGATTAAATTGGTTATGGGATTAGGTTAATGAGGAAAATTTGGAATGTAATTTGTATTTAGATCAAGGAACTAAGTAAGAAGGGACGAAGGGATAGGGGGAATCTATCTCATCCTCCAACAGGGTGGAGTGGATAGATAAAAATAAGAAAAAGGGCCAATGTTGGTCCTATTTGGGGAGACTGTTGGCTACTGTGAAAGGGATCACAGTAGTAACAGGAAATAAAAGGGGTTCGGAGTAGTAGGTGTAACAGACATAATAAGGCAAGGTTCCGGCAGGGAAAGGTTTGGGAATGTTAACGAGGAACATATCCCGTGGAACCCTCTACGGGAAGCCACAGTTTGGGTGATATGAACACCGAATTGCACTCTCCTTGAGACTTATAATGTCCACCACCACTGTTTCCTAAAGTGGATAGAAAAGGGAGAGGTGGGGGGGATTTGTTAGTTCCTTGTTCTAAGGATTCAAATTGTAATTGGTTGTTATTACTATGTTATAATAATCTCCAAGTATAAAGGAATCAGGAAGGAGAGCAGTCAAGCAGCAGAGGAGGATCTCTTCGCGGCAGCCGAGCTGACCACGGCTCAACTGAAGTCCGACCGGATGTCCAATAACACAAGGTGATCGATTGATTCTATGTTTATTGCTATGTTATTATAATTTCCAAGTATCAAGGAATCCAGAGGGACCTTGTTCTCATTCCTCATGAGAAGCCAAGCAGCAGAGGAGGGCCTCTTCGCGGCAGCCGAGCTGACCACGGCTCAACTTAAGTCCAATCGGATGTTCCATAACACAAGGAAGTTAATTAAATCTATATTTATTACTATGTTATTATAATCTCCAAGTATAAAGGAATCAAGAGGGAGAGCAGCTAAGCAGCAGAGGAGGACCTCTTCGCGGCAGCCGAGCTGACCACGGCTCAACTGAAGTCCGACCGGATGTCCCATAAAACAAGGAAATTAGTTGAATCTATATTTATTATTTATTATTGTTATTATAATCTCCAAGTAAAAAGGAATCAGGAGAGAGATCAGAGCAGTTAAAGAGGAGACCCTCTTCGCGGCCGCCCGGCTAACCGCAGCCTGATTGAAGTCCAACCTGATGTCCCCTAATACAAGGGGATATTTTAATTTGGTTTAATATTTAGGTTTAATATTTGGGGTCGGGTTAAGGTTAGATTAAAATTGTTATAGGGTGGGAATGGGATTGGGGTTAAGGTTAGTCGTTGGGGTCTAGTTCAGGGTTAAGTTTAGGTTAAGATTAAATTTAGGTTAAGGTTAGTAGTTGGGGTTAAACTAAGGGTTAAGTTTAGGGTCAAAGTGGAAACTAGGGTTAAGATTAGGTTTGAGGTTGGGATTAGCGTTAAGGTCCGTAGTTAGGGTTAGGGATTAAGGTTAGGGCCTAGTTAGGGGTTAAGGTTAGGGTTATAGTTAGGGTTAGGGCCTAGTTAAGGGTGAAGTTTAGGGTTAGGGGCTAGGGGTTAAGGTTAGGGTTGTAGTTAGGGTTAGGGCCTATTAAAGGGTTAAGTTTAGGGTTAGGGGCTAGGGGTTAAGGTTAGGTTTATAGTTAGGGTTGGGGCCTAGTTAAGGGTTAAGTTTAGGGTTAGGGCCTAGTAAAGGGTTAAGTTTAGGGTTAGTGGTTAGGGTCTAATTAGGGGTTAAGATTAGGGTTATGGTTAGGGTCTAGTTGAGGGGTTAAGTTTAGGTTAAGTGTTTAGGGCCTAGGTAAGGGTTAAGGTTAGGTTTAGGGCTCGGATTAGGGTTATGTTTAGCAATTAGGGCCTAGTGAGGCGTTAAGGTTAGGGATTAAGTTTAGTTTAAGGTTGGAGTTAAGTTTAGGAATTGGGCCTATGTAAGTATTAAGGTTAAAGGTGGGCTGAAGGGTGGTGGGAGAGGTGTTGGGTGAGTGCTTTTGACTGTGCTTATGTAACTTGCCAATTACAATTGGACTTCCTGTAAAAATAAATGGAATCATTATAGAGGTCAAAGGTCGACGACGAAAAAATGGTCGGAAAAACGAGGAAATTAATGTAATTGTTTATAGGAAGGAGAAGGGAGATTGGGATATTAATTTAGAGTTTTAGGAAATATATTAAAGGCTGCTAAGCCTCATATTTAGTGCTATAATAAGCTGATATTATAAGGCCTTTCTAAGGTTTGGGGGCAGTAAAGTAAAGGTGTTTTTAGAGAAGCTAAATTTGGGTACACATCATCAGTAGTCACCTCAGGGTCAAACGGGTGTTTCGGCCATGAAACTAGACACCCTAACCTGAGGCTGGCCCACCAGGGGTGATCAAATCCCTGGTGTGTGTCCCTCGTGTCAATTGGTTTTTTGAATAAAGTTTTATTTTATAAAGCTGTTTTTATATCTATTTTGTAGTTCCTAGTTTAGGTGACCCTAGACATATATCTAATTTGAGGAGGGAGGGAGAAAATAAAAGGCGAGCGAGCGGTTGTCGGCGCGAGAGCGAAAAAACGGGCGTGCTAAAGGGACTAGCTATCCTACAAGGGGTCCCCCCGAGAGATGATCAGGACCAGCCCCGACAGAGCGGTGCCTTCCTGGCCATCCCCAGGGATCGAGGAAACAGAGCCAGCCGCACTGAAGTGCTGCCTCCCTGCTCCCTCTGGGATTCCCAAGAGGTATTGATTATGATCCCTGTACTCCATACACCGCACAGTCCCAGGGATCAGGAAATGAAAGCTATTTTGAAAAATTCAGTTTGTGTTTTTTATTATTTTTTTATTTATTTTAAGTTTAATTATTTTTATTATATGTGTAGTGTAAGATGTGCTGTTGTATGGGTGGGGCTACCCCCCATAGAAAATTTGGCTACAATTAAGGTCCTGAAGCCAGGGACCACCACATCCTGCGTGCATTGTCTCTATTGAGACGCAAGGAGGGCTGCATACTTACCGCCATGTACAGGTCACCGCTGGGGCCAGCTGGACTGACCCGTACATGGCCAGCGAATTGTTTAGTGTGGGGAATTTTAGAGGGGGTCATTAAATTGAAGGTCTAGGTGAGTGAGGGTGTTGGACTGAAATATATTTTTATTTTTTTACGAGAGGGTTTGTGAATTGTGTATAGAATGGATTAGGAGGCTAAGTTAAATGTGGGAGCGAAAGAATTTTTCAAAAATTTAAAGCGGTTTGGGAGATATAAAGATTTTTAGGATTTGTAGAGGGGAAGAGCGGCATTGTGGGAAATCCGAATCAGGAAGTAGTAATTTATGTGAGTATCTGGGGTCTGTAAGTCTGTTTAACTTCAAATAAAGTTTGAATTGGAGGTGAGGGGGGATAGAAAAGGGTACTAGGATTATACTGTTTTATCTTATTGAGAGGATATAATAATTTTAATAATGAGTTCAATTAAATTTAATCTGTATTCTGGAAAGGTTGTAGTTAAGTGATTATAATAGTTAATGTGTGGTGGTATTACATATTTTGGGGAGTAATAAAGTAGGTGGTTGAAGGTCAGATTTTAAAAATGTGACCTTTGACCTTTTACTCTTAATTTGAAATAAAGTTAGTTAAGGTTGTTATTAATTTAATTAATAAGGATGGGGAATTATTATATTAGGTTGACAGGGTTTAAATTATGTTAATGTTGTGTTATTCTATAAGATGATCATAATAATAGTAAAACATTTTGAACGTTTATTTAAGGTTTTAATTTTGTTATTAATGATAAGATTAATAAATATTTCAGAAGGGTCTTGTCAGTGGAAAGGGAATATTTAGTTATGGGGTAATATTCTATTTGGTTACGGTAGAAGGTCAAGTTGGAAATTGACCTTTGACCTTTTAAACCCTATTCCATTCTAATTGAAATCAACTATATTATTGAATATTTTATTAAAATGGGTTTGTTTTAATCTTATGTTCATAGTGTTTTAATTTTGTTGTGTTTATTCTATATAGTAATAACAATAATTAATAATAATGACAATATTAAAAGGGCCTAGTTGGTGGGAATAGAATCTTAAGTGATTAAATTGGTTATGGGATTAGGTTAATGAGGAAAATTTGGAATGTAATTTGTATTTAGATCAAGGAACTAAGTAAGAAGGGACGAAGGGATAGGGGGAATCTATCTCATCCTCCAACAGGGTGGAGTGGATAGATAAAAATAAGAAAAAGGGCCAATGTTGGTCCTATTTGGGGAGACTGTTGGCTACTGTGAAAGGGATCACAGTAGTAACAGGAAATAAAAGGGGTTCGGAGTAGTAGGTGTAACAGACATAATAAGGCAAGGTTCCGGCAGGGAAAGGTTTGGGAATGTTAACGAGGAACATATCCCGTGGAACCCTCTACGGGAAGCCACAGTTTGGGTGATATGAACACCGAATTGCACTCTCCTTGAGACTTATAATGTCCACCACCACTGTTTCCTAAAGTGGATAGAAAAGGGAGAGGTGGGGGGGATTTGTTAGTTCCTTGTTCTAAGGATTCAAATTGTAATTGGTTGTTATTACTATGTTATAATAATCTCCAAGTATAAAGGAATCAGGAAGGAGAGCAGTCAAGCAGCAGAGGAGGATCTCTTCGCGGCAGCCGAGCTGACCACGGCTCAACTGAAGTCCGACCGGATGTCCAATAACACAAGGTGATCGATTGATTCTATGTTTATTGCTATGTTATTATAATTTCCAAGTATCAAGGAATCCAGAGGGACCTTGTTCTCATTCCTCATGAGAAGCCAAGCAGCAGAGGAGGGCCTCTTCGCGGCAGCCGAGCTGACCACGGCTCAACTTAAGTCCAATCGGATGTTCCATAACACAAGGAAGTTAATTAAATCTATATTTATTACTATGTTATTATAATCTCCAAGTATAAAGGAATCAAGAGGGAGAGCAGCTAAGCAGCAGAGGAGGACCTCTTCGCGGCAGCCGAGCTGACCACGGCTCAACTGAAGTCCGACCGGATGTCCCATAAAACAAGGAAATTAGTTGAATCTATATTTATTATTTATTATTGTTATTATAATCTCCAAGTAAAAAGGAATCAGGAGAGAGATCAGAGCAGTTAAAGAGGAGACCCTCTTCGCGGCCGCCCGGCTAACCGCAGCCTGATTGAAGTCCAACCTGATGTCCCCTAATACAAGGGGATATTTTAATTTGGTTTAATATTTAGGTTTAATATTTGGGGTCGGGTTAAGGTTAGATTAAAATTGTTATAGGGTGGGAATGGGATTGGGGTTAAGGTTAGTCGTTGGGGTCTAGTTCAGGGTTAAGTTTAGGTTAAGATTAAATTTAGGTTAAGGTTAGTAGTTGGGGTTAAACTAAGGGTTAAGTTTAGGGTCAAAGTGGAAACTAGGGTTAAGATTAGGTTTGAGGTTGGGATTAGCGTTAAGGTCCGTAGTTAGGGTTAGGGATTAAGGTTAGGGCCTAGTTAGGGGTTAAGGTTAGGGTTATAGTTAGGGTTAGGGCCTAGTTAAGGGTGAAGTTTAGGGTTAGGGGCTAGGGGTTAAGGTTAGGGTTGTAGTTAGGGTTAGGGCCTATTAAAGGGTTAAGTTTAGGGTTAGGGGCTAGGGGTTAAGGTTAGGTTTATAGTTAGGGTTGGGGCCTAGTTAAGGGTTAAGTTTAGGGTTAGGGCCTAGTAAAGGGTTAAGTTTAGGGTTAGTGGTTAGGGTCTAATTAGGGGTTAAGATTAGGGTTATGGTTAGGGTCTAGTTGAGGGGTTAAGTTTAGGTTAAGTGTTTAGGGCCTAGGTAAGGGTTAAGGTTAGGTTTAGGGCTCGGATTAGGGTTATGTTTAGCAATTAGGGCCTAGTGAGGCGTTAAGGTTAGGGATTAAGTTTAGTTTAAGGTTGGAGTTAAGTTTAGGAATTGGGCCTATGTAAGTATTAAGGTTAAAGGTGGGCTGAAGGGTGGTGGGAGAGGTGTTGGGTGAGTGCTTTTGACTGTGCTTATGTAACTTGCCAATTACAATTGGACTTCCTGTAAAAATAAATGGAATCATTATAGAGGTCAAAGGTCGACGACGAAAAAATGGTCGGAAAAACGAGGAAATTAATGTAATTGTTTATAGGAAGGAGAAGGGAGATTGGGATATTAATTTAGAGTTTTAGGAAATATATTAAAGGCTGCTAAGCCTCATATTTAGTGCTATAATAAGCTGATATTATAAGGCCTTTCTAAGGTTTGGGGGCAGTAAAGTAAAGGTGTTTTTAGAGAAGCTAAATTTGGGTACACATCATCAGTAGTCACCTCAGGGTCAAACGGGTGTTTCGGCCATGAAACTAGACACCCTAACCTGAGGCTGGCCCACCAGGGGTGATCAAATCCCTGGTGTGTGTCCCTCGTGTCAATTGGTTTTTTGAATAAAGTTTTATTTTATAAAGCTGTTTTTATATCTATTTTGTAGTTCCTAGTTTAGGTGACCCTAGACATATATCTAATTTGAGGAGGGAGGGAGAAAATAAAAGGCGAGCGAGCGGTTGTCGGCGCGAGAGCGAAAAAACGGGCGTGCTAAAGGGACTAGCTATCCTACAAGGGGTCCCCCCGAGAGATGATCAGGACCAGCCCCGACAGAGCGGTGCCTTCCTGGCCATCCCCAGGGATCGAGGAAACAGAGCCAGCCGCACTGAAGTGCTGCCTCCCTGCTCCCTCTGGGATTCCCAAGAGGTATTGATTATGATCCCTGTACTCCATACACCGCACAGTCCCAGGGATCAGGAAATGAAAGCTATTTTGAAAAATTCAGTTTGTGTTTTTTATTATTTTTTTATTTATTTTAAGTTTAATTATTTTTATTATATGTGTAGTGTAAGATGTGCTGTTGTATGGGTGGGGCTACCCCCCATAGAAAATTTGGCTACAATTAAGGTCCTGAAGCCAGGGACCACCACATCCTGCGTGCATTGTCTCTATTGAGACGCAAGGAGGGCTGCATACTTACCGCCATGTACAGGTCACCGCTGGGGCCAGCTGGACTGACCCGTACATGGCCAGCGAATTGTTTAGTGTGGGGAATTTTAGAGGGGGTCATTAAATTGAAGGTCTAGGTGAGTGAGGGTGTTGGACTGAAATATATTTTTATTTTTTTACGAGAGGGTTTGTGAATTGTGTATAGAATGGATTAGGAGGCTAAGTTAAATGTGGGAGCGAAAGAATTTTTCAAAAATTTAAAGCGGTTTGGGAGATATAAAGATTTTTAGGATTTGTAGAGGGGAAGAGCGGCATTGTGGGAAATCCGAATCAGGAAGTAGTAATTTATGTGAGTATCTGGGGTCTGTAAGTCTGTTTAACTTCAAATAAAGTTTGAATTGGAGGTGAGGGGGGATAGAAAAGGGTACTAGGATTATACTGTTTTATCTTATTGAGAGGATATAATAATTTTAATAATGAGTTCAATTAAATTTAATCTGTATTCTGGAAAGGTTGTAGTTAAGTGATTATAATAGTTAATGTGTGGTGGTATTACATATTTTGGGGAGTAATAAAGTAGGTGGTTGAAGGTCAGATTTTAAAAATGTGACCTTTGACCTTTTACTCTTAATTTGAAATAAAGTTAGTTAAGGTTGTTATTAATTTAATTAATAAGGATGGGGAATTATTATATTAGGTTGACAGGGTTTAAATTATGTTAATGTTGTGTTATTCTATAAGATGATCATAATAATAGTAAAACATTTTGAACGTTTATTTAAGGTTTTAATTTTGTTATTAATGATAAGATTAATAAATATTTCAGAAGGGTCTTGTCAGTGGAAAGGGAATATTTAGTTATGGGGTAATATTCTATTTGGTTACGGTAGAAGGTCAAGTTGGAAATTGACCTTTGACCTTTTAAACCCTATTCCATTCTAATTGAAATCAACTATATTATTGAATATTTTATTAAAATGGGTTTGTTTTAATCTTATGTTCATAGTGTTTTAATTTTGTTGTGTTTATTCTATATAGTAATAACAATAATTAATAATAATGACAATATTAAAAGGGCCTAGTTGGTGGGAATAGAATCTTAAGTGATTAAATTGGTTATGGGATTAGGTTAATGAGGAAAATTTGGAATGTAATTTGTATTTAGATCAAGGAACTAAGTAAGAAGGGACGAAGGGATAGGGGGAATCTATCTCATCCTCCAACAGGGTGGAGTGGATAGATAAAAATAAGAAAAAGGGCCAATGTTGGTCCTATTTGGGGAGACTGTTGGCTACTGTGAAAGGGATCACAGTAGTAACAGGAAATAAAAGGGGTTCGGAGTAGTAGGTGTAACAGACATAATAAGGCAAGGTTCCGGCAGGGAAAGGTTTGGGAATGTTAACGAGGAACATATCCCGTGGAACCCTCTACGGGAAGCCACAGTTTGGGTGATATGAACACCGAATTGCACTCTCCTTGAGACTTATAATGTCCACCACCACTGTTTCCTAAAGTGGATAGAAAAGGGAGAGGTGGGGGGGATTTGTTAGTTCCTTGTTCTAAGGATTCAAATTGTAATTGGTTGTTATTACTATGTTATAATAATCTCCAAGTATAAAGGAATCAGGAAGGAGAGCAGTCAAGCAGCAGAGGAGGATCTCTTCGCGGCAGCCGAGCTGACCACGGCTCAACTGAAGTCCGACCGGATGTCCAATAACACAAGGTGATCGATTGATTCTATGTTTATTGCTATGTTATTATAGGGTTAGGGTTAGGGTTAGGGTTAGGGTTAGGGTTAGGGTTAGGGTTAGGGTTAGGGTTAGGGTTAGGGTTAGGGTTAGGGTTAGGGTTAGGGTTAGGGTTAGGGTTAGGGGTTAGGGTTAGGGTTAGGGTTAGGGTTAGGGTTAGGGTTAGGGTTAGGGTTAGGGTTAGGGTTAGGGTTAGGGTTAGGGTTAGGGTTAGGGTTAGGGTTAGGGTTAGGGTTAGGGGTTAGGGTTAGGGTTAGGGTTAGGGTTAGGGTTAGGGTTAGGGTTAGGGTTAGGGTTAGGGTTAGGGTTAGGGTGGGTTAGGGTTAGGGTTAGGGTTAGGGTGGGTTAGGGTTAGGGTTAGGGTTAGGGTTAGGGTTAGGGTTAGGGTTAGGGTTAGGGTTAGGGTTAGGGTTAGGGTTAGGGTTAGGGTAGGGTTAGGGTTAGGGTTAGGGTTAGGGTTAGGGTTAGGGTTAGGGTTAGGGTTAGGGTTAGGGTTAGGGTTAGGGTTAGGGTTAGGGTTAGGGTTAGGGTTAGGGTTAGGGGTTAGGGTTAGGGTTAGGGTTAGGGTTAGGGTTAGGGTTAGGGTTAGGGTTAGGGTTAGGGTTAGGGTTAGGGTTAGGGTTAGGGTTAGGGTTAGGGTTAGGGTTAGGGTTAGGGTTAGGGTTAGGGTTAGGGTTAGGGTTAGGGTTAGGGTTAGGGTTAGGGTTAGGGGTTAGGGTTAGGGTTAGGGTTAGGGTTAGGGTTAGGGTTAGGGTTAGGGTTAGGGTTAGGGTTAGGGTTAGGGTTAGGGTTAGGGTTAGGGTTAGGGTTAGGGTTAGGGTTAGGGTTAGGGTTAGGGTTAGGGTTAGGGTTAGGGTTAGGGTTAGGGTTAGGGTTAGGGTTAGGGTTAGGGTTAGGGTTAGGGTTAGGGTTAGGGTTAGGGTTAGGGTTAGGGTTAGGGTTAGGGTTAGGGTTAGGGTTAGGGTTAGGGTTAGGGTTAGGGTTAGGGTTAGGGTTAGGGTTAGGGTTAGGGTTAGGGTTAGGGTTAGGGTTAGGGTTAGGGTTAGGGTTAGGGTTAGGGTTAGGGTTAGGGGTTAGGGTTAGGGTTAGGGTTAGGGTTAGGGTTAGGGTTAGGGTTAGGGTTAGGGTTAGGGTTAGGGTTAGGGTTAGGGTTAGGGTTAGGGTTAGGGTTAGGGTTAGGGGTTAGGGTTAGGGTTAGGGTTAGGGTTAGGGTTAGGGTTAGGGTTAGGGTTAGGGTTAGGGTTAGGGTTAGGGTTAGGGTTAGGGTTAGGGTTAGGGTTAGGGTTAGGGTTAGGGTTAGGGTTAGGGTTAGGGGTTAGGGTTAGGGGTTAGGGTTAGGATTTGTAAAATTAACGATGAACACGTCCCATGGGACCCTTTGACGGGTATTGCATGGTTGGATGACGTGAACTCCGGTAGCGGCACTACCACATGAACCTGTTGGGGCCCGCTCCCACTGAATCTTGAAAGGATAGAACAGGAGGATATAAGGAGATCACCCAAAGTTTCCAGTACCAAGCAGATTTAGATTGAATTGGTGTTAATTACTATGTTATTACAATCTCCAAGTATAAGGAAATCAGGAGAGAGATCAGAGCAGTCAAAGAGGAGACCCTCTTCGCGGCCGCCCGGCTAACCGCAGCCTGATTGAAGTCCGACCTGATGTCCAATAAAACAAGGTGATTGATTAAATTGGTGTTTATTACTATGTTATCATAATCTCCAAGTAGTTGGTTTAGGCTTAAGGTTAGTCGTTAGGGCCTAGTTAAGGGTTAAATTCAGGTTAAGGTTAAAATTAGGGTTAAGGTTAGGTATAAGGTTATGGTTGGGGTCTAGTTAAGGTTAGGTTTAGGGCTTAGACTGTGGTTAGGGTTAGTAGTTAGGGTTCAGATTAGGGTTATGTTTAGGGTTAGGGCCTAGTAAGGGGTTAAGGTTAGGGTTCGGATTAGGGTTATGGTTAGGAGTTGGGGCTTGGTTAGGGGTTATGGTTAGGGTTTAATTAGGGGTTAAGGTTAGGGTTATGGTTAGGAGTTTGGGCCTGGTTAAGGGTTATGGTTAGGGTTATGTTTAGGGTTAGGGCCTAGTTGGGGGTTAAGGTTAGGTTTAGGGTTCAGAATAGGGTTATGGTTAGGGTTATGTTTAGGGTTAGGGTCTAATTAGGGGTTAAGGTTAGGTTTAGGGTTCAGATTAGGGTTATGGTTAGGGTTACGTTTAGGGTTACGTTTAGGGTTAGGGCTTAATTAGGGTTAAGGTTAGGTTTAGGGCTAAGATTAGGGTTATGGTTAGGAGTTAGGGCCTGGGCCTGGTTAAGGGTTATGGTTAGGGCCTAGTTAGGGGTTAAGGTTAGGTTTAGGGTTATGGTTAGGTGTTAGGGTCTAATTAAGGGTTAAGGTTAGGGATTTGGTTCGGTTTAAGGTTGAATTAAGTTTAGAAGTTGGGCCTAGGTGAGTATTTGAGGTTAGGGTCAGATCAAAATTGGGGTCAATTGATAACTAAGGGCTAAAGTTATGTTTATGGTTGGCTGAAAGGTAGTGGGAGAGGTGTTGGGGGAGTGCTTGTGACTTTCTTTTATTGTGTTTATGTAACTTTCAAGTAAAAATCTGAATTTTCTGTAAAAAAAGGGGGAAAAAAATTATAGAGGTCAAAAGGTCGACGATAAAAAACGGTCGGTGGACTGAGGAAATTAATGTTATTATTCGTCGGACGGAGATGGGAAATAGTGGTATTAGTTTAGGGTTTTTTTAGAATAGATATTAAAGGCTGCTACGCCTTATATTTGTTGCTATGATAAGCTGATATTATAAGGCCTTTCTAAGGTTTGGGGGAAGTAAAGTAAAGGTGTTTTTAGAGAAGCTAAATTTGGGTACACATCATCAGTAGTCACCTCAGGGTCAAACGGGTGTTTCGGCCATGAAACTAGACACCCTAACCTGAGGCTGGCCCACCAGGGGTGATCAAATCCCTGGTGTGTGTCCCTCGTGTCAATTGGTTTTTTGAATAAAGTTTTATTTTATAAAGTTGTTTTTATATCTATTTTGTAGTTCCTAGTTTAGGTGACCCTAGACATATATCTAATTTGAGGAGGGAGGGAGAAAGTAAAAGGCGAGCGAGCGGTTGTCGGCGCGAGAGCGAAAAAACGGGCGTGCTAAAGGGACTAGCTGTCCTACAAGGGGTCCCCCCGAGAGATGATCAGGACCAGCCCCGACAGAGCGGTGCCTTCCTGGTCATCCCCAGGGATCGAGGAAACAGAGCCAGCCGCACTGAAGTGCTGCCTCCCTGCTCCCTCTGGGATTCCCAAGAGGTATTGATTATGATCCCTGTACTCCATACACCGCACAGTCCCAGGGATCAGGAAATGAAAGCTATTTTGAAAAATTCAGTTTGTGTTTTTTATTATTTTTTTATTTATTTTAAATTTAATTATTTTTATTATATGTGTAATGCGAGATGTGCTGTTGTATGGGTGGGGCTACCCCCCATAGAAAATTTGGCTACAATTAAGGTCCTGAAGCCGGGGACCACCACATCCTGCGTGCATTGTCTCTATTGAGACGCAAGGAGGGCTGCATACTTACCACCATGTACAGGTCACCGCTGGGGCCAGCTGGACTGACCTGTACATGGCCAGCGAATTGTTTGGTGTGGGGGATTTTTAGAGAGGGTCATTAAACTGAGGGCCTATGTGAGTGAGGGTGTCGGACTGAAATATTTTTATTTTTCAAGAGTAGGTTTGTGAAATGTGTATAAAATGGATTAGGAGGTTAAGTTAAGTGTGGGAGTGAAAGAATTTTTAAAAAATTCAAAGGGGTTAAAAAGATATAAGGTTTTTTGGAATCCTTAGAGGGGGAGAGCGGCATTGTGGGAAAACCGAACCAGGAAGTGATAATTTAAGTGATTATCTTTTAAACTATTAGTCCGGTTAACTTCAAATAGATTTTGAATCGGAGGTGAGGGAGATAGAAAAAAGTATTAAGTGTTATATTGTGTTGTATTATTGATAAATAATAATAAATTGAATAAGAAAATTAAATAAATTTAGTTTGGGTTGTAGAATTGGGAATAGTTTAGTGATTATTATGGTTAGATATGTGTTAGTGTTATCTATTTAGTGTGGTAGTAAGTACATTGGTGGAAGGTCAAGTTTAAGTCCATGACCTTTGACCTTTCACTCCTTATCTCATTATAGTTAGTTTACTTTAACTTATTAGGAAGTGATTTTTTTGTATTAGACTGACGGGGTTTTAATTGTGTTGTATTATTTTAAATAATAATAATAGTGGTAAAAATTATTAATAGTATTATTAATGTTAAAAATAATAAAGTAATAATAATAATAATAATAAGACAATTCTAAGGAAGCTTTATTGGTGGGAATGGGATTTTAGTTATGTGGTAATATTTTATGTCTAGTGAGGTAGAGGGTTTAGTTTACAAACCCGACCTTTGACCTTTTACTCTTTGTTCAATTATAGATCATTTATATGGTTATTATCCTTATTATTTGAAATGTTTTTTTTATATATATTATGTTTATCTTGTTTTGTGTTAATAGTTCTATTATTTTATGTGGTCAAATTGGTAATAAATCTAAAAATATCATAATTTTATTATTTATTTATTTAGAGGTTTGTTAGGAATGGAATGAGGGGAATCTTAAGGAAAAGCTATCTTGCTTATACAGGTTGTATAAGGCAGGAGATAGGAAGTGATGAAGTCGCCGCAGCCGCTGAGGTGTCTTACAGGGGGGGCAGAGAAGAAAAGAGGTAGAGTAGATTCTACCTTATGGAGATATCAAACACTGTGAAAGGTATCACAGTGTTCAATATGAAACCAAACGATCACCTGTTTGGTGCAGGTTGTCAGAGACAGTAGGAGGTCAGGTGAGTACTCCCGATGCACCTATGGGGCCTGCTCCTACTGAATCTTGAAAAGATAGAATTGGAGGATATGAGAAGATTCCTTAAAGTTTCCATTCCACACTGGGCCTCTGTTATGTTTTAGGGGGGATTTGGAGGTTAGATTTAGTTTAATTATTGTTCTAAAAAGTATAGGGGTCAAAGGTTAGTGAGGGAAGTTAGTTATTTATTATATTTATTATGATGTTTTTTTTATATTTTTATTATTTGTTTATTTATATTTTATCTTTATGGAGGTCTGTCTGGGTAGGAAGGAGGGAGATCTTAAGAGAAAGCTATCTTGCCTATACAGGTTGTATAGGACAGGAGATAGGGAGTAATTAGATTGCCGCAGCCGCTGAGGTATCTTACAGGGGGGGCAAGAAATATTAGAGGTAGGGTTCGTTCTACCTTGTGGAGATATCAAACACTACGAAAGGGATCGCAGTGTTCAATAGGAAACCAAACGATCCACTGAGGTATCTTACAGTGCTGATTGGTGCAGATTGGCAGAGACGGTAGGATTTCAGGTAAGTACACCCAAGGCAAGGGATGGGCCAGGGTTAGGATTTGTAAAATTAACGATGAACACGTCCCATGGGACCCTTTGACGGGTATTGCATGGTTGGATGACGTGAACTCCGGTAGCGGCACTACCACATGAACCTGTTGGGGCCCGCTCCCACTGAATCTTGAAAGGATAGAACAGGAGGATATAAGGAGATCACCCAAAGTTTCCAGTACCAAGCAGATTTAGATTGAATTGGTGTTAATTACTATGTTATTACAATCTCCAAGTATAAGGAAATCAGGAGAGAGATCAGAGCAGTCAAAGAGGAGACCCTCTTCGCGGCCGCCCGGCTAACCGCAGCCTGATTGAAGTCCGACCTGATGTCCAATAAAACAAGGTGATTGATTAAATTGGTGTTTATTACTATGTTATCATAATCTCCAAGTAGTTGGTTTAGGCTTAAGGTTAGTCGTTAGGGCCTAGTTAAGGGTTAAATTCAGGTTAAGGTTAAAATTAGGGTTAAGGTTAGGTATAAGGTTATGGTTGGGGTCTAGTTAAGGTTAGGTTTAGGGCTTAGACTGTGGTTAGGGTTAGTAGTTAGGGTTCAGATTAGGGTTATGTTTAGGGTTAGGGCCTAGTAAGGGGTTAAGGTTAGGGTTCGGATTAGGGTTATGGTTAGGAGTTGGGGCTTGGTTAGGGGTTATGGTTAGGGTTTAATTAGGGGTTAAGGTTAGGGTTATGGTTAGGAGTTTGGGCCTGGTTAAGGGTTATGGTTAGGGTTATGTTTAGGGTTAGGGCCTAGTTGGGGGTTAAGGTTAGGTTTAGGGTTCAGAATAGGGTTATGGTTAGGGTTATGTTTAGGGTTAGGGTCTAATTAGGGGTTAAGGTTAGGTTTAGGGTTCAGATTAGGGTTATGGTTAGGGTTACGTTTAGGGTTACGTTTAGGGTTAGGGCTTAATTAGGGTTAAGGTTAGGTTTAGGGCTAAGATTAGGGTTATGGTTAGGAGTTAGGGCCTGGTTAAGGGTTATGGTTAGGGCCTAGTTAGGGGTTAAGGTTAGGTTTAGGGTTATGGTTAGGTGTTAGGGTCTAATTAAGGGTTAAGGTTAGGGATTTGGTTCGGTTTAAGGTTGAATTAAGTTTAGAAGTTGGGCCTAGGTGAGTATTTGAGGTTAGGGTCAGATCAAAATTGGGGTCAATTGATAACTAAGGGCTAAAGTTATGTTTATGGTTGGCTGAAAGGTAGTGGGAGAGGTGTTGGGGGAGTGCTTGTGACTTTCTTTTATTGTGTTTATGTAACTTTCAAGTAAAAATCTGAATTTTCTGTAAAAAAAGGGGGAAAAAAATTATAGAGGTCAAAAGGTCGACGATAAAAAACGGTCGGTGGACTGAGGAAATTAATGTTATTATTCGTCGGACGGAGATGGGAAATAGTGGTATTAGTTTAGGGTTTTTTTAGAATAGATATTAAAGGCTGCTACGCCTTATATTTGTTGCTATGATAAGCTGATATTATAAGGCCTTTCTAAGGTTTGGGGGAAGTAAAGTAAAGGTGTTTTTAGAGAAGCTAAATTTGGGTACACATCATCAGTAGTCACCTCAGGGTCAAACGGGTGTTTCGGCCATGAAACTAGACACCCTAACCTGAGGCTGGCCCACCAGGGGTGATCAAATCCCTGGTGTGTGTCCCTCGTGTCAATTGGTTTTTTGAATAAAGTTTTATTTTATAAAGTTGTTTTTATATCTATTTTGTAGTTCCTAGTTTAGGTGACCCTAGACATATATCTAATTTGAGGAGGGAGGGAGAAAGTAAAAGGCGAGCGAGCGGTTGTCGGCGCGAGAGCGAAAAAACGGGCGTGCTAAAGGGACTAGCTGTCCTACAAGGGGTCCCCCCGAGAGATGATCAGGACCAGCCCCGACAGAGCGGTGCCTTCCTGGTCATCCCCAGGGATCGAGGAAACAGAGCCAGCCGCACTGAAGTGCTGCCTCCCTGCTCCCTCTGGGATTCCCAAGAGGTATTGATTATGATCCCTGTACTCCATACACCGCACAGTCCCAGGGATCAGGAAATGAAAGCTATTTTGAAAAATTCAGTTTGTGTTTTTTATTATTTTTTTATTTATTTTAAATTTAATTATTTTTATTATATGTGTAATGCGAGATGTGCTGTTGTATGGGTGGGGCTACCCCCCATAGAAAATTTGGCTACAATTAAGGTCCTGAAGCCGGGGACCACCACATCCTGCGTGCATTGTCTCTATTGAGACGCAAGGAGGGCTGCATACTTACCACCATGTACAGGTCACCGCTGGGGCCAGCTGGACTGACCTGTACATGGCCAGCGAATTGTTTGGTGTGGGGGATTTTTAGAGAGGGTCATTAAACTGAGGGCCTATGTGAGTGAGGGTGTCGGACTGAAATATTTTTATTTTTCAAGAGTAGGTTTGTGAAATGTGTATAAAATGGATTAGGAGGTTAAGTTAAGTGTGGGAGTGAAAGAATTTTTAAAAAATTCAAAGGGGTTAAAAAGATATAAGGTTTTTTGGAATCCTTAGAGGGGGAGAGCGGCATTGTGGGAAAACCGAACCAGGAAGTGATAATTTAAGTGATTATCTTTTAAACTATTAGTCCGGTTAACTTCAAATAGATTTTGAATCGGAGGTGAGGGAGATAGAAAAAAGTATTAAGTGTTATATTGTGTTGTATTATTGATAAATAATAATAAATTGAATAAGAAAATTAAATAAATTTAGTTTGGGTTGTAGAATTGGGAATAGTTTAGTGATTATTATGGTTAGATATGTGTTAGTGTTATCTATTTAGTGTGGTAGTAAGTACATTGGTGGAAGGTCAAGTTTAAGTCCATGACCTTTGACCTTTCACTCCTTATCTCATTATAGTTAGTTTACTTTAACTTATTAGGAAGTGATTTTTTTGTATTAGACTGACGGGGTTTTAATTGTGTTGTATTATTTTAAATAATAATAATAGTGGTAAAAATTATTAATAGTATTATTAATGTTAAAAATAATAAAGTAATAATAATAATAATAATAAGACAATTCTAAGGAAGCTTTATTGGTGGGAATGGGATTTTAGTTATGTGGTAATATTTTATGTCTAGTGAGGTAGAGGGTTTAGTTTACAAACCCGACCTTTGACCTTTTACTCTTTGTTCAATTATAGATCATTTATATGGTTATTATCCTTATTATTTGAAATGTTTTTTTTATATATATTATGTTTATCTTGTTTTGTGTTAATAGTTCTATTATTTTATGTGGTCAAATTGGTAATAAATCTAAAAATATCATAATTTTATTATTTATTTATTTAGAGGTTTGTTAGGAATGGAATGAGGGGAATCTTAAGGAAAAGCTATCTTGCTTATACAGGTTGTATAAGGCAGGAGATAGGAAGTGATGAAGTCGCCGCAGCCGCTGAGGTGTCTTACAGGGGGGGCAGAGAAGAAAAGAGGTAGAGTAGATTCTACCTTATGGAGATATCAAACACTGTGAAAGGTATCACAGTGTTCAATATGAAACCAAACGATCACCTGTTTGGTGCAGGTTGTCAGAGACAGTAGGAGGTCAGGTGAGTACTCCCGATGCACCTATGGGGCCTGCTCCTACTGAATCTTGAAAAGATAGAATTGGAGGATATGAGAAGATTCCTTAAAGTTTCCATTCCACACTGGGCCTCTGTTATGTTTTAGGGGGGATTTGGAGGTTAGATTTAGTTTAATTATTGTTCTAAAAAGTATAGGGGTCAAAGGTTAGTGAGGGAAGTTAGTTATTTATTATATTTATTATGATGTTTTTTTTATATTTTTATTATTTGTTTATTTATATTTTATCTTTATGGAGGTCTGTCTGGGTAGGAAGGAGGGAGATCTTAAGAGAAAGCTATCTTGCCTATACAGGTTGTATAGGACAGGAGATAGGGAGTAATTAGATTGCCGCAGCCGCTGAGGTATCTTACAGGGGGGGCAAGAAATATTAGAGGTAGGGTTCGTTCTACCTTGTGGAGATATCAAACACTACGAAAGGGATCGCAGTGTTCAATAGGAAACCAAACGATCCACTGAGGTATCTTACAGTGCTGATTGGTGCAGATTGGCAGAGACGGTAGGATTTCAGGTAAGTACACCCAAGGCAAGGGATGGGCCAGGGTTAGGATTTGTAAAATTAACGATGAACACGTCCCATGGGACCCTTTGACGGGTATTGCATGGTTGGATGACGTGAACTCCGGTAGCGGCACTACCACATGAACCTGTTGGGGCCCGCTCCCACTGAATCTTGAAAGGATAGAACAGGAGGATATAAGGAGATCACCCAAAGTTTCCAGTACCAAGCAGATTTAGATTGAATTGGTGTTAATTACTATGTTATTACAATCTCCAAGTATAAGGAAATCAGGAGAGAGATCAGAGCAGTCAAAGAGGAGACCCTCTTCGCGGCCGCCCGGCTAACCGCAGCCTGATTGAAGTCCGACCTGATGTCCAATAAAACAAGGTGATTGATTAAATTGGTGTTTATTACTATGTTATCATAATCTCCAAGTAGTTGGTTTAGGCTTAAGGTTAGTCGTTAGGGCCTAGTTAAGGGTTAAATTCAGGTTAAGGTTAAAATTAGGGTTAAGGTTAGGTATAAGGTTATGGTTGGGGTCTAGTTAAGGTTAGGTTTAGGGCTTAGACTGTGGTTAGGGTTAGTAGTTAGGGTTCAGATTAGGGTTATGTTTAGGGTTAGGGCCTAGTAAGGGGTTAAGGTTAGGGTTCGGATTAGGGTTATGGTTAGGAGTTGGGGCTTGGTTAGGGGTTATGGTTAGGGTTTAATTAGGGGTTAAGGTTAGGGTTATGGTTAGGAGTTTGGGCCTGGTTAAGGGTTATGGTTAGGGTTATGTTTAGGGTTAGGGCCTAGTTGGGGGTTAAGGTTAGGTTTAGGGTTCAGAATAGGGTTATGGTTAGGGTTATGTTTAGGGTTAGGGTCTAATTAGGGGTTAAGGTTAGGTTTAGGGTTCAGATTAGGGTTATGGTTAGGGTTACGTTTAGGGTTACGTTTAGGGTTAGGGCTTAATTAGGGTTAAGGTTAGGTTTAGGGCTAAGATTAGGGTTATGGTTAGGAGTTAGGGCCTGGTTAAGGGTTATGGTTAGGGCCTAGTTAGGGGTTAAGGTTAGGTTTAGGGTTATGGTTAGGTGTTAGGGTCTAATTAAGGGTTAAGGTTAGGGATTTGGTTCGGTTTAAGGTTGAATTAAGTTTAGAAGTTGGGCCTAGGTGAGTATTTGAGGTTAGGGTCAGATCAAAATTGGGGTCAATTGATAACTAAGGGCTAAAGTTATGTTTATGGTTGGCTGAAAGGTAGTGGGAGAGGTGTTGGGGGAGTGCTTGTGACTTTCTTTTATTGTGTTTATGTAACTTTCAAGTAAAAATCTGAATTTTCTGTAAAAAAAGGGGGAAAAAAATTATAGAGGTCAAAAGGTCGACGATAAAAAACGGTCGGTGGACTGAGGAAATTAATGTTATTATTCGTCGGACGGAGATGGGAAATAGTGGTATTAGTTTAGGGTTTTTTTAGAATAGATATTAAAGGCTGCTACGCCTTATATTTGTTGCTATGATAAGCTGATATTATAAGGCCTTTCTAAGGTTTGGGGGAAGTAAAGTAAAGGTGTTTTTAGAGAAGCTAAATTTGGGTACACATCATCAGTAGTCACCTCAGGGTCAAACGGGTGTTTCGGCCATGAAACTAGACACCCTAACCTGAGGCTGGCCCACCAGGGGTGATCAAATCCCTGGTGTGTGTCCCTCGTGTCAATTGGTTTTTTGAATAAAGTTTTATTTTATAAAGTTGTTTTTATATCTATTTTGTAGTTCCTAGTTTAGGTGACCCTAGACATATATCTAATTTGAGGAGGGAGGGAGAAAGTAAAAGGCGAGCGAGCGGTTGTCGGCGCGAGAGCGAAAAAACGGGCGTGCTAAAGGGACTAGCTGTCCTACAAGGGGTCCCCCCGAGAGATGATCAGGACCAGCCCCGACAGAGCGGTGCCTTCCTGGTCATCCCCAGGGATCGAGGAAACAGAGCCAGCCGCACTGAAGTGCTGCCTCCCTGCTCCCTCTGGGATTCCCAAGAGGTATTGATTATGATCCCTGTACTCCATACACCGCACAGTCCCAGGGATCAGGAAATGAAAGCTATTTTGAAAAATTCAGTTTGTGTTTTTTATTATTTTTTTATTTATTTTAAATTTAATTATTTTTATTATATGTGTAATGCGAGATGTGCTGTTGTATGGGTGGGGCTACCCCCCATAGAAAATTTGGCTACAATTAAGGTCCTGAAGCCGGGGACCACCACATCCTGCGTGCATTGTCTCTATTGAGACGCAAGGAGGGCTGCATACTTACCACCATGTACAGGTCACCGCTGGGGCCAGCTGGACTGACCTGTACATGGCCAGCGAATTGTTTGGTGTGGGGGATTTTTAGAGAGGGTCATTAAACTGAGGGCCTATGTGAGTGAGGGTGTCGGACTGAAATATTTTTATTTTTCAAGAGTAGGTTTGTGAAATGTGTATAAAATGGATTAGGAGGTTAAGTTAAGTGTGGGAGTGAAAGAATTTTTAAAAAATTCAAAGGGGTTAAAAAGATATAAGGTTTTTTGGAATCCTTAGAGGGGGAGAGCGGCATTGTGGGAAAACCGAACCAGGAAGTGATAATTTAAGTGATTATCTTTTAAACTATTAGTCCGGTTAACTTCAAATAGATTTTGAATCGGAGGTGAGGGAGATAGAAAAAAGTATTAAGTGTTATATTGTGTTGTATTATTGATAAATAATAATAAATTGAATAAGAAAATTAAATAAATTTAGTTTGGGTTGTAGAATTGGGAATAGTTTAGTGATTATTATGGTTAGATATGTGTTAGTGTTATCTATTTAGTGTGGTAGTAAGTACATTGGTGGAAGGTCAAGTTTAAGTCCATGACCTTTGACCTTTCACTCCTTATCTCATTATAGTTAGTTTACTTTAACTTATTAGGAAGTGATTTTTTTGTATTAGACTGACGGGGTTTTAATTGTGTTGTATTATTTTAAATAATAATAATAGTGGTAAAAATTATTAATAGTATTATTAATGTTAAAAATAATAAAGTAATAATAATAATAATAATAAGACAATTCTAAGGAAGCTTTATTGGTGGGAATGGGATTTTAGTTATGTGGTAATATTTTATGTCTAGTGAGGTAGAGGGTTTAGTTTACAAACCCGACCTTTGACCTTTTACTCTTTGTTCAATTATAGATCATTTATATGGTTATTATCCTTATTATTTGAAATGTTTTTTTTATATATATTATGTTTATCTTGTTTTGTGTTAATAGTTCTATTATTTTATGTGGTCAAATTGGTAATAAATCTAAAAATATCATAATTTTATTATTTATTTATTTAGAGGTTTGTTAGGAATGGAATGAGGGGAATCTTAAGGAAAAGCTATCTTGCTTATACAGGTTGTATAAGGCAGGAGATAGGAAGTGATGAAGTCGCCGCAGCCGCTGAGGTGTCTTACAGGGGGGGCAGAGAAGAAAAGAGGTAGAGTAGATTCTACCTTATGGAGATATCAAACACTGTGAAAGGTATCACAGTGTTCAATATGAAACCAAACGATCACCTGTTTGGTGCAGGTTGTCAGAGACAGTAGGAGGTCAGGTGAGTACTCCCGATGCACCTATGGGGCCTGCTCCTACTGAATCTTGAAAAGATAGAATTGGAGGATATGAGAAGATTCCTTAAAGTTTCCATTCCACACTGGGCCTCTGTTATGTTTTAGGGGGGATTTGGAGGTTAGATTTAGTTTAATTATTGTTCTAAAAAGTATAGGGGTCAAAGGTTAGTGAGGGAAGTTAGTTATTTATTATATTTATTATGATGTTTTTTTTATATTTTTATTATTTGTTTATTTATATTTTATCTTTATGGAGGTCTGTCTGGGTAGGAAGGAGGGAGATCTTAAGAGAAAGCTATCTTGCCTATACAGGTTGTATAGGACAGGAGATAGGGAGTAATTAGATTGCCGCAGCCGCTGAGGTATCTTACAGGGGGGGCAAGAAATATTAGAGGTAGGGTTCGTTCTACCTTGTGGAGATATCAAACACTACGAAAGGGATCGCAGTGTTCAATAGGAAACCAAACGATCCACTGAGGTATCTTACAGTGCTGATTGGTGCAGATTGGCAGAGACGGTAGGATTTCAGGTAAGTACACCCAAGGCAAGGGATGGGCCAGGGTTAGGATTTGTAAAATTAACGATGAACACGTCCCATGGGACCCTTTGACGGGTATTGCATGGTTGGATGACGTGAACTCCGGTAGCGGCACTACCACATGAACCTGTTGGGGCCCGCTCCCACTGAATCTTGAAAGGATAGAACAGGAGGATATAAGGAGATCACCCAAAGTTTCCAGTACCAAGCAGATTTAGATTGAATTGGTGTTAATTACTATGTTATTACAATCTCCAAGTATAAGGAAATCAGGAGAGAGATCAGAGCAGTCAAAGAGGAGACCCTCTTCGCGGCCGCCCGGCTAACCGCAGCCTGATTGAAGTCCGACCTGATGTCCAATAAAACAAGGTGATTGATTAAATTGGTGTTTATTACTATGTTATCATAATCTCCAAGTAGTTGGTTTAGGCTTAAGGTTAGTCGTTAGGGCCTAGTTAAGGGTTAAATTCAGGTTAAGGTTAAAATTAGGGTTAAGGTTAGGTATAAGGTTATGGTTGGGGTCTAGTTAAGGTTAGGTTTAGGGCTTAGACTGTGGTTAGGGTTAGTAGTTAGGGTTCAGATTAGGGTTATGTTTAGGGTTAGGGCCTAGTAAGGGGTTAAGGTTAGGGTTCGGATTAGGGTTATGGTTAGGAGTTGGGGCTTGGTTAGGGGTTATGGTTAGGGTTTAATTAGGGGTTAAGGTTAGGGTTATGGTTAGGAGTTTGGGCCTGGTTAAGGGTTATGGTTAGGGTTATGTTTAGGGTTAGGGCCTAGTTGGGGGTTAAGGTTAGGTTTAGGGTTCAGAATAGGGTTATGGTTAGGGTTATGTTTAGGGTTAGGGTCTAATTAGGGGTTAAGGTTAGGTTTAGGGTTCAGATTAGGGTTATGGTTAGGGTTACGTTTAGGGTTACGTTTAGGGTTAGGGCTTAATTAGGGTTAAGGTTAGGTTTAGGGCTAAGATTAGGGTTATGGTTAGGAGTTAGGGCCTGGTTAAGGGTTATGGTTAGGGCCTAGTTAGGGGTTAAGGTTAGGTTTAGGGTTATGGTTAGGTGTTAGGGTCTAATTAAGGGTTAAGGTTAGGGATTTGGTTCGGTTTAAGGTTGAATTAAGTTTAGAAGTTGGGCCTAGGTGAGTATTTGAGGTTAGGGTCAGATCAAAATTGGGGTCAATTGATAACTAAGGGCTAAAGTTATGTTTATGGTTGGCTGAAAGGTAGTGGGAGAGGTGTTGGGGGAGTGCTTGTGACTTTCTTTTATTGTGTTTATGTAACTTTCAAGTAAAAATCTGAATTTTCTGTAAAAAAAGGGGGAAAAAAATTATAGAGGTCAAAAGGTCGACGATAAAAAACGGTCGGTGGACTGAGGAAATTAATGTTATTATTCGTCGGACGGAGATGGGAAATAGTGGTATTAGTTTAGGGTTTTTTTAGAATAGATATTAAAGGCTGCTACGCCTTATATTTGTTGCTATGATAAGCTGATATTATAAGGCCTTTCTAAGGTTTGGGGGAAGTAAAGTAAAGGTGTTTTTAGAGAAGCTAAATTTGGGTACACATCATCAGTAGTCACCTCAGGGTCAAACGGGTGTTTCGGCCATGAAACTAGACACCCTAACCTGAGGCTGGCCCACCAGGGGTGATCAAATCCCTGGTGTGTGTCCCTCGTGTCAATTGGTTTTTTGAATAAAGTTTTATTTTATAAAGTTGTTTTTATATCTATTTTGTAGTTCCTAGTTTAGGTGACCCTAGACATATATCTAATTTGAGGAGGGAGGGAGAAAGTAAAAGGCGAGCGAGCGGTTGTCGGCGCGAGAGCGAAAAAACGGGCGTGCTAAAGGGACTAGCTGTCCTACAAGGGGTCCCCCCGAGAGATGATCAGGACCAGCCCCGACAGAGCGGTGCCTTCCTGGTCATCCCCAGGGATCGAGGAAACAGAGCCAGCCGCACTGAAGTGCTGCCTCCCTGCTCCCTCTGGGATTCCCAAGAGGTATTGATTATGATCCCTGTACTCCATACACCGCACAGTCCCAGGGATCAGGAAATGAAAGCTATTTTGAAAAATTCAGTTTGTGTTTTTTATTATTTTTTTATTTATTTTAAATTTAATTATTTTTATTATATGTGTAATGCGAGATGTGCTGTTGTATGGGTGGGGCTACCCCCCATAGAAAATTTGGCTACAATTAAGGTCCTGAAGCCGGGGACCACCACATCCTGCGTGCATTGTCTCTATTGAGACGCAAGGAGGGCTGCATACTTACCACCATGTACAGGTCACCGCTGGGGCCAGCTGGACTGACCTGTACATGGCCAGCGAATTGTTTGGTGTGGGGGATTTTTAGAGAGGGTCATTAAACTGAGGGCCTATGTGAGTGAGGGTGTCGGACTGAAATATTTTTATTTTTCAAGAGTAGGTTTGTGAAATGTGTATAAAATGGATTAGGAGGTTAAGTTAAGTGTGGGAGTGAAAGAATTTTTAAAAAATTCAAAGGGGTTAAAAAGATATAAGGTTTTTTGGAATCCTTAGAGGGGGAGAGCGGCATTGTGGGAAAACCGAACCAGGAAGTGATAATTTAAGTGATTATCTTTTAAACTATTAGTCCGGTTAACTTCAAATAGATTTTGAATCGGAGGTGAGGGAGATAGAAAAAAGTATTAAGTGTTATATTGTGTTGTATTATTGATAAATAATAATAAATTGAATAAGAAAATTAAATAAATTTAGTTTGGGTTGTAGAATTGGGAATAGTTTAGTGATTATTATGGTTAGATATGTGTTAGTGTTATCTATTTAGTGTGGTAGTAAGTACATTGGTGGAAGGTCAAGTTTAAGTCCATGACCTTTGACCTTTCACTCCTTATCTCATTATAGTTAGTTTACTTTAACTTATTAGGAAGTGATTTTTTTGTATTAGACTGACGGGGTTTTAATTGTGTTGTATTATTTTAAATAATAATAATAGTGGTAAAAATTATTAATAGTATTATTAATGTTAAAAATAATAAAGTAATAATAATAATAATAATAAGACAATTCTAAGGAAGCTTTATTGGTGGGAATGGGATTTTAGTTATGTGGTAATATTTTATGTCTAGTGAGGTAGAGGGTTTAGTTTACAAACCCGACCTTTGACCTTTTACTCTTTGTTCAATTATAGATCATTTATATGGTTATTATCCTTATTATTTGAAATGTTTTTTTTATATATATTATGTTTATCTTGTTTTGTGTTAATAGTTCTATTATTTTATGTGGTCAAATTGGTAATAAATCTAAAAATATCATAATTTTATTATTTATTTATTTAGAGGTTTGTTAGGAATGGAATGAGGGGAATCTTAAGGAAAAGCTATCTTGCTTATACAGGTTGTATAAGGCAGGAGATAGGAAGTGATGAAGTCGCCGCAGCCGCTGAGGTGTCTTACAGGGGGGGCAGAGAAGAAAAGAGGTAGAGTAGATTCTACCTTATGGAGATATCAAACACTGTGAAAGGTATCACAGTGTTCAATATGAAACCAAACGATCACCTGTTTGGTGCAGGTTGTCAGAGACAGTAGGAGGTCAGGTGAGTACTCCCGATGCACCTATGGGGCCTGCTCCTACTGAATCTTGAAAAGATAGAATTGGAGGATATGAGAAGATTCCTTAAAGTTTCCATTCCACACTGGGCCTCTGTTATGTTTTAGGGGGGATTTGGAGGTTAGATTTAGTTTAATTATTGTTCTAAAAAGTATAGGGGTCAAAGGTTAGTGAGGGAAGTTAGTTATTTATTATATTTATTATGATGTTTTTTTTATATTTTTATTATTTGTTTATTTATATTTTATCTTTATGGAGGTCTGTCTGGGTAGGAAGGAGGGAGATCTTAAGAGAAAGCTATCTTGCCTATACAGGTTGTATAGGACAGGAGATAGGGAGTAATTAGATTGCCGCAGCCGCTGAGGTATCTTACAGGGGGGGCAAGAAATATTAGAGGTAGGGTTCGTTCTACCTTGTGGAGATATCAAACACTACGAAAGGGATCGCAGTGTTCAATAGGAAACCAAACGATCCACTGAGGTATCTTACAGTGCTGATTGGTGCAGATTGGCAGAGACGGTAGGATTTCAGGTAAGTACACCCAAGGCAAGGGATGGGCCAGGGTTAGGATTTGTAAAATTAACGATGAACACGTCCCATGGGACCCTTTGACGGGTATTGCATGGTTGGATGACGTGAACTCCGGTAGCGGCACTACCACATGAACCTGTTGGGGCCCGCTCCCACTGAATCTTGAAAGGATAGAACAGGAGGATATAAGGAGATCACCCAAAGTTTCCAGTACCAAGCAGATTTAGATTGAATTGGTGTTAATTACTATGTTATTACAATCTCCAAGTATAAGGAAATCAGGAGAGAGATCAGAGCAGTCAAAGAGGAGACCCTCTTCGCGGCCGCCCGGCTAACCGCAGCCTGATTGAAGTCCGACCTGATGTCCAATAAAACAAGGTGATTGATTAAATTGGTGTTTATTACTATGTTATCATAATCTCCAAGTAGTTGGTTTAGGCTTAAGGTTAGTCGTTAGGGCCTAGTTAAGGGTTAAATTCAGGTTAAGGTTAAAATTAGGGTTAAGGTTAGGTATAAGGTTATGGTTGGGGTCTAGTTAAGGTTAGGTTTAGGGCTTAGACTGTGGTTAGGGTTAGTAGTTAGGGTTCAGATTAGGGTTATGTTTAGGGTTAGGGCCTAGTAAGGGGTTAAGGTTAGGGTTCGGATTAGGGTTATGGTTAGGAGTTGGGGCTTGGTTAGGGGTTATGGTTAGGGTTTAATTAGGGGTTAAGGTTAGGGTTATGGTTAGGAGTTTGGGCCTGGTTAAGGGTTATGGTTAGGGTTATGTTTAGGGTTAGGGCCTAGTTGGGGGTTAAGGTTAGGTTTAGGGTTCAGAATAGGGTTATGGTTAGGGTTATGTTTAGGGTTAGGGTCTAATTAGGGGTTAAGGTTAGGTTTAGGGTTCAGATTAGGGTTATGGTTAGGGTTACGTTTAGGGTTACGTTTAGGGTTAGGGCTTAATTAGGGTTAAGGTTAGGTTTAGGGCTAAGATTAGGGTTATGGTTAGGAGTTAGGGCCTGGTTAAGGGTTATGGTTAGGGCCTAGTTAGGGGTTAAGGTTAGGTTTAGGGTTATGGTTAGGTGTTAGGGTCTAATTAAGGGTTAAGGTTAGGGATTTGGTTCGGTTTAAGGTTGAATTAAGTTTAGAAGTTGGGCCTAGGTGAGTATTTGAGGTTAGGGTCAGATCAAAATTGGGGTCAATTGATAACTAAGGGCTAAAGTTATGTTTATGGTTGGCTGAAAGGTAGTGGGAGAGGTGTTGGGGGAGTGCTTGTGACTTTCTTTTATTGTGTTTATGTAACTTTCAAGTAAAAATCTGAATTTTCTGTAAAAAAAGGGGGAAAAAAATTATAGAGGTCAAAAGGTCGACGATAAAAAACGGTCGGTGGACTGAGGAAATTAATGTTATTATTCGTCGGACGGAGATGGGAAATAGTGGTATT